>BROG01000734.1:0-152500 GCA_030159075.1 Atrina japonica | reverse complement strand
AGAAATTAATTTATTCGAAACGTCAGGACAAATAAGCGTGCCGGTGTCAATGTACCGTTAATTAATTTTCTTTGAACCGCACCATGTGTGTTAGCACATTATTGTGCCATATAGATTTTATTAATCTTAATTATACATAGATGCTCTTCAAAGACTGTTCGATTGATGGAATATGTATATTTTTCTGACACTAATTATTTGATCTATAAAATTTAAAATACCTATAGAAAGGGTATCTTTTAAAGAGGCAAATTAAATAACTATATGGAGATGAGTATGATACCAAAAATGTTTATTCAGCAAATTCTCTACGTAGTAACTTAATAAGTATTTTCAATTGGTATTCACATATGATTCATTAGCCCAAGATATTGACTAAAACCATTCGTTAGTAATTGGAAAAATTAATTATCATATTGGAATGTATGAAAGAAGGTACTTCCGATACAAATATCTTTTACATATATTATACACGAATAACAAGGAAACCTATAACGTGCGTTGTGGACGTTTTGCCTTGATACATTTGAGGTATTACTCTTTAGTATTGTCTCTTTAAGTTAAACAAGAAATTGTAGCATACTAAAAGGGGAAAAAAGTACTCACAACCACGTCTTTTGACCTACAAAATCAGTATGGTATACCCTCTCAAAAAGGTAAGTATGCAAAGTTTGAAAATATTTTGAGTGAGCGATTTTATTTTTTTTTATCTTTCCACGTATCTGGTCAGACGGACTGGCAGATTGACAGGCACATGACATCACTTATATATCAACTTCGCTTTGCGAGAGGATAATAGGCAAACATTTGGACTAGCAATGACGTGAAATGTAAGGCTAAAATGACGAATTAATATATTTGATATTAATCACGTTCGGCATTTACCCACATATTTTAAAATAACACATTCTATTGGATTCATTAAAAATGCAAATAAGCACTTATTATTTAATATTTACATACCGACTGTAATTTCCTTCATTACAGTTATACAGAACGTCCGTTTTGTTGTATCAATAAAACCATTGAGTCATCACGTGATCTAAGTGTTAACCGCTAACTGGCGTAGGAATACCTGAAAATCTAAGAAACCATGTTACGGCAGCGATTTGTCGGACAAGTATTCTCTGAACATATGAATGAATCAATAAAGAATAAAATAACACACATTCATTCCATATTTTTATCTAATGCCATTAATTACCACAAAACAAACCAAAATCACGGAAAGAAATCGAAAACACAAGACTAGTTCTGCATCTGTAGCACACTAGATGCCCATATCATAGTCCTATTGCAATAGATCTAGGTCATATTATGAAACGAAACACAGGCCACAGAAATGAAAATTTGCTCCGTAGTTACGTTGCTTGTAACTAAGGAGCCGGCCTGGCTCAGTCGGTAGCGCGCTCGACTCTGGATCGTGAGGTCGTGAGTTCGAGTCCCGCCGGCGACAGGTTGGTTTCCTGTCTTTCGGATGAGACAGTAAAAAGCTGGAGGTCCCGTGTCACAGTAGGTGTTGGCACGTTAAAGAACCCTACTGCTCAATGGCCGTAAGTGCCGAGCATAGGCCAAACTTTGAAGCCCTTCACCATCATTTGGTGACATCTCCATATGAGTGAAATATTCTCGAGTGGGACGTTAAACAACAATAAACAAACAAACAAACAAACAACAAGCTTGTAACTAAGTTGAAAAGGGAGTCAGGTCTAGTGCAATTTTGTCCTGCGTCTCTGATAAACAGCTTGCTTTTCCGTCACCATATAGGCTATTCCTGTCAGAAACAATTCGACTCTCAGTTCACCTCAAATCCTGTCAATTGTTAGGCTAATTACCAGGCCCATCTTATTTTTCACAACCTGTAATGTTAATGTAATGTAATTCATTGTGCAGCACTTCATGCTTTTTTCCATGAGCAATTGCTTTTTTACTCCGATGATGTTCAAAAAATGAAAAACAATCCTTAATTATTTCTATTAATATTAATATATTAAAAAGTCTTGCGTCAATCTTCGAATACCATATGCTTTTTAAAAATAAATTTAAAAAGAGCTGATATGAATTTATACCTATAGCATTAATTAGAATAAAAATCTTAACAAATAATTTGTTTTATATAAAGAACATTCCACATTCTAGAAGGTCAAAACACAATTAGACCAATGAGCAAAGTTGTCCTTTTAAGAAATTTGTTGAAAGACGAATATCGTAAGTTTCAGGAGCAATGCTTTCAAAATATATAGTTTAAATCATTAAAACCAATGTTTGTTCACAATTTTCGCTGTATATGAAATTAAAAAACTATGTTTGACAGTCGGGACGAGAGAGAGAGAGAGAAAGAGAGAGGGGAGAAGGAGAGAGAGAGAGAGAGAGAGAGAGAGAGAGGGGAGAAGGAGAGAGAGAGAGTAAAAAGTTAACACTATTGTCTTTTGTAAGATAACATTTGTTTATAGATATTTCCTAATTTATGTGATTTTATATTTAAACCAATGATATAAAAAACATGTAACGTATTAAGTTAATAAGTTACACTAAAATGTGTAAAGGTTTAACTTCATTGTAGTTTTAACGCTTTTATCTCTCCTGACACGTCCCGCAAAGGCAATCTGTAATTTATACCTATTAATATATGATTTTGCACAATTATACGTTGTTACTCCCATCTTTTTATGATGTTTTTCTCTTCATAAAGATTCTTCTTTATATATTTTACTTCAAACTACTAATTTCCAAATCGTTATGTTTCTAAGTAAATGCCGTAAGAGCACAGTTGGGTCACATTTTATTTACCCAGTACTAAAAGCAAATAAATTGAGGTGCTTTTTGTCCAGGGTAGATAAATGTATACATATATGAGAGAGAGAGAGAGAGAGAGAGAGAGAGAGAGAGAGAGAGAGAGAGAGAGAGAGAGAGAGAGAGAGAGAGTGAGAGAGAAGAGAGAGGATATATATATATATATATATATATATATATATATATATATATATATATATATATATATATATATATATATATATATATATATATATATATATATATATATATATATATATTATATCGAACTCATCAACACTTTGAATAAAGTAAATAGAAACACAAAGATGTATTTCCCAATTACACTTATGGTTTTATTTTAACCTTCAACTCATCAGATCATCGATTTTAACACCGTTATATAAATGATACGTCATAACCTTCAATAGAAATTTTCTCTTTTGAAACGTCACTATACCTACAGGTTATGTTATTTGTCTCTAACTTTGGCTTTAATATATAGTTACTATGATATCTTAAAGGGGCATGAACTATGTAGCAAAAAAAAAAAAAAAAAAAAAAAATTTAAATTGTTTTTCTTCTTTTACCACTTTGTACAGACGTCTGAACAACTGCCATCAAACAGTGAACTCAACATTTGACTTAGTGATACAAAGTAATCGCAAACAAACCTATTATATCGACTGTAAAATTTTCGGAACGTTGACATCAAACGCAGTTTCCGATATCCCTGTGTCAATAATTTGTCAGTGAGTAGTTTACCTCAGTATATGAAATGTTCATATCTTGAACACGCGCTGGCATATCTGATCATTTGTGAAATAAAAACTTCACATGCAGGTGATTGTGGGATATTACTATTTAAGTGTGAAAAAAAATTACGATGGGGAAGCCGAAATCGTCGCTTTTGTCGTAAAACTTGGCTGTTAATTTCCCGTCTCTTTAACCTCTAGTTCGCTGGGACATATCGCATTGACATATGTATGAACATTGTCATTATCAATTGACAAAACGTCTTCGATATATCTAAATGTCAAATTAAAAGACACCGCTAGCATTTTCTTTTTTTGATTCAGCAGTTTCTGAATGAAGTCTGCTTCATATGAATAAAGGAACAGGTCAGTCAATAAGTCAATCACAATTGGTTCCCATAGGAATGCCTACAGTTTGTTGAAAGACCATGTCTCCGAACATTACAAAATATTTTGTCTTTTTTACATCAACTTCAGTGTATTTATCTGTAGAATCAGAGTGGTCTTTTAATCAATAATCTGAATAAGATATTTAGTTTAAAACTTCGATTCGACAATCTTCAATATGTATATTAAGTGTAAAATAAGATTATATTGAATACCCCGAGTCGCACACAGCGAGGATTAATGACATGTCAAAATAATTTACTTTACAATTTTTACCTTCATTAGGTACAGTTTGAGATGCAAATGTTATAACTGAATTGATGTTCTTTTTACAGCATTTTGATTCACTATACCGATTACCTAAATCTACATTTTGTGTCCGTGTCTCCAAAACTTTTAGGATAAGAGGAAAATCACTATGTGTTAAATTGTTGGTACGATGAATGGAGAGCTGTGAATAAAGTAAACGTTTTGCATTTTGACAACAATATTACCATTTTTCACAACTAGTAAAGCGTTAGCATCCTCTGTAAGTCCACAGTCCAATATCATGCGTAATCTTAATTATATGGTTTAAAACCACTTTTGAACATGTTATTCTGAAAGAGAAACATGGGCAAAAAGATAGGCATTAGAAAAAAGATCATAATACCGAAAATATCAGTCTGAAATTTTCAGGAGTCGTTGTTTGTGCAATATTTACTGCTTGTTTATTGTTTTTATTTATTTATTAATATTGTGTTTATACCATTTTATCTAATTTCGATTAAATAGATATCGAACTCTTTGGAAAGTATTTGTTCTTTTACAAGAAGTCCCTTGTCAACGTGTTTTCTACTACACTCATGTGATTGATATCAATAAGCAATACAACTTAAAGCAGCATTAGAGGTGGCTAGGGCGTGATTTTTTAAGTGATATTATATCGCGATATAAAGATACAAAGTTCTCATTAATTACACTTGCACATAATGGCTTGCTTAAAAGTATTACGAATGTGAAAATAATAAATAATATTAGTGGGTATGTATATATAAAAAAACAACCCCCCCAAAAAACCAAAGAAACCAAAAAAAAAAAAAAAAAAAAAAAATGCTAGTGTGGGCATTATTTATAGAGACCTCACATCGGAGAGTTCGTAGACATGCATAGTCGTTTGTTTTCATCCTAATGGGATAAGATTTATTTCAATCCAGAAGTTTTAATTTTGTTTATCTCTTTGAAGAAAACATAAAATAAAACGCTAAAATAGGCCGATTATTTCTGTGTCTATTAATAGCATTGCTGGCCAACTCGTACCCAAGTCAAATTGTCTCCGAGTGATTTCGGCCCTTTGGAAATATGGAAATCGGCACTTAGTGTGGTCGAATCGTCACTTGGAAATAATCGTTTTTGGATGTGTTTTAATTCGGAACTTAGAAATGTTCATAACGGCACCCATGATGATTCATCTCAATGTGTTCTCAAATGTAATTTTATTAGCAAATCTAATGATTTAAGTAACAAATTCGCATGATTGAATTAACTTACACTGCATATTTTTGTTATTGCTGTCAAAACAATATTTTAGCCAAGTAGGCGTTCGGACAATTAAAGGAACTGAAAGGTAGCTAATGAATTTGTAATTACACTGATAATGACAAAATTTTTTTTTGTGAGGCCCTATCCTCATTCATTCTACCTGGAGGGAATTCAGAGAAAACAAAATGGCGAATTGTATGAACAAATATATATAGATCGTAACTTAGCTATGATACCTGTGTTAAAACATTTTAGTAGACTACTAGAATACTAAATTCAAATTATTCATTTATACAACACAATGCAGGATTCTGTACATGTGATCATAATATCGATAATATAATTACTTGGAAGCAATTGCCGATATCAAATGCATGTTCCGAAATTACTTGATACTAAAACAACATAAGGGAAAATATAATATAGACCTATTGATTTGGTTTCATAGTACCAATGTCACTATGTGTCAATATTCATAATTTCACCGAAGTGTCAAAGTGATTACTCTCCGTGCAACTTACTTCGAATATAGGAAATCCTTAATTAAATTTTAAACTTAAACTTTGAATCATTGGGCTGAATAAAGGCCTAATATCTTACTGGAGTTGTTGAATAGCTTTTTGAAATAATCTTTCATTTAAGACTCTGCATAATACAAATTCCATGGAGATGTGCGTTTGTGATGTTAAAAACGTCACCCGCCGGACCGGGTTTTGTCATGGGCTTACTATGACGTCAATAAAAGATAATAGTAGCATCATACAAGGCGAAATAATAAACTTAAATGCATTGCCAAATCTATCTAAGGGTACCCACTCTAAAAAGATGACAATCTTAGCTTTTGAGAAATTTAGACCTTAAATAGAACAATCCCTGCGAAATATCACTTTGGTATAAAATAACTTGTCTAATAAAATATGATGTAAGAATATTTTTATTTGCTGCATACACATCCTTCACATTTTTATCATTAAATGCCACCAACAGTATGGTGTCATTTTAAACATGAACGATATATCCTTGACATCCTAAAGATTTATACTTTGGTATCTGAGATTTTTTATAGTATCGTGACATATGAAATCTTATATATGATATCAAAATATATTAATACAAATGTATTCTATTAATTGTTGGGTAAGGTTTTGTCACTCTTTCGGTCTAGGTCTTTGTCTTGGTATGATTCGTCTTGGGCTTGAGTTCTCCTTATAACTTCACTCAACCAGGCAATCTCATAGACGAAGATAATCGGAAAGGAATCAGATGCATTGTCTTGTTTTAGTTACCATGTAACACAAAACACATTGATGCTTTTTGGCATCTGCACTCTGTTTTCGACGGTAAATCGTATTGTCGGTTGATTTTTTTATGGTATACAATCGTTTCATGATTATTACACACTTTCCAAAAAATATTCCTAACTTAACTAATTCTGCTTTAAAAGGTCTTTTATAGAGTGGCTTAACACACAAGTTAAAGAACATAACAAAAAATTATCCAGCTACACAACTACTTGGATGAAAAACATTTAAACTTTTTCGTTATTCAGAAGTTAGATTATCTTGTAATCATAATCATTATTCATTGTCTTTTAGCTGTACTTGTTCAATGCTTAAAGATTGAAAATTACATTATTGAAATGTACTGTTTAATTTGTTTTTGAAATCATATCTTATATCTATGTCAAATGTGCCATCTTACATATAAATGGCCTTTATCTACAAATTATGTATAATGCTATATATTAATCTATGTTCTTAAAAAGTATTTATTTATTAACATAAGACTGAGTTCTCGTAAAATTGATCATAACGACATTGATTTTCTGATCCTGGAAAGTATTATGAATGTTACGAGTTTCTGTTCAACTGATGGTAGCATACCAATAAACCTAGTAACTGGTAATCCAGTAATTCTGATAGAGAAACGTAGTATTGACAAAAAGATTATAATACCGAAAAAAATCTGAAATGTTATCGTACGCTGAACAGTCCGCGCATGTCGGGACATTTGGAATGGAAAATGGTTATATAAATGATATCTATAGAACCTCTTAGCATCTCCAAAACTCATCATTTTACAATAATTTATGTTGGTTTTAGTTTTTACATAGCCTCATATCTTCTTTCGAATCTTTTCAATTAATGAAGTCCTATTGATGGACACGATCGTCTTGAGAATTTGCTTTTAGCTCTCCTAAACAGAAGGTTAAAGAGAGCTTTTTTTATCACATTGCATATTTTGGACTTCTCACAGTACAGATTTTAACGAAATTTGACATGAAGCAGCTAACTGCGGTCTTCTGCTAGGTTATTGTATTTCTAGCTGATCGGCTTAGGGGTTGATCAATGGTGGGTCAAATAAAAATGTCTCAAGGGCTACCTCTCTTTGAAAACCTTCTCTTGCATAACTTCTTCGTGGATTGAAAACTAATTACATCTGAGTGATATACATTGATGTGTGATTCAAGTCTGTAAGTTTTGTAGAAATCAGAACATCAATCTTTGTTGTTTTTGTTGTAATTTCAGAATTTATCAACTTCGTTTATTTTGTATGTTTTTTTATCCCTTCACTTGATACAGTACGGTTCAGGGATTCAAATAGAGAAAACGCGTCTCATGTGCAATAGGGATGCAACTGCAAGACGAATAATTTTCGATTAACAGAAATAGCTTATGATAAAAATTATAATAAATATACCTTTAGATATTTTGATCACCATTGATGTCATATATTGAATGGATTTCTGTTCTTGAAAGCAATCAATAACTATACTGATTTCTCTCCTCGGGTAACTATAAATAATATTATCAGTTTCTGTACTTGGAAGGTATTTTGATTCCAACATTTTTTGACGATTTCACTGAATAATATGCAGGTGGATTGATTTGAAATAATGGTAAATCTAATTTATTTTTAAATTTCAAAATGACGTGAATATATTTCAAGAGGACAAACTTCGGATAATGTATGTACGACATTACTCAGATTTATTTTGTCCAATGTATTACGTTGAAATATTTTCACTTCAGTAGAGATGACACAAGCTAAAGGTGAAATGCCAAACTTTTGACTTGTCCTACGGACGTTTGAAAATGACGTGATTGTTCTTTAATGTGTCACGCCTACCATAATATGGGATCTCAGCTTTGATTATCACCCGCAAATCCGTCATTACTTTTAATATGCCTTCGGTACCGATGATCGATACTGTGATATTTCATCTTCACTTTCATGTTATAACACTAAAACACAGCGAGTGTTCATTTGAAAATAATGTATCATATCACTGGTTATCCAGTTTCTCTCTATATCACTAATCCATTGCTATTGTAACACGATTGCTAAACAGCTATGGCATTTATCATTTATTTCTTTCACATTTAGAATTATCATAGTTTACTTCAAGTATAAAGCAAACAGTTCAAAATCTATACTTTATAGATTGTGTATTAATTACTTGTTACCAGTACTATTTGTTTTCAACACATAGGTGAATAGTAAAGTCATAGTCAATTATTTTGCTATGGTTACACACAAACATATCGAACTGCATTGTGTTCTAGACATAGACAAATGTTAGCCGATACATAGCCGATTTTATATAACCCCGATCCATATTAACAATTGTGAAACCTTACAATAAAATATACGTTTTATATATATTTGAATAATGATCCATTAAAATGTAAATATATCATGATAATTAGTGATGTTGGTCAAGTATGTCGATTTTGATAGATTCATTTAAATAATATCCGCGGTGCACGATGACTTGTAAATTTTGTGACATTGTACAAAATCGAACGAGTCAGTGGACTTACAAGTGAATTATTTGTGTATGTATCTTCGTCAAGTATGCTCGAATGAAAAAAACAAGAAGCATAATACGTTCTGTGGATAAACAGTTAAATCAATACCAAGTACATTTATTTATATTGAAAATCAATTAATTAATTCAGAATAATTCTTCCCCTGTAATACAATTGTATGAATCAAAGAAATCGTGCTAGAAAATGATGGTTCTGTACTTTTCATCCACGTGGATAATAGCGTTTGTTGAAAAAAACAATAAAATTGCAGAATGATTTTCACTTTTATTTGACATAAGCCTAGTACCTGGTATTTCGTAAACAGCTGAAAATCTTATACTAAAGTAATACTTTGCACTAATGACATTGATTAAATTCTAAATTTTCCAAAGCTAAGATAGTCATCTTTTTCACTCTTAGATGGAATTTGCTAACATTTAGATTTGCTTTATGACCCTGTATACCATTTTCTCTTTAGAAAATATGCATCTTTTATAAATTGGAGCTCAACTGATGACGTCTAATTGACAGTAACAATCGTCTTGAGTATTATAACTTTCGTATTATGCTTATAATATTTTGTACTAAACATAGATCAATAAATAATCGTACTTGATTAAATTCTGTAGATTTATGGCAATAAAGATGTGCAATATATATTTATACGGGGGAGTTACTTACGGTATTTAACTTTTTCAATATTAGAATGAAGGACACAAAGCTAGCAACCTCAAAGTACTAGCAACCTCAAGGTCATGTAGGTCATTTAAACTATGACTGTCATCGGAAATGTGCGAATGAATAACCATCATTAAAACAACAGTTATAAGTAGTATACTTTTATTTAATGTTTGTGTTATAAAATCGAAAATCAGTCTCATTAGATGTTATCCGCCATTACAACAAAGTTTTGTATGCCTTATCCAACTGCGATTATGCAAATAATATTAAAAATGATCGAGAATGAACGGTGTCTTCAAAGGGTACCTATTACAAGAATTGTACAAACTTTATACGTAAAAGGCCTCCCTTCGATCCAATTTAATTTTGTACTGAATGGGGTATCAAATGAGTTTGTGTTATTAACATTACGCTGCACGGCTAGTTGGTGTAATGCATATTCATCATATTTATGCGTATAGTGAGTCTGGGCCTACCATATGTTTTGTAACTGATAACAAACAATCGTCATTGTTAAGTCTATGTCATAACTGGAAGAACAAAGATCTAAATAAAGATGAAACCTTAGAGACCTTATGTTAAATATTTGTAAGGTCTTTTATCTTGGCCAGACGCTCGACAACTAATAAAGATGAAGGTCGGTGGTCTCTTCCCGGAAAACTGGGTTCTCTCCTCCACCATTAAAACCTGGCCGCCACCATATCAATGAAATATTGTTAAGTGTGGCACAAAACACAATTCAATTTTTAAAAAAAAAATCGAATAAAGATAATATATTGTTTGAATGAAACAGACAATCGAAGTCGCAGTATAGGTGAAAACGTAAAGAACAATAATTCCATTGACATAAAAATAAAAACAAATACCTGAAATAATCTCTTTGATTATTTTGATTGGTCGAGTGACAATAAGAGAGTTTACATTTTCATTCACTGTTATTTTGCACAAACATAACAATTAAAAGTAACATATTCAATTAATTGATATATACTTATATTTCACTAGCAAAAATTTAATGAAACGAACTTGTAACAATTGAGAGAAAAATTATGCATATTTTACATTTTATATTTAGAAACGACTGCACGAAAAGAACAGACCAGACTGCAATGGACGTTCAAAAACAAAGACGTGTTCTGGTGATGACAGCTGGAATTATGTTGGTCCAGGCTGCAGGTAAGATTGAATAGGCAATAATTGGGATATCAATACACTGTGCTGATAAGAGTCCTATCGCCAAATGTCTGACACATAGCTGTCTATGTGTTTTTTTGACGTCACTAGATTGAGATGTTATAATTACACAAATGTTTGACGGGCTATTTGATAGAGAAGTCGTAATGGAAAAAGTTTATAAAGATAATACCGTGTCGGGCGTTTGGCGATTGGTCATTTCACACTTATATACATTAAATCAGTTGAAATATAGAGTATTTATATCATATAATTGATATAATACACCGAAAATACGCATATTTCTTGTAAGAACTCACATGTTCATACATTTCAGTGAGCTATTCATTAAGAGTGGACATCTCAAATGATGGATGGCATGGACGTCGACTTTTGAATTCATCGTCTGGAGATGCTCCAGATAATACTGAGCCAGTAAAAAGTTTTTGGGAAAAAATAAAGGAATTTTATGATGATAAAAACAACTTTGCCATGTACTTGGTATTGCCTATTATTGTCCTTGTATATGGAGGATGTTGCATGATATATTGCATTGCTAAATGCCGACAATATGTCAAACGCAAGAAGGACAAAACAAAGAACGATGAAAAAGACGATGATGACGATGACGATATCGTATCAAACAACAATAACGAGTTTAAATCAATAGGTGAGGACAATAATGTTGCTACACGAGCCGCAGTTTTTACGCACCGTCGTCCTCAATCAAAGGCTAGCGTAACAGATGTAAAATTGGAACGAGAGAGTACCACGACACCATTGCCATGGCAGGTTCCAGAAGAAGACGATGGATTGACTCATAACAGCAAGACTACAGAAAAACAAAAACTTGTGAAATCCAACCAGTGGGATACCATAGACGAAACAGAAACATTATATTTGACAAATAATGACACGTTGCCACGGAAGAAACATGCACCACCGCGACCACCGCAACCACAGTCCCACCATCGTCCTTCATCGGCAATAATGAGCCCACCGCCACCATACGAAGGTCATGAAAGAAATGGACCAAAAGAAGAAATCTTTATGCTTGGTGCATCAAGTAATAAATATAATGATGTGAATGTTGCGCCCGTTAAGGCAGTCAATAAGCCTCCTTATAACCCGAATCCAACAGTCAGACTGATTTCGCAAACAACAGGGGGTAATCCACCTTCAACAAAGAATTACGCGATGGCCAAACAAGCTGCTCAGTTACTTCGCCTCGAGGACCCTAAACCAAAGCGAGGACAACCAGGATATAAGAAACCTAAACGACTCGTGTTTGTGGCTGAGTAAGCTACAGATATTTTTTCTTTAACAAAAATGAAAACGAAAAAAGAACTTATGACACGAATGTTTTTTAACGAGACGGAAAATCTTTATTAAGTACATTTAAATTTAAACATAACATGACTGTTAATCGTACAGGTTAAGCAGATAGTAATTTGTTTTTACATCACCCACACATATATACATATTCAAAAGCAAAATAAATACCAACTGAAGAACGACAAAAACAAAATAAAATCGGAAACAAATACATATGCTCTACTTGTCACAGCAATCGGAGTCATCGAAATATGACACAAGGCATGGCACAAGATGCTAAAATCAACGCCCTCTCCTACGTAGAAGTAAAATAGGAGAAAACTCATAAAAAGAATATATTCTTTAAAGTAAAGGACGCCCACTACTTGGAAAGAATTTCAACAAAATTCACCGGGAAAGATGATCACATAGAATACACTTTCAGGAAATGTTGTGCTCCACGATGCAGGCAATTCACTACTGGAGAAAAAATGTTAAAAATAATGGAAGAATGCAAAACCTAATACTAATTTATTGTATCATCTTTCCGGAGTGCAGTGAATATAACATTGAACAAATGGGAAATACACTAATATAATTCACCTAAAAGAAATTAAATGGGAAATACGCAAATTCCATTTAGTCAACAGTTAAACACATATGGAAAAGGTACATTTGATATATATCCATTTTACAAAATTTATGAATATATGGATTGGATTTGAATTTTTGTTTTACGCCATACTCAACAATCTTTCAGTCATATGATGGCGTCCAGTTTTTATGGATGGGGGAAAAACTCCCGGTTACCCGGTTAAAACCCACCGACCTTCCGCAAGTAATGAATGTATGGAAACGCAACCTTAAGGAATAATACTTTATTAATACACCCAGACAATGACTAAATGACTGAATTCAAATGAAATACCGTAAACTAGGTTGTCTCTTTTAACATTATTATGACGTCATAGTACGTCACTATATTTATAGTACAAAAGAAGCATTCTCGTGAGAATTGTTATATACATTATTTTAAGCGCTAGAGGTAACCAAATGTATTTTGATAAAATCTATATAGTTAGCCGTGGAAAATTATGTTCTAAACTGTGTATATATACATTTATATAAGATCAGGAGAAAAAGAGGTTCCTCAAAGATAATATGAATTGTTCACTGCATCCACTCTATATTCTGTGATGCATTATAAAGTCATTTGATGTTGCATAATGTATTCATTAATATTGGTACATGTTTAAAACAAATACATTTAAAGTTCTGCGTGAATTAAATGTAGGTTCTATACATTGAAATTAAATAACTACTTATTGTTAAGGGGCTGTTCTTGAAATGTTTAAAAGAAATTATATAAATATTGGTAATAAGTTATCAAACCTGTTGGCTTTGGGAAAGGTCATGTATGGATACATACATTTTTAAAAAATGAATTGCAAAAATATGTTTCCAATGTTTTACAACTATTTTTATAGATAAGATTATTATCAATTTATAGTTAAAGGTAGATGGGGTACATTTTGAGAACATAAACACATTCTATATTTTTATAAAAAGAAATTGATTTTCCAAATGTTGTAAATAAAAGTGGTAGGATTATAATTCTTATATCAGCTTGAAGATTTAAAGATGATAATAAAAATCAGAGTGTTATGTATGTTCAGGTAAACAAACATTTGTTATATGTATGTTGGTATATAACGTGGCTAAAGTTTTAAAAGTACGTGGTAAATTGAATTTAATATTCATTCCATTGTTTAGCACATTTGAACGTTTTTGTGATTTTGCACTAACCCGAATGATTCAGGCTGTATATTCCGCTCACTACGATCGCTTCCTCTGGAGGATCTTGAGCGGAAGAGGGCGCTGAAATTATTCGAGTTAGTTTTGCACAAGGTATCTTTGTTTGTTTGGTGCAGTTCCTATCAAGGTTTCTAAGACACCTTATCAAAGTAGATTGATAGGAACAATTGTTACTAACCTCTTTGATTCTGTTCACTGTGTTTTCAATATTGTATTCGTGTATGATTATACGCTTACATGTGATGCTATTAAATGTCGGCGTTTACTTCGTTTTAGGACATGGATTTTCGTAAGTTATACTACCATTATCAGAAACAAAATTCTTTGAATTGTTATAAACATTCTCTATTTGATTTAAACATTTCGGCACCATTTATACATTATTTTATTAGACAGTAAAAACAAGTTTCGAGGTCCCGGATTGTCCATTAGTATTACAGATTTTTCGTGCTTGTATCAAGCGTTTTTCGCTTTTTTGTTTGCCATCGCTACGTCCGGTTAGGTTGCATATAGGTCAGAGACAACTAAATAGTTTACCATAGGCGACAATGTTTACGTTTTCCTGTATATCTCATCTTTCGAGCGAGTGTTGATCTATAAAATATACATGGATCTGTTCGGCGTCTTTTCAGCAATCAGAAAATAAATACAAAACATAGGCTTGATCATCTAGTTTTTCTGTCACAGGTGTAAATGTCAACACCCAGCAGATACTTTTCTGAAAATTGACTAGAATTATATCAAAGTACTAGTAAAAATTATGCTAATTCAGCATATGCAATTCATAATACATTATTGTACTGTTTAAAAATATAAAAATGTGTTCATTTATACGATATATACCAATCAGAGACGATCTCACATTCAAAATAGCAGCTCCGCTTCCGTACACTTTTTGAACCAACCAAATTCCCGTTTATTTAGTTGTCTCTGACCTATATAGGATACTATTGCAGATACATGATTTAATCACATAAATCAAAATTTCACATGATTCCACGTCTGGTAAATCGTTCAGAAGTTATTTACATAAGAGGGCTAAAATCATCTGAACTTCAGATATAGTCTGTAGTGTTTACGTACCCATATCTTAATAATTTCTAGTTCAAGCTCCGTTGCCATCTGATACAAGCGAAATAACCCATACTTGCAATTACGTCTGCAAGATATATCCCTGTCTTCAAGAGGGGACGCCAAATCGGTCACTTTCCACACGCTGAAATTAATGTCTACGTTTATTTTCTTTCTTGATTAACGCAAAGGCACAACAACAGAAAATCGCCATGGCTAACAAAGTTGAAGCGGCGTTCCAAAACGCCAGATCCAAACCGGATTACGTAAAAATCTGAAATACTGCTAATGGATCTGTTTCTTTAGAAAAAACAAACCTAGATAATATGCCGTGATTATATTGACATATCCATTTCAAAGCACTATTCTTTGTCTAACTTGTATCTAATATTGTTAGACGAGTTGCTCCCCCTTCATCACAGCAATAATTGAATACCCAATTTTTTAATAATAAGCAAGTCAAATGTGCTAAACGATCCGACATTCATAAACAATATTAAACTATTTTGTATGTAACATGATTACATACAGAAACTGCTTGGGGGCGCTCAGTGGTTAGAGCGCTCCCATCGCAAAAATGAGACCCTATATAAGAACCCCAATACATAAATAAGGCAGATGGTGACTGTTTTTCGCAAGGGTTTCAGCATAGGATTTGAAAGTTGTATGTCTTTCGAATTAGACATTAAACCGAGGTGCTGTGTGAAAAGTAGCAATGAATGTTTGAACATTGGACATAATGACATTTGCATCGATATGTAGCAAAGAGCTTATTCGTTTTGGTATCTCCAAATCACCAGCATTTAAATGGATGATGTATTTGACAGAAGACAAGCTTGTGTATTAGATATCTTGAATATTTTTCTACGATAATTATATTCCTCTTAAATGATTCTTTTCATATTTGCTAAACTGTATTTTATTAACTGTATTGTGCACCTTCATCATAAAATATGTAATATTGTATAGCTTCTAATCTAATAAAGAAATAGTTTGTGAAATGATAAATACAAAGTTTATGTGATATACATGTATTTTGTTTATTGATTATATTTATGCGATGATTTCTGCTTCACTTTCATTTTCAATGTACAAGTTGTGCAATTCACTTACGCAATCAGTTATTATAGAAATTAAATCTATTTATTTTATCCTTAAATAATGTTGTCAAACTTAAGATGATTGGTTGTAGAAATGATAAAATAATATAGCTCATTATTTACAACTTGTTATAAAGTCATTTAAAGTTTATATATTTGATTTTATTTCAAACAACTACCTCTCCATCTGTCTTTCTTTCTAATGAGACTAAATGTTTTGCCCAGGACATTTGTATACAATAACCAAGGTATTACATAATACATCTTACATTGACATTATCTTAAGGGTAGATATCTAAGTATTAACCTATATTCTTTTTAATATGTTTTAACTACTTCACACACATTATTGATTCATTTCTTATGTTTGATATTCATCAACTCAGAATTAGTTAGATCTCACTTTGAATCGATTTCTTTTTATATTTTGAGTAAGTAGGCTATAATTCACATTGTTATGTACAACACTTGGTTTAGATATCGGGTCGATTTTCGTTGATATTGTAACAAACGTAAGAATGTTGTTGCCCACAGAGGAGGTTGTTTACAGTTAATTTCTCCCCCCTGTTTCTCTTTTCTAGATAAACATGCTGTGTATTAAATTGTTGGCCATAACAAGTTCAAGTTCCTTACTACATTCATGCATTTCAAAAGAAAAAGTAAACATTTATGGCATTTCCATCTATATCTCTCAAAGACGTTGAAAACATGGAAAACAAAAAGAGAAAAGAAAATGTTTGAATTATTTTACTGTTGGTGAGTGCAAATAGAGTCAAACTTAATAGTCTATACAGGTCATACAAGGGAACAGGCAAAAGTAGCTGTTATAGACAGATGGCCCTCATAATGAAAAAAGTTAACAAAGGTTATATTTGAACGACCTTTATAAGCAGGTGCCTTTTATACAGTGATCTTTAATGCATGTTTGAGTGTATTTTATATAGTTCTGTATGATACGTATTCAAGAAATTGTCTCATTTGTAATAGGGAATGGTCTATATTTTGTCATGGTGTTAGAAATGCAATTTAGTATACCTTTAATATCGCGTGTTATAATTAGAACTTCTGTAGAAAACAGAATTACAAATTCTAATGTGGAATTGATGAATCGCTTTTACTGCATATGTCTTACATCAACCCCATGAAATAATGACAAAAAACTGATACAGGATTGAGATATGCAAATAGAAGTATATATTAACACTGCAACTAATTAAAATGCCGATCGTTTGTTTGAAAGAATTGCATTGTGATCAATGGAATTACTGCTGATGTTATCGTCAATTACTAAAAAGCATAAAAGATAATGTTTATCGCAAACTATCAATTATTCATAAATGCTAGAAGGTTTAAATCGATTATAGTTCCTCACCATTTTACTAGCTTTACAATTAACGATATATATATATATATATATATATATATATATATATATATATATATATATATATATTCTATCTTATGGTTACATTTATGATAAATTAGATAGAGAAAATTCTCATTTGATTTCGTGGTTTTTGTTTTCCTCTTGCAAATCTGTGCTCTAACGAAACACTACTCATGAATTTAAAATGTGTGTATGTCAGCAATATTATAAATTTTATTGCACAGAAACCTATCATATATGAATATTCGTACAAGATGACTGTGTCTTTAAATTTTCATTCTATTATTTCGCTTTCTTGATCCAAATAAATTTGTTTTGAATATTTTTGAACTCTTGATTGTTGCTTTTATCTTTTCTTTGCTGTGAGCTGTAACATTGTAGGTTTAACATGCACAAGAGTAATGGGTAAAAAGAAAAGAGAAAAACGAGAGGTTTCCATGCACTATTTGTGACAGGTGTGGCATGCTCACAGTGGGATCTGACTCCTGCAAACATTGTCCCATCCCGTTAAGGATTTGCAATTGTTCTTCAAGTTGAGACTTTATAAAAAAAATCGATTATCCATTGGTATTTCATTTTTACTTAGCAAATAAGGTTATTTCAATTTTTGTTCAGTGTCGACCCTAAATCAAAAAAAGATAAATTATTTTTACAAGGAAAAACAAAACACAAAACGAGAGAAAAAGTACAAGATATTTTAAGGAAAACAAATAAAATTCAATCTACATTTAAGTATTTTTCTGATACAGTGTTAACAAGAGAAAAACAAAATTCAACTTACAAAAAACATATATTTGGCACATAACTAAAAAATAATATGTGAAATAAAAGTTGTCACATTGATTCAAATGATATAAACAAATCTCAAAGTATACCAAGTATAAATCTCTAGGATATCTAGGATATAGATACAAATCTGGTAAAAATGAACAAACATGGACCTCTGGAAATCAAGAGGTGGGATCAGGTACCATAAATGAGTAAGCATCCCCTGTCCACCGGTCACACCCGCCGTGAGTCCACATTTAATTCCAAATGAAATACGCGAGGAACGAATCCTCGTCACAATTGGTACAGACGTCTCAACAACTTGATATAAAAAATCTCAGATACCAAAGTATAAATCATTAGGATGTCCAGGATATAGGTACAAATATGATAAAAATGGACAAACACAGACCTCTTGAAATCAAGAGGTGGATTGAGGTGTCATGGAGTTGCAAGTATCCCCTGTCGACCGGTCACACCCAACTTGAGTCCAAAGTCAAATTAAAATGAAATACGCGAGGAACGAATCCTCGTCATAATTGGTACAGACGTCTCAACAACCGCCATCGAACAGGTAACTCAACATTTCACTTAGTGAAACAGCAGTTGGTAGCGCCGTAAAATTTGCGGAACGTTGACATCAAACGCGGTTTTCGATATCCCTGTGTCAATAAGTTATCGGTGAGTAGTTGTATATGAAATGTTCATATGTTGAACACGGGCTGGCATATCAGATCAATTGTGAAATATAAACTCAATATGCGGGTAATTGTGGGATATTACTACTTAAATGTGGAAAATTTAATGGGAAAGCCGAAATCGTCGCGTTTGTCGTATAGCTTTATTATTTATTCCCCGTCTGTGTCTATAATAAATAAAATGTCTAAGTATGAAGCGTGTGTGACTTGTATCCTTAATTTCTAGTTCGCTGGAGTATATGGCATTGACATATGTATGAAAAATTGTCTTTACTAATTGACAAAACGTCGTCGATATATCTAAATGTCAAACTTTTTTTATTTTAATTTAGCAGTTTCTGAATGAAGTATGCTTCGTATGAATAAAGGAACAGGTCAGTCAACAAATAAAACTGTTCATTCAAAGGTTGTGTTACATATTTCCACTCCTAGATCTGTGTAATGTTTTCTATTCTATGCTTTCTAAACCAATCAATCCTTGGCTGCTTAACAGAGAAAACTTTGAATGGCCTAAGATAAATTATGCCTTTCTGAAGCTCTCAGCTTTAGGAAAAACCCGCAATTTAGTAGGCTGGAAATTTAGGTTAGCTCAACATTAAGGACAGTTTGGATGATAAAGCCTATGCATTTGATTAAAAATCAGGCAAAGCAGTTGAAAAATCTACTGCACAATTACACCATCAAATGCATGACTAAAACAGGCATGTAACTCGACATATTGCATTAATGAATTGGATGTTTAGCCCTTTTTGTTCATGTAATTATAGTTTTTAATTGACATGCTATTTTTGTTAATAAATTACCACAATTTATTGTATTGCTTAGGTTATGCTTTGACAACCAAATAAGCGGAAGTCAGTAACAGTACGGAGATATATATATATATATAATTTAAAAGAGAATCCATTTGTATTTTTAAAAAAATAATTGTCTTGCACATTAACATTTGAGCCTTTGTCCAGCTGGCCTGGTCATGCAGTGTATCCAGCTCGGCGATCATTTCTGGTTTATTGAACACAGAAGCATGGCGTGCCTTCATATTTCTTTCCAACAATTTAATAATTCGTTTTAATAATTCGGACAAAAGTCTGGTTCTTCATCTTTATGTCATCGACCTAAATCAGTGTGTGTGTGTGTGTCTTTGAAAACGAAATCTTTCAGTAAAACGTCAGTCATGTGCACTAATGATGCCCCTTTATCTACGGACCTGTTCCTAATATGAAGCAGTCTTCATTAAGAACCAATGTAAAAAAGGTACTTGACTTTAATTTGATTTTAAA
Source organism: Atrina japonica (assembly GCA_030159075.1). NCBI lineage: Eukaryota > Metazoa > Mollusca > Bivalvia > Pterioida > Pinnidae > Atrina > Atrina japonica. The sequence goes on along the minus strand of BROG01000734.1, from coordinate 131,966 downwards.
GTAAATATACTTGTTTTATCATTTAATATTGACAAAATTCATACTAATATGAACGTGATGTATCCAAACGAAAAGAATTTAGAAGGAACACACACACACACACACACACACACACACACACACACACACACACACACACACACACACACACACACACACACACACACACACACACACGCACGCACTTCCTAAATATACATGTTTTCATAGACACCGACGGGAACAAACGTTATGAAGTCGGCTTGCCCATCACAAACTTTCCTCATGTAAGTAATAATATCCATTTATTGTCTGCACATGTTATTTACATCACTCAAATGATCTGACATCTTCAATAATACTATTATTATTATTATTATTATTATTATTATTATTATTATTATTATTATTATTAGATACATTAATTTCATATGTCTTTTATATTGGTAAGAAGTAATTAAATCTTAAATGGTGAAAATGTTGCATCGGCTGGGACGAGTGAATTGATTTCATGCCAATTATCAAATACTTATAAATGAATCATTCAATGAAAGATACCAAAAGAAGTTTTAAAATTAGAAATTGTTATTTATGGTAAATTAGATGTTATCTTCTGTTTACACACTTTGGACGAATAATGATTTCCAAATTCTATGTTAACTTTTAAATAACATTTTGGTTACGTAATATGGATGTCGTTTGGTCGAAGAAGCTAAAATCGATAAATCCATACTGTTTAACAACTGGTCTTTAATACCATACAAATACATCCAAATTGTTGTGCATCAATGATTATATTATCATGACAAATCTATATTGTATTGAAGAATCCTAGAAATTGATGCAGAACATTCGCAGTGTTACAAAAGTAAATACATATTTACAAGAGTCAGAAAGGCGGTCTACAATGACGGAACAGGTTTGTATGTACAATACAGACCATGTTGTTCACGCTTCACGTGTAATACATGTATATATGTAGCTAAGGTTCATTTCTCCAGCTTATTGCGTTAATACAGAATCATTTCATGATTATTTCATATTTTGATCGACTTTGTCAATATAACATAATCACTAATTGTAACCGACCGTTTGCCTTAAATTTTTATCACTCATATTTCAGTCACTGAAGACTTTTAAGATTCCAAGTCGTAAGACCACAATGTTATTTTCGCGTGAACTTATAACTGGTGCATGCATAATTTGGAGATAGATATAGTGCAACCTCGCCTAGAGACCACATCGCTTAGGGGACAACCTCGCATTTCAGACGATACAAACAAAAATATAGAAGCTTGAAAAACAACCTCATTTTATAAGACCAATGAATCACTAATTCTGATAATCAGTCAGAAAGATGGTTTTTATAGGTTCCACTGTATATCGAATTAAATTGATATGAAATACAGAAATTTTGTAATACGGGGCTGTGTCTGCTAGAGTTGATATGAAAATAATTGCTGACAATGGTAGCCTAGTATGGTGCCATTTCTCTTTCAGAATTATACATCTGTTTCGAATTCGAGCTCAATTTATGAATTCTTAACAATAGTTTTCACCTTCACCTTCAGTTATTTGGAAATGTTGAAAAATATTGGTTTCCATAATGAGGACGAAAATGATAATAGCTATTACATGTAGACATAACATTTCAAAGTACATATTTGAATTAAAACAAGAGCAATTTAGTTCACATTTAAGTTGCCTGTACCAGTATTGTCAGAGATTTATTCCTCACCTATTTCCTTTGAATTTTACTGGGGATTACGTTGGGTGTGACCGGTCAATAGGAGATGCTTACTCATCCGTGGCACCTGATCCCACCTCTTGATTTCTAAAGGTCTGTTTTGTAGAACCCGGATCTATCATGAATGAAAGAAAGAACAAGCTGTTTTATATATGTCCAGATATCAATAGATTCATTTAATTGAATACTTAATCATTCCTAAAAATAATTAATCATGATTACAAGGATGAAGTAGATCTAGGTATCTACATCAAGAACATTATTTGAATGCACCCGTTTCATTGCAATGCAAAATACATAAATCTTCCATTCTAATAAACAGAAAATATTTAAACTGTTTGTTGATATTTTCTTGTCACAATTTTCCAAAGCAAATTACGGATGATTTCCCCTACACAGATCGATTTATTTCTATAATTAATTGCATCACGTTAGGCAGGGTGTTGTATGAAGGGTGTTTCCCTATATTCTACATTCTTTTAATCTGAGTTTAATTTTTCTTTGTACATAAGAAATAAATTTATATCCCGAAAGATAGACCTACACGTTGATGCAGCTCTTGAAAATAAATAACATCGACGTTTTAGACAAAACAAGATGTCATCCCGCCGTGGACCCTCGTTGACAATGTGATGCAATGGATACGACGAACCGTGCCTGATTCTGGAAATCGATTTTGCAGGTACAAATTTAAATTAATGTTTTCATAATCAGACTCTGAAAGGAGGATAGGTGAGATTTCGTTCCACGATCCTAAAGGAAGACATTTCTATTAAGGTTGCTGGTACAACAATAATTAAAAAGGTTGGTAATATGTTTAAATCATAATTCTTATCCACATCGTGTTCGTTATTGCTGGAATCTTAAATTAACTATGATACCACGAGATCATGCTTCATTACCATTCTTTGTCTTCAGTATATACGAACTAATACCTAATATTACTTTTAAAGTAACATATACTATATATATATATATATATATATATATATATATATATATATATATATATATATATATATATATATATATATATATATATATATATATATTATATATATATTCAAATAAATAGATGCAACATCTTAAAACCATTATTATCAGAGGTATACATTTACTATATATTTGATTCCTATCTAAAATCATGATAAAGACAATAGCATACAATTTTCGCCACTTTTAAGTGTGGTAGTTTAGTCGAATAGAACGCTATTCTCGAATAAGAATGGTCTAAAATTCGATTTTTGATAAGAATACTTTATAAGTCAGTGACTATTCACCCAGTAATATAAGTGAACCTCACTGGTATTTCGTCAAACCTACATAATGAAACACACACATGAAGAGTAATCATGTGTAACAATTTCTAACTAATTACGTGGTTGCGAATTACCATCTGAATGAACATGCTTTCCATAATTTAATAGTAATGGCGACAAACAAAGTGGTAATGGTAATTACAGTCAACATTTCTCTCTAAATGTATATAAGCAACACATTTGTTCGTACTGTACTGGGGAATGTTGTTTTAATTCTATACTCAGTCTATCAAAAATGCCTACAACAAATGGAAACACAGTGAAAAAGTTGTAAAAAACAGACATTCATATGTATTCGATATATATATATATATATATATATATATATATATATATATATATATATATATATATATATATATATATATATATATATATATATATATATATATATATATATATATATATATATATATATATATATATATATATATATATATATATATATGTGTGTGTGTTCTTTTACTATTGAATATGTATCTATAGACTGGAAATTAATGGACCTAAATATGAGGTGGACTCCTAAATTAGGTGGTCTTTAGTCGAGGTACCACTGTACACTTATTCTCGAGAAAAATAGTTAAACTCACTTTTGTTATTATGGCGCGGTTAAACCTAGTTTTTCTGCATTGATCCTAGTTTTACTCGTTACTCATTAATTGGAGAAAAACTAGTTTTGACTGTGAAAAACTAAGATTAATAGCGCCAAAATCATATTAATACTCATTAAGGTGATTGTAGCACAGATAAATCTATTTTTCCTCAGTTAAACTCGGTTTTTCTCGAGAAAAACGAGGTTTAACTAATTTTTTTATTTTTGTGCAGTAAGTTAGTTCTTCTCTAGTTAATATTGGCTACTGAGAAGAACTAGGTTTAACTGAGAAAAACTGTTTTTAACTCATTAGTATGATTTTGGCGTGCCATTTATATGAAAATATTTTAAATGATGTATAGAATTATAAAACAATATCAAACAAGTTATTCCTTGGCATATTTTATGCTAGTTGACATTGAGTTTTTGACGCAGATGTATAAGACTGTACGTAGTGGTTTTGAATGTTTGTTTGAATGTTGTTTTATGTCACACTCAACAATTTTACGTTTGAATAATTCAAAAGCTAAGATAGTCATCTTCTTACAATGGTTACTCTTAGACGGATTTTGGCTATGTATTCGGCCTTGTATTATACCACTTTCCCTTTAGAATATTTTTAAACTGGAGCTCAACTGATGAAGTCTTATTGACATAAACGATCGTCTTAAGCATTATAACTTTGGTATTATGTTTACAATATTCATATGATGGCGACCAGATTGTAATGGTAGGGGAGAGAACCAGGTTACAATTAACCCGGAAAGAGACCACCGGCCCTCTGCAAGTGGTCAGACAAACTACCTCACGAAATCAGCTTAATTCCAGCGGGATCAACCTAAACTGATCCGAGGTGAGAGACGTCATGATTGTGATATGATGTAAGTTAGTTTGCCTGTATGACGTTAAAGTCAGCCTGTTAAAATGTTTTGAGATTTCTCAATATGTATCAAAAGGTGGGAAACAATTGTGTTTCTTGCAGTACCAGTTTTTACAAACTTTTAAATTTTGTGTGCACAAAGCATTGTATGTTTATTGTAGACATAAGACAGCAAATCCGCATTGAATATAAGGAATAAGTAATTTTAAACAATATACAAGTTGTAATTGTCATTTATGCAATATTTGCTTACATGCTAAATGGGGCGACCAAGAAAACCGATATATCCTTTGCCTTCAGCTCGGCTAATATTAATTTATGGTCCCCATCACTTCGGCAGTCCATACATTTTGATATTGCCCTGCTAATTAACTGAGCAATTAATACTTTCATTGTATTTTGTCTAGTTCGAGAAAAAAAATCATAAAAAATATTTTAAGTCCATATCGTAGACGAGTCGGTCCATAACAGAAATGGATCGGTCCATAATGTATATGGGTCAGTCCATACTGGACATACACTGGAAGAAAGCATATCATGTAGCAAGGGTTTCGTAATATAATGAAATGATGTAATGAGTAAGGTTTTTAAACAATGCCATTGTAGTATACTAGAATATATGTAATTAAGACATGTAAACAGTGTGCTTAGAAGGTTGTTGCTATGAAGTATATATCCAGCACGTATATTGTAGGTCTATACTTTTTGTATTTTTTGAAATCTATCGCTTGTTTTTAATTATTAATCTGTTATTTCATCAAGCGTCGAACATGAATACGAACATTAAAATTTTTTAAAAAGTGCGTCGTCAAGGATGGATGCGATTTCATTTGACTCTCCATTAGTAATTCATTGTAAATTTTAAAAAAGCGTATTTCTGTCTTATGTAGTCATGTTTGCTGTTCTAGCGATAATGCATTTTACAAAATGCAGGTATAAATTATGCATATGTCATTTGAAAACGATAATGGTCACATAGTTAAGAGTATTGCGGTAACACGAATCCACGACAAGAAAAAACACGGAGAGAGAGATAGAGAGAGAGAGAGAAACACGGAGAGAGAGAGAGAGAGAGACGGAGAGAGAGACAGAGAGAGAGACAGAGAGTTTTGCATATGTCCATTCATGGTCAGAAGACCTGTGTGATGTCTACATCGTAAGCTGTTTCATCTACACCAATCACTAAATCTATATGCGCATGCCACTTTCTTTTTTCTCATAACCAAATCACTACATTCTATTTCATATACACCCACTACAATCCCTTTCTGTAGTACTTATAATAAATTTCCTAAGAACAATTATTTCTTTAATCATTAAAATATGATATGTAATTATTTCTTTAGTTATTGATACATATGTAATGGTTAACATAATGTATTTTTACTTCATGTCAGTTACTTGTGATTTTGTAATACTTTTTGGGGGGGATGGTCTAAGTTGAGATACCTTGTGTCAAATCCCACTGCGTCAGTTTAGACAAAAAGATATGTTTCAATAAAAGTAAAGAATCCCAATAAAAGTTCATATAAAAGTAATATATGTTTGTCATATTGAATAGACAAGTGCTTAGGTTTCTGGACATTAACCAATCTAGCGTTTCCCACCTCAGCACAGGTTCCAGGGGAATATTGTCAGCTTACTTTCCAATGTATGACGTAACCAAATGTTCTTTTCCACCATATATCATTTATCTAAAAACACATACATTTTAACATGACCTTACATTGTATCAATAGCCGGGGATTCGTTAAATTTGATTTCAAATTTCATTTGAATTTTATAGATTTTATAGAATAAGTTCAAATTAAATGAAACTCAATATACATATGGCATTACTTAACCCCGAGGCTGTTATCATATACGGAAGGTAATAATTAAAAATATATACGTATTACCAACAGGCAGAATAAAATATTATCATGTTAAAGTAAAATATTTCAAATAGATAAATATATAAAAAAAATATCAGATACCAAAGTGTAAATCAATAAACCTATTTGCAAATTTTGGAGAAGATTAAAATGAGTTGCAATTTGTTATATTATAATTAAAATTGATTCATGATAATTGAAAATCATTTATAGGACAATTACAGGAGACATATTTAGTTTCATAAATCTAACCTGTAAAGTCTTCATCTGTTAATTCCCAAACAGGTGTGAAAAAGAGACTTTTTGTATTCTATCAAAATGGTTCCAAATTTCTGCGTATTCTTTTTTAATAAAACCATTACACATTTTAATCGATTCGAATTCGTTAAAAAAATTGTTTACTTATAAAAGGTTAAAAATTATGTTTTCAACATATAGCAATATTATGTAGTATTGTGAATTCTGCGTGGTTATTTATTGTGATAAAAAATATTGTAAACACAATACCAAAGTTACAGCGTTTGAGAAGTTTAAAAACAAAAAAAACTTACTATTCACTACATCGATGCAACCCCCTAAAAAAATCTCGGAGTGAAATTATGGGGGTGTTTCTCGGCGTTTCTCATAGTGACCGATTTAAATCACAATGGTCTAAAACTGAAGAGATTTCGAACAAATATATAGCATTCTACACTGGAATTAATTTTATTACTTCATATTGATCCAATTTTTTTATGTCGACGTCTAGTTTCGTAGAAATAAAATATCCCATTACACTCATCTTAAATGAAGGTTTAGAATGGTAAAGAAAATCTTTATGACCTTTCAGAATGGTAAGATCACCTATGTATTTGGCTAACAGTAACCTGATGAGTCAAACAAAAACGATTCAGTAAAACATCAAACGTACAATCTAAATTCCCAAAGTTGACATGCCAGATGCTAAATTGTCTACGATAATCATATGTAGTCGACAAAACACACACACACTCTCTCTGTCTCTCTCTCTGTCTCTCTGTCTGTCTCTCTCTCTCTCTCCGTGTTTTTTCTTGTCGTGGATTCGTGTTACCGCAATACTCTTAACTATGTAACCATTATCTTATTTCAACACTGGCTTTTCCATATTCTAATGTTTCTAATGTTTACCCAGCATTTCGTTTGTTGTTTATAAAATTCCTTAGGGAAAACAGGTTGATTACTGTTATATATGTATTTATATTAACAATGCATTAAATAAAAATCCTCCCCTACAGAGACATTTTACTTTAAAGTTATGTTAGGTGTTGCTGAAACTAGATAAAAATACTTCTTCCTCAATTTAAGACAAAAAAGTATTTCCGAAAAAATAGTTTCCTGTGATAAGACAAAATATCGAGAAATTCGATATAAAGTTATATGGTATTAATTTTCTGTCCATATGTCCAAGTCAATAGCGACATTGGCAGTATGCCAGGAATTGGTAATATATTTCAGCTGTGAAATTTTCAAAGATTGATTCAAGTTAATAATTAATTGACTATTATTAAAAGCTTTGGACATTGAATATTATGTTAATAATGACGTTGACTAGGAAAGACATGGTATATAGCCATGTGCTACATAGTTATTTTGTTGTCAGGTATATGTATGCAACTTCCGCTTTCAACATTGAGATTTTCAATTTGAATATACAGTTATGTGGTGGAGCAGTTTTAAATGCTTGAAAGTAGAACCAGGTTACAACAGGCCTGCCACAAGTAAACTGGCTTCAAATTGTTTAATTGATTATTGTTTAAAAGTTTTATGAATATAAAGTCGTAAAATATTATATACAAAAATATAAATCTACAGAAGTCCAGTATATGCAAATCTAGTGATATTAGACAAACATGGACATCTGGATATTCAGAGTGGGATCAGGTGTCAAGGACGAGTAAGCATCTCCCGCCGTGAATGAACAGGCAAATTTAAATAACATAGTTGATGAAGAAATCCTCGTCACAATTGATACATACGACTCAACAACCGTTATCGAACAGGTAACTCAACATTTCTATCAGTGAAATAGAGTAATAGGAAACAAGACTATTATTCCGATCGTAAAATTTGTGTAACGTTGACATTCAAAAGCGAGTTTTGATATCCCTGTGTCAATAATTTGTCAGTAAGTAGTTTACCTCTGTATATGAAATGTTCAAATGTTGAACACGCCCTGTCATATCGGATCATTTGTGATATATAAACACCATATGCAGGCGATTAATGTATATTACTACATAAATAATGAAAATTTACGATAGGAAAGCTTAAATCGTCGCGTTTATCGTTTACAGCATGGTTGTTAATGATCTGTCTGTGTCAATAGTAAGTAAAATGTCCAAAATAGGAAGCGTGTGTGCTTGACTCTGTTGTGTCTTTAATTCCATGTTTCTTGGAATATATCACATTGCCATATGTATGAAAATTGTCATTATTATTTGACTAAACAACAAAATGAATAATTTATGTGTTTTGGCTTAGTTACAGTTTTAAAAAGAATTAATAGAAAGGTGTTATATACAATCCTTTTACTTTTACAATTTACGCTCTTATTGTTAAAGTTTATCGCTTATTGTTTAAGTACGAAGAGAGAAAGTCTTCCTACCGACATGTTTTGTTTCATGGTCTGTCTGTCTGTCTGTCTCTGTCTCTGTCTGTCTGTCTGTCTCTGTCTCTCTCTGTGTCTCTGTGTCTGTCTCTGTGTCTGTCTGTCTCTGTGTGTGTCTTTCTCTGTCTCTCTCTGTGCCTCTGTGTCTGTCTCTGTCTGTCTGTCTCTCTCTCTGTCTCTCTCTCTCTCTCTCTCTCTCTCTCTCTCTCTCTCTCTCTCTCTCTCTCTATTTCTCTCTCTCTATCTTTCTCTCTCGTTTGTCCGATGGATTCGTTTATTACATTTAGACTTTTGCTCAACAACAGTATTTATGCATCAGGTATTTGTACATGTATTTATAAACATATACGTATGGTAACATTATTTAAATTGACAATCAGCGTCCGTCTGTACAAACATAACGTGCTATTGATTTTGTTCCCTGTCGATTGCAATTAATCGACGATCAATTGATTGGTGTCTTATTTCTTGTGAAGTTGTGCTATCTGTCCTTTAGTAATGTTTGAGATTGATGCACTTTTAGCATGAACAATGACCTACACGTAATTGATTGACCCAGTAAAATGTTCCATGTTCCATGTTTCATGTGTATCTGAAGTTCACAATACTCAATACTGACTTGTTGGATATTTCAATACTAATCGCTGTATTCAGGCGAAAAGAGTTCGAACCCCTTCAGCGTCTGATGTTATAATTTTAAAACTTAGTATTGACTGTCTTTTTGCTGAAAAATAGTTATTTAAATTTATTGACCTCCTGAAACAAATTTGAAATACTACTTCTAGGTTGATACGTGTTCTGCACTTTTGCTCACAAACATTGTGGCATTATTGTAAATATTGTTGTTTTCTTCTTTGTTATTTCAAATCTTGAATAGATTTATTTATATCCGTAGTCCAAAAAACTAAAATTTAATGTCCTTTAAAGGGAAGTATCAGTATGCAAAAAAAAAAACCAAAAAACAGAAAAACAATCAAATTTCACAAATTTTCGGCCACTTGGCGTTTATCAAGTAAAAGACGACAATATGTATATCAGTTAGTATTAGGACTGTACAATACAAAGCTCCAGTGCAAAAAAAAAAGTGGCCGAAAATTTGTGAAATTTGAGTGTTTTTCTGCTTTTTCGCAAAAGTTCCCTGTATTTATGTGATTGCAATATATCCCAGTGTAATAGAACAAAGACAGAGTTAAGACAAACAATCAAATAAAATTCCAACAGTTTTTTTTACCAGTACATAGACGTCACAACGTGATCGTATAGCTTTACAGTAACTAATCAGAAATTCAGTAAAAAATAAAATGTTCAACAATTCCAAATATTCATCTAAAATGAATTCAGTGTTCAACGTTTTCAGTCACGAGAGACTATCGTCAATCATACAAGTTCGCCTGGGCGCTGTCTGTTGATTTCTCTCAGTTGTCTTTTTTATAGTCTGAGAATAAATTTCAACTCACTTAAGAAATGATTATTGCTGGAAGTTCACACTACTTTAATTTTTTAATTATCCTTAGAGCAATGTTTGAAGTTCTGTTTACTTCGCATTTCGAGTTTTTGTTTATCGACCAATGATATCATGTAACAAAAAAGAAATTAACTTTGTAGCTGACACCATTTCGTAAATCCAATTAGAATAATCACCACAATCTTCTAACAGAAACTTGACCAATTTTATCTTGAAAAACAAATGTGTAGCCTTGTAGTGGATATCATTTCACAATTCCAAATAGAAATTATATAACTATACAGATTTTCCTACAATCTTGACCTTTAAAATAAAGTTCACAAATTTCTAAAGTACTAGTACATTACTAGTTTAACAACATCTTATAATTAAACATAATTCAAAAATAAAATATTGTTTTCATAACACAAATCATATTTTATATGAATTGCAGTTTTTTGAAATTAATAGTTAGATTAATATATAGTTAGAACATGACAATTGTGTTATCCAGCGACTTAGAAATCAAACACCAATTAATCAAGCACATTTATTTGGACGTAGACGGAAAATTAACAACCAAACTAAATAACAAACGTGAAGATTTCAGATTTCCTATCGTTGCAATTGCACATAAAAGTAGTAATATCCGTTTATCGTCTGTATATGGTGATGATATCTCCAAAATGATAAGGTATGCCATTGCTTGTTCAACTTAAGATAATTTCAGATACGAGCTATGTACTGAAATAAGTAGTTTTGGGCAGCTCAATGGCGCGATTTTGAATTTTTGCCACCAGGCTTCTGATTGGTCAATTTTAAAATCGTGCCATGGAGCCGCCTGTGACGTCATAACCGGAAGTGCGTCATACCGGAAGTGATGTCATACCGGAAGTGCATCATACCGGAAGTGAGGTCCTGTCGTCATGGCAATGAGGAGAAAGAGCCAATCGTTGAGCTTGGAGGCATGTATATGACCGGAAATGTAAGGTTGTGGGGCGGCCACCTGGGCTAACGAGCCAATAAGAGCCTTCATTACAGGAGGTCGGGGTAACGAGGGGGGTAACGATGGGTAGAGAGACGTTGGGTTTTTCCGTTTTGGGTTGAGATGTGAATCTATTTAGAGACCGAAACTTTGGTTTTTCCAGGTTTGTGAAACCAGTAGTAGGTGTCGCCACAGTCGAGAGTGGAATCTATCCTTTCAGTGCGCAAGCGCGAAAAGCGTAGGCCGACTTTGGTTTTTCCATGTTATTTGTGACTAAGACTTGTACAGTTACGAGTATGTACAACGGGAGATCACTCTGTATAGACTGTATGAGTAGGACAAAAGGGAGATTACTCTGTATAGCCTGTATGAGTAGGACAAAAGGGAGATTATTCTGTATAGACTTATAGGTGGAACAAAGGGGAGATCACTGTGCATAGACCCTATAGGTGAAATACTTTGTATAGACTGTATAGGTAGAACAAAGGGAGATAACTGTATATACTATAGGGATGGAACAAAAGGGGAGATTACTCTATATGGGTTGTATGCACTAAACCAGAGGGGGTGGGTGGGTAGTAAAACAGGAAGTATAGGAAGGCTAGCCATCTTGCCTATGGAATCATGGGATATCTAGTTTTTTAGGGACTGACTAATCTCACGGCAGGAGAGAGAACCATAGAACATGAAAGTGTGTAACGTACTCAAAGTTTGCAAAAGTGATCAAGTGTGTGTGTGTGTCGTTCTCAAAATTTGTCAAAGTGATCAAGTGTGTACCGTTCTCATGCTTCAAAGTGTGCAACGTGTGCAACGTTCTATACACGTTATGATTGGGTCAAAAGGGAAGATCACTCTGTACAGACGTTATGATTGGGACAAAGGAGAGATCACTCTGCACAGACTTTATGGTTGGGATAAAAAGGGAGATCACTCTGTTAAGACATTATTATTGGGATAAAAGAGTGATCAATTTGTACAGACTTTTAGGTTGGGATAAAAGAGAGATCACTCTGTATGTGCAGACTATTTCAAAAGTTCTCTTTAGCAGGGTATTAGACTTGAGGAAAAAATACCTTGTGCTTGTGTATTGTATGCTGATTATTAAGGTGTGCACATAGAGTATCTAGTATGTATCTAGTATGTATCCACACAGATACGGTGACACAGGAATAAAATTATACGACTTATTGGAAGGTATAAAACAGAAGTGTATAACGCAACTCTATGAGCCGGGTGGTATACAAAGAGTATAAGTAAGGCATACAAAGATAATATGTAAGGGATACAGAGAGTATGGGTACAAAGGGAATACGTCTAATTATTAGGATGCTGATACAGAGACTAAAGAACTGCTGTTACTATAATCAGTCTTAGGTCTGCCGACTTTGTCTCTTTCTTGTTTCCATATTCAACAACTGGCCCATTCGTCGATGTTGATCTGATTTCCCACATGCAGACCATCCATTATTTCTTCTTCTTCTTCTTCTTGTTTACGTGTAAAACCAAAGACAAATAATATAAAGAATCAGAACAGGAGAAAAGAAAAGAAATGTGGGAAACGTGAAAGAGATGGGGAAATGGAGAGAAAAAGGGAAAAGAGAGAGTAGAAAGATGATTCAGGGATTATGTGACTTGTTTGGTGTCTGGGGCTCACATCACAAGAAAGCACAGAGTACACAGCGTACGTCATAAATTTTATATAAACTAGTACTGTCTGAATCTCGGTATTAGTTCATCATGGATAACTCGTCCGACATTGATATGTAACCTGAAGAGAGAAACACGAGAATCATTCTTACACGGAGGACACGTATTGTAGTAAGGGGACAAAGGCCAATAGATTCTGGTAGGATTACCTACTACACCATCTTCACCTACTACACAACATCAGGGACCACCGACCACCTAGACCTGAGCCTCCACTTTCAACACCTGTACAATATGTACTAGCTCAGGAAACATTAGTCAATCTTTGACAACGCATTGCAGAGATACATCGACTGGTGATGGAGAAAGAATTAGAAGTTCGGCGTTGACGACGTCTACTCGACAATTACTAGAGTCTCCCTTATTCAGCTTTTCGGAGCAATCAACGGTCCCTCTAAGGGCCACCCATCTTATTAGAAAAGAAACCGTAACTAAAAGTATGCAGGTTTTATGTATGTTGTGTTATTCTGTAACGGCAAGTTTAAAATATTGTAGCGACTAAACACTACTTAATTTGCAAACTCCATTTAGATCATAAGTCTGAAACAATTTAGGGTTGAAATCCTCTTAGGCATGTCAGCTGATGGCACTAGTGTGACGTCAGCTGACTGTACTTGTCTTGCAGGATGGTAGGTCTCGCCATTTTGTAATGCCAGTCACAGTAAGATTTTGATCTTGTAAAGATAAAAACGCGTCTCTTGGTGCATTTTCAATACATTGATACACAGAATAGTGTACTTAATAAACTGTCATTCGACATCGAACGACTCGGATGTGTTTACTTATGTAAAATAGAATGACATTCGTTAGGTGCTACTCGCTACAGTATCAGTGTATATTCGTTCAACATTAAACGTTTTAGGCCTATTTCATTTGTGTTTTTGTTATGACTGAAGTATTCACTTGATTAAATTAAAGTCTAAATATAGTAAGTCACGTGACTAGAGAGAGGTCCAGCCAAGCCTGTGAAAACTCATTTGAGATCTGAACATCGAGGTGTTAACATCATAATGATAAGAAAACCACTACCAGCAGGCAGCATAAATGAGTGTTTTATTTTTTATTAGATAGGGTCTAGATAATTGTCCTTGCATTAAAATATAAAATATCTCAGAAGAAAAAAGGAAGTCATATGACTTTAAAGAAAAAAATTAGAATAAGCTCAATTAGGCCTCTGAGTGCTCATTTGAGATCCGAAGCTCGAGGTGTCAACATCATTACAATTAATAGAAAGCCACTGCCAGTATGGGTTTATTTAGCTAAATTATGCCATCAGGGAAATACCCTTAAAGCCTAAACTTTCGGTTCTAAAAATAAATTCACTCAGCTCTTTATAGCCAATCATCAAAGAGGTCAAAGTTGATGAAACGAAGTACGTCGCGTGCGCTGTACTGGCCATATAAAAAGCTGTGCGCTTCTGTTTTCACCGCAATTCGTTTCAGAAGACACAAAGTTTAACAAATATGATTAACGTAATACTTTCCTGGAGGCTGAAACCCTGGTACATCCTAAAGAAACTGAAGATGGCGTCCCAGGAGTGGGAGTTCTATCATCGACAGAAGGCTGGATTATTAAGATGGTACGTCACTACGTGTAGCTGAGCAAAGGAGCCGATGCCAGAAGGCCTAAGATGGTCTATTGCAGGTGTCTGTAAAGCAAAGGGTTTTTAACCCAAAAACCAACGGCCTTTTAAGGGCCACTCATCTTATTCGAAAAGAAACATTAACTAAAAGTATTTAGTTTTTTGTATGTGTTGTGTTATACTGTAGTGGTAAGTCTAACCTATAGTAAGTGAATGTGAACATTCAGTAATCCTTTACTTGATCGATAAAATTTCATTAGATAGAAATTCAAACTAGTCAATTCTAAAAATAGTAACTTTAAAAAACTTGAGAATAACTTCAGTTAGACCTCTGAGAGCTCATTTGGCATCCGAATCTCGAAGAGTCATCATCGTCAGAAAAATTCCCCTGGGTGAGTGTTTCAATTTTTTATTTTATATACAGAAGTACAAGAAACAATATAAAATAATACAGATACTGTTTTCACTGTCTGAACTTTGATACTTGTGGAAACAACTTCATACTTCACAACTTTTGTCACTTTGTCACTTGTGTCACTTGTGTCACTTTGAGACTTCATAACTTAGAACGTTGCACACGTTGCAAACTTTGAAGCATGAGAACGGTACACACTTGATCACTTTTGCAAACTTTTAGTACGTTACACACTTTCATGTTCTATGATTCTCTCTCCTGCCGTGAGATCAGTCAGTCCCTAAAAAACTAGATACCCCATGATTCCATAGCCAAGATGACTACCTTTCCTACAATTCCTGTTTCACTACCCACCCTTCCCCTCTGGTTTAGTGCATACAACCCATATAGAGTAATCTCCCCTTTTGTTCCATCCCTATAGTCTATACAACGTGATCTCCCTTTGTTCCACCCATACAGTCTATACAAAGTGATGTTTCACCCATGGAGTCTATGCACAGTGATCTCCCCTTTGTTCCACCTATACAGTCTATACACAGAAATTGCCCTTTTGTCCTACTCATACAGGCTATACAGAGCAATATCTTGGTAATTGATCAATGAGAAGCCAGTACTATGATGACACCAGCACCACTGGTGGCGGCCCCTTACGGCAAAAATTCAAAATCGTGCCATGGAGCTGCCTATAACTACTGAAATATATACATATGTTTATTGATAAGTGTTGCGCCGCATGTGTAAGGATTTGTCTTTTTTAGACGTACTGGACTATTGTTCAACATAATCTCCCTCAGTGTCTATACATTTTTGCCAGCGATGTTTAAAAGTTTCATAGCCACTTTAAGAGAAGTCCTTTTCTTGAGTTCCTAGAAAGTCACACATTGTATGTGTAACGTCATAATCTGTCTGGAAATTGGTACCGGAAATGACTTTTTTTTAATTGTGAGAATAGATGGAGCGAGAGCAGGAGAGTAAGGGGTGATTAATCTGTTGAAAACCACAATCATTCATGGCAGCCATAGTGATGACAGACTTGCGAGCAGGGACATTGTCCTTGTGAAACAAGACACCTTATCTGAGCTTTCTACGGCATTTGATCTTAATTGTTTTCGCTTAACTGTCTAAATGATGCATAATATGTCTCCCATAACAATATCATGGACTTTATTGACTATTTCAGCAGTTGCCAGTGACTGACCTTCCAGGACGGGGTCATCCTGAAAGCTCTGTCTACCACGCTAAAATTTTGTCACTCACCTTTTTACTGTTACATATGTAGGGTCACCCTCTCATAGTGTTGCTACCTTGTCAGCATGAACAGCCTTATGTGATAGACCTTCTTTAAATACATATTGAATCACTGTTCTCTCGGCAATTTTTGCCATATGCAAAAGCCACTTGTTCTGTTTACTTTAGAGTGTTACCTCTTCGATAAAAAAATGGTTATGCTGCCTTAAATATTCGGGGAACAGTAGGACTGAAACTGGGCAATCCTTCAATACAAGGCTCAAAACTAATCAATCAACCCTCGCATTGTTGTCAGATGGATAGCAGGAACCGCCTGTTAACGTAAATTTTATTGTCTTTGCTAATTTTTGCATTAATGTCTCCTGCACATTTTTACATAGATTAAGAACTCTATTCAACATCAACTTTAAACTTGGACAATGACGGCTATGCTCATTTCGTAGATAATTCATATAACGACAACACCAGTGATTTATTGTTTATAATCAGAATTTATAATATATTTCGAAAGAATACTAGTGAATGGTATAGTAAAACGAGATCTATTACAAAATACACATAAATTGCAGTACGTCATATCAAATACTTTCATGCATTATTCAGAACTCATTTTCAGGCAAACCTTTATTCGTTACAATAATGATCTATGGAACAGCATCATGGACAAAAATAGCATCACTGACTAACATACAGATATATATGTAATTAAACTGTACAGTGATACAATTATATCAGTAATAAATTTAACCTTATAAAATAAATCGATATACCATGAGGCTGGTATTTTGATGTAACATGATGTATAATATAAGGTGATATGACATCTCAGTAATATATAAAGTGATTTGAAATTGCTGCATCATAAAAAGTGAAGTGACATTTCAGTATCATATAAAGTAATGTGACATTTCAGTATCATATAAAGTGAATGAACATTTCAGTATCATATATTGTGATGTGACATTTCAGTATCATATAAAGTGATGTGACATTTCAGTATCATATAAAGTGAATGAGCATTTCAGTATCATATATTGTGATGTGACGTTTCAGTATCATATATTGTGATGTGACATTTCAGTATCATATAAAGTGATGTGACATTTCTGTATGATATAAAGTGATGTGACATTTCTGTATCATATAAAGTGATGTGACATTTCTGTATCACATAAAGTGATGTGACATTTCAGTACCATACAAAGTGATATGACATATCTGCAACATATAAAGTGATCTGACATTTCATTAACGCATGAAGTAATGTGACATTTCTGTATCATATAAAGTAATGTGATATTTCAGTATCATATAATGTGATATGACATTTTATCGTATAAAGTAATGTGACATTTCTGTATCATATAAAGTAATGTGACATTTCTGAATGATATAAAGTGATGTGACATTTCAGTCTTATTTAAAGTGATGTGACATTTCAGTATCATATAAAGTGATATGACATTTGAGTATGATATAAAAGGATGTGACATTTCTGTATCATGTAAAGTGATGAGACATTTTATCATATAAAGTGATGTGACATTACAGTATCATATAAATTGATGTGACATTTGGTTATCATATAAAGTGATGTGACATTTCAGTATCCTATAAAGTGATATGACATTTCAGTATCATATAGTGATGTGACATTTTATCATATACAGTGATGTGACATTTTAGTCTTATATAAAGTGATGTGACATTTCAATATCATATAAAGTAATATGACATTTCAGTGTCATATAAAGTGATGTGATATTTCTGTATCATATAAAGTAATGTGATCTTTCTGTATCATATAAAATGATCTGACATTTCAGTATCATATAAAGTAATATGACATTTCTGAATGATATAAAGTGATGTGACATTTTATCATATAAAGTAATGTGACATTTCAGTATCATAAAGTTATGTGACATTTCAGTATCATATAAAGTGATGTGACATTTCAGTATCCTTTAAATTGATGTGAAATTTCAGTATCATATAAATTGATGTGACATTTCTGTATGATATAAAGTGATGTGACATTTCAGTATCCTTTGAATTGATGTGACATTTCAGTATCATATAAATTGATGTGACATTTTGTATGATATAAAGTGATGTGACATTTCAGTATCCTTTAAATTGATGTGACATTTCAGTATCAGATAAAGTGATGTGACATTTCAGTATCATATAAATTGATGTGACATTTCTGTATGATATAAAGTGATGTGACGTTTCAGTATCATATAAAGTGATGTGACATTTAGTATCATATAAAGTGATGTGACATTTCTGTATCACATAAAGTTATATGACATTTCAGTATCATATAAAGTGATGTGACATTTCTGTATGATATAAAGTGATGTGACGTTTCAGTATCATATAAAGTGATGTGACATTTAGTATCATATAAAGTGATGTGACATTTTATCATATAAAGTGATGTGACATTTCAGTATCATATAAAGTGATATGACATTTCAGTATCATATAGTGATGTGACATTTTATCATATCGATGATGTGACATTTTAGTCTTACATAAAGTGATGTGACATTTCGGTATCATATAAAGTGATGTGACATTTCAGTATCATATAAAGTTATGTGACATTTCAGTATCATATAAAGTGATGTGACATTTCTGTATCATATAAAGTGATCTGACATTTTATCATATAAAGTGATGTGACATTTCAGTATCATAGAAAGTAATATGACATTTCAGTATCATATAAAGTGATATGACATTTCAGTATCATATAAAGTGATGTGACATTTTATCATATACAGTGATGTGACATTTGAGTATCATATAAAGTGATATGACATTTCAGTATCATATAGTGATGTGACATTTTATCATATCGATGATGTGACATTTTAGTCTTATATAAAGTGATGTGACATTTCAGTATCATATAAAGTGATGTGACATTTCAGTATCATATAAAGTGATGTGACATTTTATCATATAAAGGGATGTGACATTTCAGTATCAAATAAAGTTATTTGACTTTTCTGTATCATATAAAGTGATGTGACATTTCTATATCATGTAAAGTAATGTGACATTTTATCATATAAAGTAATGTGACATTTCAGTATCATATAAAGTTATGTGACATTTCAGTATCATATAAAGTGATGTGACATTTCTGTATCATATAAAGTGATCTGACATTTTATCATATAAAGTGATGTGACATTTAAGTATCATTGAAAGTAATATGACAATTCAGTATCATATAAAGTGATGTGACATTTCTGTATCACATAAATTGATGTGACATTTCAGTATCATATAAAGTGATGTGACATTTCTGTATCACATAAAGTGATGTGACATTTCAGTATCATATAAAGTGATGTGACATTTAATATCATATAAAGTGATGTGACATTTCTGTATCACATAAAGTTATATGACATTTCAGTATCATATAAAGTGATGTGACATTTCTGTATGATATAAAGTGATGTGACGTTTCAGTATCATATAAAGTGATGTGACATTTAGTATCATATAAAGTGATGTGACATTTTATCATATAAAGTGATATGACATTTCAGTATCATATAAAGTGATATGACATTTCAGTATCATATAAAGTGATGTGACATTTTATCATATACAGTGATGTGACATTTGAGTATCATATAAAGTGATATGACATTTCAGTATCATATAGTGATGTGACATTTTTTATCATATCGATGATGTGACATTTTAGTCTTATATAAAGTGATGTGACATTTCAGTATCATATAAAGTGATGTGACATTTCAGTATCATATAAAGTGATGTGACATTTTATCATATAAAGGGATGTGACATTTCAGTATCAAATAAATTTATTTGACTTTTCTGTATCATATAAAGTGATGTGACATTTCTATATCATGTAAAGTGATGTGACATTTTATCATATAAAGTAATGTGACATTTCAGTATCATATAAAGTTATGTGACATTTCAGTATCATATAAAGTGATGTGACATTTCTGTATCATATAAAGTGATCTGACATTTTATCATATAAAGTGATGTGACATTTAAGTATCATTGAAAGTAATATGACATTTCAGTATCATATAAAGTGATGTGACATTTCTGTATCACATAAATTGATGTGACATTTCAGTATCATATAAAGTGATGTGACATTTCTGTATCACATAAAGTGATGTGACATTTCAGTATCATATAAAGTGATGTGACATTTAGTATCATATAAAGTGATGGTACATTTCTGTATCATATAAAGTTATATGACATTTCAGTATCATATAAAGTGATGTGACATTTCTGTATGATATAAAGTGATGTGACGTTTCAGTATCATATAAAGTGATGTGACATTTAGTATCATATAAAGTGATGTGACATTTTATCATATAAAGTGATGTGACATTTCAGTATCATATAAAGTGATATGACATTTCAGTATCATATATAGTGATGTGACATTTTATCATATCGATGATGTGACATTTTAGTCTTACATAAAGTGATGTGACATTTCGGTATCATATAAAGTGATGTGACATTTCAGTATCATATAAAGTTATGTGACATTTTCAGTATCATATAAAGTGTGATATGACATTTCTGTATCATATAAAGTGATCTGACATTTTATCATATAAAGTGATGTGACATTTCAGTATCATAGAAAGTAATATGACATTTCAGTATCATATAAAGTGATATGACATTTCAGTATCATATAAAGTGATGTGACATTTTATCATATACAGTGATGTGACATTTGAGTATCATTATAAAGTGATATGACATTTCAGTATATCATATAGTGATGTGACATTTTTATTATATCGATGATGTGACATTTTAGTCTTATATAAAGTGATGTGACATTTCAGTATCATATAAAGTGATGTGACATTTCAGTATCATATAAAGTGATGTGACATTTTATCATATAAAGGGATGTGACATTTCAGTATCAAATAAAGTTATTTGACTTTTCTGTATCATATAAAGTGATGTGACATTTCTATATCATGTAAAGTGATGTGACATTTTATCGTATAAAGTAATGTGACATTTCAGTATCATATAAAGTTATGTGACATTTCAGTATCATATAAAGTGATGTGACATTTCTGTATCATATAAAGTGATCTGACATTTTATCATATAAAGTGATGTGACATTTAAGTATCATTGAAAGTAATATGACATTTCAGTATCATATAAAGTGATGTGACATTTCTGTATCACATAAATTGATGTGACATTTCAGTATCATATAAAGTGATGTGACATTTCTGTATCACATAAAGTGATGTGACATTTCAGTATCATATAAAGTGATGTGACATTTCTGTATCACATAAGTGATGTGACATTTCAGTATCATATGAAGTGATGTGACATTTCTGTATGATATAAAGTGATGTGACATTTCTGTATCACATAAAGTGATGTGACATTTCAGTATCATATGAAGTGATGTGACATTTCTGTATCACATAAAATGATGTGACATTTCAGTATCACATAAAGTGATGTGACATTTCAGTAACGTATAAAGTGGTGTGACATTTCAGTATCATATAAAGTGATGTGACATTTCTGTATCATATAAAGTAATTTGACATTTCAGTATTTTATAAAGTTATGTGACATATCACTTACATATAAAGTGATGATATTTTTGTATCATAAAAAGTTATGTGAAATTTCAGTAACTATAAAATGAGGTGACATTTCAGTATCATATAAAGTGAATTTACTTTTTTTAAAATATCATATTAAGTGGTGAAAATAAGTACAGCTGTATTCTTTTCAGGTGTCTATAATACTGCATCAAGATAATTTTGTGTATCAAAACGTTATCAAAAGATTGGCCCAACTAGTTTTCTATTTTAAAAATCGAGTTTATCTCTTGCATATAGTTTGTGCAGATACATCTAATGTTTAATGAAAAGAAGAAATGCTGAATGTCCAGTTTGTGTATTCAGGCTGTTGAAGATATACAGTTTGTGTGGCTACAAAATGTACTTAAATATACATAGAAAAAGAAATATAACTTTTCATAATCAGGACTGATAATTAACACCTAATGACTTGTCAAATCTTATTATTCTTTTTACAGAGCAATGCGGCTATTAACTGACGTCACCAGAATTCTGTGGCTATCAATAGCATGTAAGTATAATTATATATATATATATATATATATATATATATATATATATATATATATATATATATATATATATATATATATATATATATATATTCCCACTTTAATTTTCAAATATATTTTATATGAAATATTTTACGACCAGTGTTATAGAGTGAGGCTTCCCCATACATAGACTTTCCCCAGCTGTCATACCCAAGAGTGAGTCTTCTACCCGGTGGTCCTGCTCTAGAGTGATATTTCTAGTGGGGGAGTCTCGATCCAGACCAGGACCGCCCCTAGGGGAAGTATCACTCTACAACTGGTTATAAAGTAAGGCTTCCCCATAACCAGACTTCCCCCGGCGGTCCAAGCCTAAAGTGAGTCTTATTTCATCTATTGGTGTCTATAAATCGTGTATTTAGAAGCAATTCGACCTAACTAACTGTACTAATATTTTATGCCATTGGCATTGTTATGCTATATTGGGTCGTATTGAGAGTTTCAATCCGTTTTATAACAAATTCAAAATGTTAACAATGTATTCCGGATAAATTCGATATCAGATTAACCTGATCGTTTGCATGAAACACAAAGAAACGTTTTTACATTGGATCCCATCTTTGAAACTTTGAGGTATCATGCACAAACAACGGAAACATTTTTGGAAACTTTGTTTTGAATAATTAAGAAAGTATGTATATAGGGTTAGGTGAAATACAAAAATATACGAGACGCAAAATAGAAATGTACATATGAATTTAATATTATTTTCTATTGATCTGTGATAGAGGTAAGCAAAACAAGAATATTTTCGCTTAGTTTGTTCTTATTTTTCACCTCTGTATATAATTAGAGGTAATTTACACATTTCAGTCCACTAAAAGAGCAACTGTTATTATCGCATCTATTCCTTGAACAGAGCTTGAAGTTGTAACCTGCAAACTTTAGTACGTTCTCTGGAATTGTATCCAGGTCTCTTAGAACTGGTGTCACACCAATATTAAAAATTGTTCAGCCCAATTGGTTCGTATCCAGGCAATTGTTGTGCTTGAACCAAAGTATAACTTACAAGGGAACTCGCATACAGTACAAAAAGCAGTTCCTTTTGTAAGTGGATTTTCCCTGGATTCATAGTGGCTTGTCGAAAGCAACTGTATCCACTTTGAATATTGAAATTTGCCCAAAGAATCATGTTCGTTCCCTCCATATAAAACACTGAATTACCAAATAACGGATATTTCTTGAATTTGTTACTCTGATCTTATTCAAAAAAGTTTTACCATACACATATGCTGTAGATGTGGTATTGCAACCGCTTCATACACGAACACAGAGGAGTAGCAAAGCTAATTGATTAGTATTATCTCATTCTGTTCATCCATACATACACTACTAGTTCTAATGTATACGTAGGGGGACGTTTCAGTATTTTCAAAATTCAAAATAAGACTAAAACATTGCAAGAAGTATCCCTTTTGATGAGCAATACTGATAAGAACATGACTCAAGAAACATTGTACGGTTTCAAAAGACAAACAGATAGTTTGGAGAAGCAAAATAACAAGTGATCCAGAAAAGCTTCCACAAGACTGTTTTTTTTTTCAGTTTGCGAGTTCACATTCAAGTCATACATTCGCTGAAGCTCACAAAAATTTACCACCAACGCAATAGGGTTGGCGACATACAAATGATGTTCTGAGATCAGATAATCTACTAAATAAAGTAAGGTGCAAATGTAAAGAATGCGGCAAAAACAATTGCTCTTGTCACAAACATATTGACTGAAATATGTAATGACCTCTGGGACTGGCAAGGGGAATGTATACCATTGACTGCCAATATTCATAAACTTAACACAAAATGCGTTCAGATTAATAGTTATTATCATAATCATCAATTTAGTTCGTTTTAACTTTCAGTTATAGTACGCGTTACCAAATTTACAATGAAAACCCCAATTCTAGACTTTACTTAGAATACAAAACTGATATAATTATTAGTTATCAATTACATGCATTTAATATAGTCATCATTCTATTTAAGTTAGTCTTCATTTCTATTACAGAACATATTAGCAACTACTCAAAATATTTTTGTACATTTCAATACAAAATCATGCAAAATTGTACCGAACATAATTTTCCCATAAAGAGGATTTTGGATATGTTCTTTTACTCAAAATTCTGTTTCCTTTACTACAAAGTTTGCATTTATAGCAATATCCGGGTCCAAATTCTCAACGATCAGACTTGTTTTTTTTTAAAGAGCAGGATAGTCCAGGTAGTCCAGTTCAGTTTAGGTGACTGGTTGTAGGGTGAGACTTATGTAGGAACGAAGTGCTGCACATTTAATTTTTTTCCATAATGCATTGCCTTTATACTCGATGAAGTCCAAAAAATGAAAAACAATTCTTATATTTATATATATTACCATTTTTCAGTGAAACTGTTGTCTACTGGACACTAAATTCATTCCGGAATACTGACTTTGCGGGGGGTTGGGGTTGTTTACATATGACGTATAGCTCAACAGCTGTTTTGACATGAGAAGTAGTTCTCTTTTCTGACCGCAAATACTAAATGAAATTCAGGTTTAATTTCTTTTATTATATCATTTTGAAAGAAACTACTGAAATGACAACTCTGGAATATCTATTCTTGGACTTGAATCATCTTCATTAATATTCGAGCTCTTGGTGGCGGAGGGTTAAATGTGTCAGAAGAGAATTGAAATTGCAAATGGCCGCGCCCATGAGTATGCTGAATAATGTATTTACAACGAATTTGCGTTTGAATTCTGTTA
Organism: Atrina japonica; assembly: GCA_030159075.1. Classification (NCBI taxonomy): domain Eukaryota; kingdom Metazoa; phylum Mollusca; class Bivalvia; order Pterioida; family Pinnidae; genus Atrina; species Atrina japonica. Next base: position 106,606 of record BROG01000734.1, on the reverse strand, counting down.
TATTATTAATGGGATATACTATAGAAATATTAAGTGTGGGTTACAAGAAGTGAGACAGCTAATATTAATTTATGACAACTGAAAGTAGCCATTTTATTTGACATTTTTTACCAAGCAGCTGGGAACCACGATGACTGATTGGTACGTAACCTACGTAAGTAGGCCCATTTCACACGACCTAATTTCACATGATGCGGGTGACGAATTGTTTCTGATATGAATATCCAGTGAAGACAAAAAATTCGACTTGTTTATCAAGAGATGCTTGACAAAGTTGCTCTAGGCCTTACTTTCTTTCTTTCTGTTGTAACTATGAAGCCAGACGGTTGTCTGTGGTTCTGGTCATAACATGACCTAGATATATCGCGATATGGGCCTGTAGGCTGTACAATGTGCTACAGATGTAGTCTCGTGTTTCCGATTTCTTTCTGTAATTTTTATTTGTTTTGTGATAGGCCTAATGTATGGCTTTAAAGATAAAATATTTTATCTTTCATTTTTCTAAAAATAATAAACATTCTATAAGTAAAAGTTATCAGTAAAATATTATTTTTATTTACTCTGGAAAAGCTTTTGGCTCCACTTTGTGTTTAGTTTGGTTGAGGTGCGCTGATGAGCATACTCATACTTTTTTAGATCTTCGTCAGTAACATTTGCAAATCGAATGAAATCAGTGGGTCTGGTGTCCAGAGGCATTGGATCGAAAGAAGGGTTTGTTGATTCTTCTGAAGCAAAATCATTTTTCTCACTAAAAATGAACTACAGTAGGCCTACATCTAAATCAACTTCATTAATGTCGTCGTCGTCATTGAAAAGAGTTCATCTACAGTAGGCATTGTAAAATCGCTTATATAGTCGGACACGATGAAAACTTTTGTCACAAGTTTTGAAAATAGCCAAAAGACGATAAAATTTACGTCATTTTGTTATAACAATGTGACCCAGATATCGGCCTGTACTGTACATGTACGAGGCCTGCATATCGTCATATGTTGTAAATATATACAATAGATCTACTCTTGTAGTTCAGACTTTTACCCCGTGTTTTTTTTCTTCGTTTTGTTTTTGCAATGTATGGATTTTAGAAAGAAAAATAAACACAACTCTATCGTATCCTTTATTGCTATAGGTTGTAGTCGTTTCAGTATTCATTTCATGTATTCCTACGCCAAAAGTAAAGCGGTTAATACTTATATCACGTGATAACCCAACACCCGTTTTATTTAAACAACAAAACAATCATTTAGTATATCTGTAATGAAGGAAATTACAATCGGTATGTAAATATTTTATCATTAAAAATCAAAATGAGTGTCACTGTAAAAAATATTTCTCTCTCACACATATCATACTATATATGTTGTTGTTATATTGTTGTTTAACGTCTCACTCAAGAATCTTTCACTCATATTGGAGACATCACCAAATGACTGAAGGGCTTTAAATTTATGCCTATGTTAGGACCTCTGTTTTTAATCTCTCTCTCTCTCTCTCTCTCTCTCTCTCTCTCTCTCTCTCTCTCTCTCTCTCTGTGTCATCGTAATCTTCAGCAGTGTGCATTTATTCTACATTTTTTTCACTGCAGATATATTTAGAATATTTGGATGCAGTCCTTCGAGAAAGCTATTGACCACGAACAATACAGCAGTCGGAAATGGTACAAATGATGGTACAAATGTCTCATCAGTAATTGCAATGGAACCCGAAAAAAGCATTTGGGATAAAATAGAGGCATTTTATGAAGATAAAAATAACTTTGCCATGTATCTCGTTTTACCGGTCATAGTCCTTGTATATGGTGGATGTAGTGCTATATACTGCGTTGCTAAATGCAGACACTACTGTAAAAAGGGGAAGGAGAGAAATATGAAAAAGCTCATCGAAGAAGATGACGATGACGACGTTAATGCAGACAGTCCTGATGATGTGTTCTCCTCCCGTACTGAAACAACGAGGGCCTCTTCGTCTTCTCGGAATCGTAATGCTGACACCGACACTCCATTGCCATGGCAGATAACAGAAGATCCCCCAAATGTCGAATCAAAACAGGGCAAAGAACAAAGTCCACCACCACCGTACGAAGTGTACAGGAAAGGTTCGGTGGAGGAAGTGATAGCGCTTAGTGGTCCACAGAAGCCCGCTTACCCATACAACCAAGGGACGCCTGTATCTAAAAATGGCCAGAGAGGGATAAATACATATCAAATGGCGAAACAAATTCTCCGTATCGATGATGAATATCCGGTACGCAGCGGACGGAAGAAACGTTTGGTCTTTACGACTGATTAAAGTTGCGAACAAAAGTAAAAAGGAATATCTATGACACGTGAATGCTACTGATTAAAAATAATTATAAAACATAATCAATAAGATGTGGGTAATTTGTTTTCTCGTTGATTAAATATTACAGAGCTTTCTTATATTGCTGATCACTAGTTGCTGCTTTCTGTGATACCTCTTTTCTTTGTTCGATTTCCAGTATTTCAACATATTATAAAAAACAATGACCATCCATTCATAAAATCGAGTGTGAATTTAATTATTTTTATAGTGGTCTTTAAATCACGGATCCCCTATCGACACAATACACCATTTTCGGGTTATCTCATTCCGTTCGGATTTTTCGCGTTATTGTATACCCAAGTCACGTCATATCAACAAACCCGGGGACAGTCAGCATGGCGATTAATGTGAACACGGTATACGTTGTGCTGACTGCCTGTTCAATTATTCAAATGTCTTACTACTACTGCCTCGCAGAAGAGTGTAAATTGAAGAAGAAAATGTATGGATACATGTAGTCTGTTCGTTTATTTGTTTTTACAACGACACAGAACAAGAAATACATGACAGTTGGAAAACTTCAGCGGGTCAATTTTGCAAAAACTGTTTAAAGTCGCATATAAGTTGTACACAAGACAGAAATTTATATATAGATTGATTTAATTAATATAATTTGCTATGAGTGCCCGTGATAGCAGTAAAGATTGCTGACGCGTGTCATTTAATTCATGAATGTCATCTGAGTACAATGTAATGTTAATATAAACCGGAAGCCCCGCTGCCCCGACCGGAAACGGTGAATCGCAACATAGTATGACAAACTGGGAACGTAAAAGGACCAACCGAAAAAGGGCGATTTAGTGATGATAAAGTGTTTTGTGTCACTAGATACATTCCGGAAAACATTGATATTGTTTTTTTTTTTTTCATATATACGATTTTGCATTGATGTAGTCCTGTCAAAGTATCAAGGTAGTTTTAACATCACAAGGGGGACGGTCTAATTTATAGGTATATATATAGGTAGTTTTGTCATAGATGATGTTAAAATACGTCGACTACTCAATCTAAATGAATAGTAACGGGCCTTACAAATAAGGCAAAACTCGAATGTTCAAGTTATTGTCGGCGTGAGTTGTACAGGAACTCTCGTCAATCACTGTATCGGCATAGGTCCGTAATGACCACGATTACGTTCTTCGTCATAGCGACACACACAAGTACACATGTTACCTCAGAGGCTCTTGTAGGTAGATAAAAATGGACAAAACGCTAAACACATAATTTGCATATAATGATATAGACCGCTTGAAAAATAATACTGTCGCAGCGTTTAGAAAGACATTATTTGTTAAAATCAATAGATGTTTTAATATCTGAAATATCAGACACACATAACACTTTGACTAGCACTGAACGGTTCTGTACTTAATAATAACAACAATATTATATTTTGGTTTTAATTTCATTTTAGATGAACTTGGTTGTATATTATATGGTGAATGTTTGCTTTTGTCTTTTCTATTCTGTGATATTTTTGTAAACTTCATTGTTATATATGCATAATGTAAATATTAAATCAAAATATATGGGAAAAGATTAACATCTAGACATAGTTTGTTTACTGTGATATAATGAAGTTGTAAGAATGGGAAGACACGGGTCGTATATACTTTTGATTTCATGTATCTTTTCAGTATTTGTTATTACTAAGCTTTATTGGTGACTTAAACCCTTATCTCCAAGTCAAATACATAGGAAAGCCAACGTCAAACTGTTTCACTGATGGAATTGAAACATTGATATAGATATCCTGATCCTCGATCTAATTATACAAAACTGTTTTGAGTTTAATGATCTTGATATTGGGAAAATGGTACGTGTCACCAGTGAAGTTTATTTTAGAAGTTGACGTTTTCATCTTTTGTATTGTAATCATTTGCTTACTCTAGTACAGCACTGTTCCAAACGTGAGTCAACTAATAACATTTTCCCATAGTTTTCTATGATAAACCAACTTTTTAGAAATAATTGGCCCTATATACTCAATGAAATCTTGTAAACTTTTGCACATTTGTGTTGAAGTCTATGGACTGTCTTTCTATAATAGCTTGGAATGTGTCAATTTGTTTATAGGAAAACTGCTAGTTTTTGTAAGTCTCACAAAAAAAAAAAAAAAAATACAGCGTCATTTCCTTCTTTTCATAGAAAGTGGTGTCAACAAAATACTTATTATAAAGGGAAGATGTTACTGTTCAAAAATAAAGTTTCAAAGGAAGTTGAAACTAATATCAGATGACTGATACTATTCAGTTAACTTTCTATACAAATATGTAAATCGAATTGGCGAAAGCATTACTTTGTGGCAGGTATTTGACAATTATTTTTATTTTACATAGAATATTTGAAAATGACGATATTTGACGCACTTTTGGCACTGCTCTGTGTGTTGTTAATTTCACTGAATAGCAATAATCGACGTTCGTTGTATTTGGATAAAACAGTATGAGATACCAAAGGTTAGGGAAGTCCATATTACGGGAAAAGCGAATACAGGACAACAGATATGAACATCTGGAAAATCCAGGTGATCAGTGGTCATTAAGGACGAAGCATCCCTTTCCAGGCGGTCACATCCAGTAATTCCTCAATGAAATACAGATCTTAAATGGATGTATATCACACTTTCACAATCAGTATAAAATCTTTAAAAACTATATATAACGACCAATATCGATTAAAACCGGTATCGATCAAAATAAATATCAAACTGTAACGTGGTAATGGATAACAAAGGGTGTTATATATAATATTTGCAAAAGGTTTACTTTCACAGCAAAACAATAGTCCAATAAACACATAATGGTGTTGAGGTGTATTTCACTGGCTATTACTTTTTGTGTCGTTTTTGTAAAGGCATACAGGCTGTCATTTTGATAAACAAATTTCCCGAGAGAGTAGACCAGAACTTATTAAAAAGGCTAAAATATATATATTGCAGTAGAAAATATTAATATGCCATGGATATATTACCGACAATGAATAAAATACGCCAACTATTGATATTTTTCACACACACACACGCACGCACACAGAGGATTATTTAAATACATTTTATTTGTATAGACGTCGACTAATTGAGACTTAATACAAACGAAAAATCCATTTTGACAGCTTGTATGCCGTTAAAACACGTGGAAAGAACTATTTATCTTTTTCACTATGTCACATTAATTTATTTCTGTGTAATGTTTCTGTTAACGATTTCATATTGATGTACAATGCAAAGTTTGTGATACTTTCTTACATTCATGTAAAGTTTACTTTCATTTGTAATAAAGAAATGCAATTCATATTTGATGTATTTCTTATAAACTTTAAAAGCAGGATTATTTTTACCGTATTCATCAACATTGTCGTTGATAATAATAATAATAATAATAATAATAATAATAATGATGATGATGATGATGATGATGATGTTAATAGTAATAATTATAATAGTGATGATGATAGTAATGATGATGATAATGCTTAATCAATTGATAATTTAACAGAAGAAACGTAACGGGGCATCAGAAACATTAAATATTCTTAAATTCCTTTATATTTTGTGAAAATTGCTTGAGAAACTCAGATTTGGCACTTTTTTGAATGGCAATCGATTTTATACTCAACCTTACTATTTGTATATGAGAACCACACTGAACCTGAACTTATTTTCACAAAATATATAGGAATATAAGACTTTTTATGCCTGTATATAGCTCTTAATTGTTATTGTAGATCAAGTAAAAGTAGTAAGAGTAGAAACAAATCAAAATAATTATTTGGTAAACACAGTTAATTCGCCTTTAAATAAACAGGAACAAAATTTTTAAAAAAATAATTTAAAAGACAAGAAAATAGAGTATGATGATATAAAAAAAAATCCTCTCGATTTTATCGGAAGATTCACTACGTTGATAACTCTCTAGGGTTCGGTAGAATCGTTCTTAGCAATGTTATAAACATTAGTATATCTATAAAATGAATTTTAAAAGGCTGGCTACGTGCCAGAAAATGATTTAGGTCAGGTAGCATAAATTCATTCTCGCAACTGACATATGTTCCCCCTTAAAATAATTTCTGTAAGGAATATGAATACTATGAAGCTAGTCTCATTTACTGCATCAAAAGTGCTCTAATGTATCCAAATTTTGAAATGTTTATGTGGCTACCTTATTACGTTACATCAAATATCTAATACATGCGACTGTGTTTAAGAAAAAGTTGATACATTTGCATTGCATATGAAAAACATCTATATGAGAAATCTTGTTAACTTGTTAAATAAAATACCGAGATACGCGCTCCTCAAGTCTAAGAGTGTTTTGTAAATTCCATTTCGACTGTATCGTTGACAGAATTCTTACTTCAAGGCATATTTTCAAGATGATTATTGTGTTAGATTTTATTATATATACTTGTTTGTAAGTTTTCAGTGTGTCAGTTTCATCATCTTAGTTTTTCTGATGATATGAAAGAATTAAATAAGAACATAGCTTTATATCATAAAAATACGTATACAAGTGAAGATATATTTCAAATTAGTGTGTGTGTATGTGTGTGTGTGTGTGTGTATGTGTGTGTGTGTGTGTGTGTGTGTGTGTGTGTATATATATATGTGTGTGTGTGTGTGTGTGTGTGTGTACGCGCGCGTACGTGAGTATGTTATATATCATTCCTGATAGCTCTATTTGAGTCACTTTATACTTGTTATCATGGTGACATTACAAATTGAATGAAATAGATTATTGTATCTAATCACATTTAAAGGCGTACATTAAGAATGTTGTCTCTATCACGATGTTTGTTTGTATTTTGATAGACGCTAAATTACCACACAAAAGTCTAGGCTGTAGCAATTATTCTAAATTCTAAAGTGAAATAAAACCATTTAATACACTAAAGAAACGTAAAACTACAATTCTTTAAATGGAAACACTGACGTACATTGAAACGATTTATAAATTATACTACTAGAAACGTTGCCCGTTTCATTATGAGACAGTGTATAGTTAGATAATGTCTGCAGATGGATGTAAAAACCTTCTACTATGTCCAGGCTGTGCAAGAAATTTTGACGATGGGAAGCGTGCACCTATTATATTACCGTGTCTTCACACGTCTTGTTCAACATGTCTTACATCATCCGTAACCGATGGTTCTATACAATGTACAAACTGTAATGAAACGCACGAAGTGGCTAAGAACGGTATCAAATCGTTCCCTGTCAATAGTGCTCGAAAACATGTGATCAAAACATATATACTTCAAACTAAGGCTGACCAATTGCACTGTCAAGAATGTGTAGATAAATCTGAACAAGGGTCAGTAGTTGGACGTTGTCAAGAATGTGAGGAATTTCTCTGTGAAGTTTGTATTGATGCACACAAACGTACAAAGTTGACGAGACATCATAGAGTAACCACTATCGATGACGTACCCAACTCTTTACCAAGATACCTCCTCCATACACAGACCTGTCAGGTTATTGGACATAAGGACAAACCACTGGAATATTACTGTAAATCAAAGAATTGCAATAAAGCAGTCTGTGGTCTATGTGTAATCAAAGATCACAAACAATCATCCCATTCTGTCAAAAATATCGACGACGTCTACGACACCAGCAAGAAAGACATAGAAGAAAATCTACGGCGTATTGTGGACGGAAACAAGACAACTAAGGTATTGAGAGTGCACATCGAAGAGGCGAAAGAGAATCTAAAACTCATGGAAGAATCAGCTAGCCACGATCTCGAAACATACTTTGAAACGCTAGCACAGATATTGCAGAGAAGAAAAGAGGACCTAAGAAGAAAACTTTCGATCGAATATGAGAATAAGATGCAGTTATTAGACGAACAATTATTATATTCAGATAATCAAAGGGAGAAATTTGAACAGCTTCAAAGGTCTTTTGAAGAAGTTTCAAACTACAGCAGTCCCGCAGAATTTCTTCTAATGGAGCAACTCATTTTATCGAGGATCAAAACACTCGAAAACAGCAAGGATAACACACCCTCAACAGTGCTAACAGACATCCGTTTCAAGCCCAGTAAGGAAGAAGAAGTGGAATTACTATTGAAAAACAGCGGTGATATAATTTGTTCTAACATTTGTGTACCAAATACGGAAGTGAGGACAAATGATATACGTGTTGGAAATAAACAAACACCGCTTATGATATTTTTGAAAGATTCTAAAAGTCGACCATTGACAGAAAAGGGGTTAGATATCAAAGTAGAAATAGTCGACAACAACGATAAACGAACATTGGCTCGAGTTATTGATTGTTTGGATAGAGAAGGGTGTTATAAAGTTGAATTTAGGGCTCTTACAACTGGGAAATACAAAGGATTCGTAAATGTTCAGGGCACTGAACTTGCAAAACATGGATACATATTTAAGGCCAAAGAAAAAACTGGCACAGAGAAATTGCAATTAGAAACTAAAGGTCTCGGTGAGTATGGTAAATTGAATATAAATGCTAGTTTTCTATACAAATCTATGAAAATATCAATCTTTCTATAAAATGATAACATTAAGATACTAATATTAAATTCAGTTAATACATTAGCAACAGAAAATTGTACTCATCTCTCTCTTGAATTGATATTAGATGGCTTAAAATTAAGTTTGGCAGTAGTTTTTCATTTGAGATGCTTAGATATTTGAACATTACTTTTATAGTGTCCAGTCACGTGACACGAGTACATAAATACTATAGATTGGACACTCAAGGCTGCTCACCTATAAGATGTTTAATTATAATTTTATAATTAGATGAATAGGCTGCATAACAATATATATATATATATATATATATATATATATATATATATATATATATATATATATATATATATATATATATATATATATATATATATATATATATATATGAAGCAAAATACCAGGCGAGCAGAACACCATATATTGTTTTTTCTTATAAAATTAATTATTTTATATTCGTATGGGCGTAGTGAATGAAAATATAATTCTATTTATCACAGGCACGACGACCGTACACTGTACTGGAAGAGAACATCAAGGAAATATTCAGTGTAAGATATTTTTATTTGATTGAAATCGCTTATGACTATATTTAGCTTCCACTAAATGATTCGCATCAACTAACATTTTATGATGCTGCTCAGATATATTTTATCAATATTTCTGTTTCTTGTCAGTAAATACGGTGCATTAACCTAAGATAATCCAATATCATAGTTTGTTAGAAAACAGAAAAAGTAAAAGGTAAATATCAATTTCATAATGCACATCATTAATTCAGGTCCAGAGATAAAGATGAACATACAAAACCTGCACCATCAAAACTACATATCAGACGACGGCAGAACGATGACTAACCAAAAGGGCAGGAGAAAAAGATTACGTCACAGTTCTCATGCTTATCTCAACTTCCGGGGAACCACGGGAACATGTCCTATTGGTGACAATGGGCGATATTATTTTGAAGTCATAATACAATTTTTCATTAAAAGATCACTGCGGCAGGATCTTATATTCGAGATAGGTTTATGTAGGAAGTCCGACGTTGACAAGTATTATACCATAGATTTTCATGAATTCGGATACGCATTTTGCGCGCGAAAGTGTCATATTTGTCGCACAATATGTTTGCAAGCATGGAACAACAAACAAAAGCTAACTCACATACCCATAATGGACATAGCACCTCCAGGATCAGCCCACAATGGTATTTATGGTTTCCTTTTTGACGCAAATAAAAAGAATTTGATAGTTACTGATGTCAAAAATAGAAAAGTAATCGTTCGGTTTCAGGATGTTGATATAAGTAAACCATTGTGGCCTGTGTTTGGATTGTATAATCCCGATCTTGTTGACTCCTCGATAACAATTAAATCGGGCGAAAATATTTCGACAAATTTACATAATTTGTAATCGATTCAATTGAGTCTTGAATAAGTTCATATTACTGTATACCTGAAAATTTTCTATCAAATTTAACTTCTGCAATTTTCGTCCGTAGATGAAAGGCCGAAATTTGTTTGATTGCTGTTTTACATCCCGTCAAGAATTTTTCACTTATACTGAGATGTGCTACAAACTTTAGCCTGTGCTACGGAATGACGTCAATACAGTTCGCGTTATTTCACGTGCCACACATTCTGCGATGCAGGAACTCGGGTTTTCAGTCTCATCTGAAAGACTGGTCCAGGCAGAATTTAAAACGAGCGATATTTTCTTGCTTAATAATTGAAGCACGCCATCTAATGAGACCATGCCGATTCACGGAGAATCTAAAATAAGACGAGATATGCTTTCTGTCGTACAAAGGCGAACGTAACCAGGGCGAACGTTTCAGGGTATACCGAAATATATTTTCATGTCTATTATTACTTGCTGAACTATCAAATATTCGTATACTAATGGTAAAGGGTGAACAGGAAACAGAATAAATACATGAAAATAGACAATGGAATTTTGTGCATTTCTTTAGAAACCGATACTGCGCATGCTTTTTAAAGTTGCTGACAGTGATGTTTAGAAATGAAACACTCCTTAACGTTACAGAAGCTATATCTTCCGGTCCGTCATTGAAAGAGAATGTTTTGAAGATCATCCGAGTTTGAGTTGTTTCTTCAAAATAGTTTTCAGAAGTTATATCCACATGAGAGAGAGAGAGAGAGAGAGAGAGAGAGAGAGAGAGAGAGAGAGAGAGAGAGAGAGAGAGAGAGAGAGAGAGAGAGAGAAAATCAATGAATATAGCACCATATAAAACATTCACATGCAACAACTGACCAATGACTTTCTCAAAGAGAGCTACATTATCCGAATTACTCAGATGACACAAAAAGTAAACAATCGACAACGACGCTAAAATTATTTAGATTAGAATCTTCTAATGAACATTCCACTAAACTAAAATGTAAAACATATTAAATGTGTTAAACTAAGTACCCAGATGTGGGCTCTTTCTTCAACTAATTTGCATAAAGTAACATTTAGAGCACGAATACCAAGCAATATATCTGCTAATTTAAGTCAAGATTTCTTCTGTGATACTTCAATAAGATGTTTGTTTCCCGGAGTATCAAATATGTATCCGTCTTTGAATGGGGAAGGGCAATTCCCCAACAAAAACCATAGAAATAACAAAATCACGTTAACACTTAACAACACATCTGCAATAATTGAAGAACAGCTTTTTAAAAAAAATGTATTTTCTTCTCGTAGGGCGTATTATCAAACCAAGTATTGGTGTTTATTTCTCTACCAATGGGCATGAACAGGTAAGGTGAGCAATTAACAAACAACCTTTTTCATTTTAACAAATATCAATTTACTGAATGTTTTTTAAAAGAAGTTTTGTGTGCATGTCTCATGAAGACCAATAGCAAAGTAAGTCTCTCAATAGGTACATAATTTTTAAACCAAATGACCATAAAGGTAATATTAGGTGAAAGATTTTATGAAAAACATATCTGCAATATTTGGTGTCCATAAATTTCGTGGTTCCTGAATGGAGGAATTTTGCATGAATTTCCCATATGACCAAATGTACAGCTCAAGTACCACAATGGGGGCCTCATTTTCCAACATCAAAATCCGAGAACGTCTAGTAACATATCTACCATATTTGGTGTCAAGTGGTTGAGTGATGTTTGAAAAAACAAAATTTACAAGTTTCAGCCAATCTAGGACTTGTTTTGAAATGGCAGCCATCTTAAATTTTGGATCACCCTCAGGAGAACAAATTCTAAACAGCACTAAATGATGCGCATTCCTGCAACACAATTGACAATGTCAATACCCTTATGAATTTATCAAGACTTTAGAAATTTAAGAATACATATTTCTGACCTTGATGACTATAATAGAGTCTGGATAAACAAAGCTCAAACACTTACCAAACATTCCTGTCAAATTTGGTCAAATGCTTTCAAGAGTAGAAGATTTTAAAAAGTAATGATAATTGCTCACCTGGTATGAATGACATGATACTCAGCCATGTGACTCAATATATCTCACATATGAAAACTTAATAATAGTAGCAGAGTACCGTATTACAACACAACTAACTTTAACATGCAGTTTCTCCTGATGAAGACACTGAGACAGAGCGATTTATCAATTAAAAAAATCTAAACAATTATTTTATATTTTATTTTCCTTCATTTTTCATTGCAAATCTCCTAAAAGTACACATGCAATGACAAAAAAATAACAGTTCTTGATAAAATGAATTCTCATTTGCATCCTTTGCATTCTTGATATATATATATATATAACTTAAATCATCCAAACTGAATAATTGCAATGATAGACCAAATAAGGTACGTTTCTAAATATCCATTACATAATATTCATTTCTTGTACATTGAGACATTATTTAAGAAATACCTTACATGCAACTGAAATAATTTAAAAACTATTGTCAATTTCATGCATTCACAAGCTTGTAAATTTTTATAGCTGCTTAACATAATGCAAATGCTTGTTTTAAATAAGTACTTATACATATGTAGTTAAACAAATAAATTTGTGATGAAAACAGCCAATCTGACAGTGTTAAAATATTAAAATAATTATAATTGAAATAATTTTCTCTAATATTTAAATCTAAAATGTAACACAGCTATTGAAATCAGATTCATAACTTTGTTATTCTATATCAAAGTTTATACTGTTTAGACAAACTGCTGAAAGAATATCCGTTTCATGCAACAAATCATTTTTAAAAGAAATTAGGAATACTCTAATGTCTATCCAAAAAATTATAAGATCTAGGTCTCCCATTTTATAGTTTAGTTGAACTATCTGCTCACATGCCCTGCGGAATCTCCTTTCCGTCTCAACATTAAGTCAAATCACTTTTTTTATTTCACTAAGCAATCTACACAATTATTATAGTTTACAACATTGAACCTCAATAATAAATATTAAGAATATCTACTCAGTTTCTCCGATGAAAATGTTTATTCCCTCATATCTTTCTTACAAAAAGATAAAACATGTAACTTTTATATTGCATGGATAGTCATTTTGTAGCAACAGAAATAATGTAAAACTAATAAAAATATCTCCCACCTGTTAACAGATTGACATTACCAACAAAAATACACTTGTCATCTCATGAGATTAAAGTTGTCGTGGTGAAAATGCATTACGTGATTTTAAAAAGAAATTCTGTGGTGTCAACTCATAAAAACCAGTTAGTCTTTTTATCAGTTTACAGTGACAAAACAATACTAAATAAGGCACCAGTAGAATTGAAAGATAAACTGGACAAGTATATCAAAACAGGACACTTTACTGATAATGAAAATTTACAATTACATCATCTTATTTCACTTGACAACATAAAATTATTTCATTATAGTTTTGTTTTCAAACTTAAAAATTTGATCTGTCTGAAAGAACTTGAACCTCTGGCACAAAAGTTTTTGAAAGATCAAAAGTTTTTTTTCTACTTAAACTATCAAAATTGGACAAAAACTTGAATTCAAAACAAAATGATTAAATGTTAGAACTTGCATTTATATGCTAAAATAGACTTCAAGAGTATGGCAATATTTGAGCAAAATTGGAATGTAGCGTAGCTTATTTCCTCAAAAGTTAAAGACTCAGGGGTTTCATTACAGGCTCAATAATACCCTTGATTCAAAATAATAAGGGGCCCACAGGGCCTTATGGCACTTGCCTGGCAAATTTGGACATATTAAGTCATTTGTTTAAAATCATACAGATCATATCAAATGTCATTTAAAGCATCCACTAACGACTCGTTTATGAACCAATTTTTATTTCATTTGCAAGCTTTGTTAGATGTTAACATTATACACCAAATTTGAAAGAAAAATTACCATTGGTTCACGTAAAGCTTTACAATGAAATACCAAGTTTTGAAGTTATTGAGGACATATGGGTACTAGACCCCTCTTGCAAACTTAAAACTCCTTTCTAGGACCAATCTTATTGTCTCTGTCCAGTGGTTTTTGAAAAGATGTTTCAATGAAAAAGTTAACAGACAGAAAATGATAAGCAGCAACAGACATTGGACCATAGCAATAGCTCACTTAAACCTCAGGGCCCGGTGATTACAATGAATCGAAATTAAAACACTGAATATTTAGAATCCATTGCAAAGGTGAAAATATGAATCCCTTTGTAACTTACTTAGTATTTTTTCTTTTAGCTCCCCCCTTTTTGTGTTTTACATCACACATAAGAGTTTTTTATTTATACTCTGGCAGCCAATTTTTAATGTTGGAAAGAACCCGGTTACCATGTACCTGGGAAGAAACCACCAGCCTTTTTCATGTACACTAGCAAACTTTCTCGGAAATTCACCTCAGGTTTAATGAAACTAAGTGCAACAGTAAAAACAAATTATTACCAAGACAGATGCAGAGGGGCGAGCTCTACAACCCTAACAAAAAAAAGAAAAGTCAAATAACACAGGAGATATCTCCATTCAGGGTAATAAAAATTTGAATTGTTAATTAAACAGTCATACAGGGCTTTAAACAGGATAGATATCTGGGGTAAATCGTTAGGTTATGAAACCAGAGATTTTAAATATCAACAGATGATCACAAAGCACCACATTCATTCTGATACACTATTGTATACATAAAGTAACTTACAAATTCAATGAATGAGTATGTGAAAAATATGAAGAATTCACTCCTGTGAAGCAAACACAAAGTCTCCATATATGGTAATTAGAATTTATTTTGAATGTTGTTACATTCAGTCAAACGTTTCCTTTTACATGTAAACCAGATAAAATCTAGGAATTCTTTACAATTCACACATTAATTAAACATGAACTTCATAACATCTTTTTTAAGAATTCATTTCCAATGTTTTTTGTTTGTTTTTTTTTTCTTCAAACAAGTGTCATATCCTTAGACATCTTTTCATTTAATGGACAACTTAACTAGATTTTATGAAAGTAGGGATCAATGAAATTCTGTCTTTCCAAGTCTGGTGACTTTATTTTATGGCTAATCCCATACTAAAGCCTTTCTACACATAAGAAACAACATGACTGGTTTCCATGAGAATTGCAAATTTCTGCATTATTCCAAGGTAGCAGTTTCAATTAATCATCTTATCTTCCTCATTATGCTACATATGTATACACTTTCCTGCAAAAGTAGAAAAATATATTTAATTTAAAGGTCATTAAAATTGGAACAATTCTAAAAAAAAAAAATAAAAAAATAAATAAGTAAATAAAAAAATCCTCATTTATATACTTTCAAGGTTTAAATTAGCAGTAGTTCGCCAGTCTGAGACTAGTGCTTTCTGCAGTGGACTAGTTAAGATTGTGTGAAAAGTCCATCTGACTAGCAGGAAATCTGTATATAAACATTACAGTAAAAACATGAGCAATGACCATTGACAACCATTGTTATCCAATCAGCCCCTTTAATTTTTTCTAAAATAAAACTAAATTTTAAAACTAGATTCTTTCCAGTAGAAGTACAACTCAAAATTATTCACAACTAATGCAAAATAAATAAAAGACATGTTGTGATGTTGATTCAAAGCTAAAAGATAGAAACTGTTTCAATCAGAAAAAAAACAATATGCATACCTATCCTCTGGAGTTCTTGCTAAATATTCTCTCTCTATCAATCCCTCTATTCTTTTCTTGATAATTACTGGACTTGGCAGGAATCTGGCTTTTAATTGCTCTGTTACCTGATGTTTAAAAAAAATGATAAAACTGTATTAAATGATCAAACTTTTAAATGTCAACAAAGAAGTATGAAAGCAGAGAACATGTGTAACAATTTAATTTTGATTTTGTATAGTATCACGAATCTATATGACCTGTTTTTTTATGGCTCTGTGCCATCGTTAAATTGTCTTGAGCCAATGTTAAATTGCCTGCGCCGTTGTTAAATTTCCAAGTGCAATCGTTACATCAATTATCACCATCCTAGTATACAATGTACTGTAGTGTACTCTAAACAAATTTATTATTGTTTTCGGTGTTATTCACTTTCATACAAGCTTATTTATCAGTAATTTTGGAAACATAATATACAGATGAATTAACTATTTAATACCATGTGATCTATACAAACACAGTCCTGTCAATTGAAGCCAACAAATAACAAAACCTGTTGGCATCTGTCATAAAAATGCCGATGTTTAGGCCTATATACAGCGCAATAGACGGTGATGATGTCTAACATAAGCAAATGTATCCCCAAACATGAATTTCTGGTATTAATGCCATAACAGACAGAAGAAAAACAAACAATATTAACAGTATATTAAATAATTTACCACTGAAAATGATTAATCACAACCAAACTGCAATGGGCGTTTGGCCATATTTCATGTTAAATGAACAGACGAACACCAAACCCGATCCATGAAAGAAGTAAAGATTTTTTTAAATTATTCATCTGTACACAAATTTTAAGAAAAGGTCCATGAATTTTATTTGCATTTTAATTTTATGATTTAATTTATTTAAAATTTTAAATTGAAATTACTTCATTGAAATATAATTATGTATAAAATTTACTGATTTATAAATTAATAATTGTCTGTGTGCATGGTGTAAAGGTCTGTGTCATAAACAGTACAAAAATGTGCTTTTACCCTACGCTAATCAAAATACATATTTCAATCATAGAGTGATTAATTGAAGTGTAATGATTATATCCATAAAATCATAAATTATTTATACTTTATATTTAATCAATAGTATACATTCATTATATCAAATGTAATATCTTCAGTGAAGGAATAGATCATGTTCACTTTTTAAACAGATGTCGGAGCATAAATAATTAAATAATTTCCAGTGCAATCGTAAAAGTCGCGACTCATATTTTATCAGTGGGGTGAAGGTGGAGTTTGGGAGGGGGTGTTCGAATAAAGTCAAAGACTGCTCCATTGTTAAATTTTCATCCATGGAGATCCCCGAGTGTTTACACCACTCTCAACAATTTTTCAGTTATATGGTGGCGGCCAGTTTTTACTGGTTGAGGAGAAAACACAGTTACGATGTACCCGGGAAGAGACCACCAGCCTTCCACAAATAAACTGGCAAACTTTCTCACAAAAATCAGCTTAGGTTCCAGTGGGGCTCGAACCGTTGCTGTCCAGAAGTGCGAGACTTCATATTTTAAAGTGCGATGATCTAACTACTTGGCAACAAAGACCCCATTATGTAATGAAGTAAGACTTTGGTCTTTATTATTTACAACATGTTGAATTTTTCTATTTGAAGACTGAAAAGAAGGAAAAAGAAGGATAAAAATTAATTATAGTCACATGAATGAAAAGGCAACTCAAGAACAATTATGATATGGATGGGCAAATGTTGCTTGCATTGGCTACATTTAACGTGCGGTATGACTACATAAGGAACTTTCCACTTATCACTGCGAGGTATGGAGAGAGATGTTTAGTGTGTGTGTATTCATGTCCTTGCTTGAGTGGTCTATATTTCAGCTTTTTAAACACCACTACACCAAGACCAAGGACTGTACCAGGGAACTCTCATGTTGAAGATCTGGCACATTGCTGACTGAGCTACTTTGTCCATTAGATTGGCAGATAGCAGCCAGTCATTGGAAATAAAAGACATTGTACTCAAGTCGTTGAGCTTAATGATAAAAGAAAACTTATCAATAATCGAGTCATTATCACGACGTCTATCAAACAAGAATGACTTATCCAAGTGTATAAAACTTGCAATCATTTGTCACACAATTAATACAGAGGAGATTCAATATAAAGGCCATTTGAACCCTTTCACCCATAAGTAACTGAACCCTAATCTTTTCTGTTTTTGACTAGTCTATTATCGTCTGTATTGTTGAAAGGTTTAGATAAACAAAGGCCTAAGAAACCTACCATTTTAAGAGATGTACACATTATAAACAACAATGAACACACAAAATCTGGAAGTAGAGAATTCTTTTAATGACCTTGGATAAGACTGAATCACCAAATATATTCAGACTGTATTCTGCAGACTGATTTTTAATTTATGATAAATTATATCTCTGTGCCATTCAATAATCTTTCAAAAATCTTGTTAAGTCACATTTTCATTGGTCGCACATGAAAAACCTACAAGATGTCATTCACACATGACCCCAAAGCAACTTGCGTTAGATTTTCTATGTGACATATCAGAAAACAGGAGCGAGGACACAAGATTTTAATTAAAATTTTCAAATGACAACCGGCTTCAGACAACCTGTATCGAACCTCATGCTACAGGAAAAATCATCCTGTTGAAAATCTAGGTCATGAATTAAAGAACATTTCTTCAAACCACAGTGACATTCTGGAGTAAAGATAATGTCCATGCTAGCACTTCTTGCGTGATTTCCCCATTCCTAATGGGAGAACAAATGTATTATTGTGGTAGGAATACAATTAAGAACATAATTAGGTAGGCCTACACGAGGATCTACATCTACACATATCAAATAATACATGCAATTTACTATGAAGGAAACTGTTTTTCTTACACATATTAGATTTTACCAAAACAGGCTTTATAAATCTTGATTTTACTATACTCTTTTAGTAATTAAAAAGACATGTCTGTGATAATATTGATGTTTATTAAGCAACATGTTCACTGTGTATGACCAGCTACACTAGCTAATGTTTTGTATGTACGAACTGACTTTTACAATATAATCAATCATCTGGATGACTGATTTTCCTGACTTTTTGTGTGTCCCCACCTCAGTCCAGATAATTGACATTTGACTGTACTATGATGAACTTCAGGAAGATAAAATCTTCCTTATTGCAGTTGTTTAATGTAAATAATTTCAAAAATCTTACCTCTGCTACTAAAACATTATGCTGTAACTTCTTTCTTGCTTTCATAATTCTTACAATTGCAGCTTCAATCGTAAAAAAAATTAAGGAAAAAAGATTTCGCCAACTTTAAAATGGTATTATCAGAATGACGTATTTGTCTTTCAGACTTTTGTCCTGGGTGAGGTGATAAACATACAGGAACACAGAAGTTATCTTCCCTTGCCATGGAAGGAAACAATAATTAAACTTATAATCTAGGGGCTATTACCATTGGCAGTAACAGACCAGCAAGTATCAGTTAATTCCACCAATGGTAAGGGTGTCTTAGCGACGGACTGGCACCTGCTCCAAGTTGATGATTCAATAGTATCATCATTGCAGACACTGCCAAAAAAATTGAATTTACAACTTTGATTTTCTAAAGTAACAATTTTTTTCCAAACGGTTGCTATAAAACTGATCAGAAACAAAAAATAATAGATTTTTAGAATAATGGTGAATCTTTTTTTTCAAATTGTGCCCTGATTAGTCAAATTAGGTAGTAAATTAATTAATTAATAGTAAATATAAGATCAATTCTAATACATATAAATGCCTATGCAAATTACAACACATGTGTTTTATTAAATGACTAGGTATACGTTTTAACACTAGAAAGTCATGAACTATACTGCCTGAAGGTATTATGGCAAGTACGTCAGATGTACACGGTTAATCACATGTCAGTTATGAATACTTTAGATAATCATGTTTAAGACATATCTAATTAAGAACCTTTTTAAATAACCTCAAAGCTGAAAAAACTGGAAATCTAAGTAAACTGAATTAAGTAATTTTACATAGTCAAACTAGAAAGAACCAATAATCCTTAATAGTATTACTAGTATATATAGGGTTAGGAAATAGAATAGTAGGATACAGATACATACAGAAAGACACATCTAAAGTGTTCAGCCATGGACATGGATTGTATAGAAGACCTGACTTAGGAACAGGCTATGGGGAGTAGAAAGTGTGGGCGTCATTGCTAGGGGGCTCTGGACCCCAATGTGCCATGGAGTGATAATATTGAAAGAAATTGTAATGTGATGAATATATATATTGTAAATATACAGTTATTAAAGTTATTAAATGTGTACAGAAATTTGGATGTCGCTTCTGATGTATAACTCAACATAGATGACAGTCGACTCGACTTAACAACATCCAAGGAAAATGAAAATATTTTGCAACTTGTCAGTCATGTTTATATTTGACTTTTGGAACATGACACAACCAGATGAGTACTGGTGTGTTCGCTACAAATGGTAGGCGCCCTAGATATGCACTGTGCAATCATATTAAGCAGATAATGAAAAGATGAGTACCTTTTCAAAGATATTGAAAAGACATCATGTACTCTCTCAGATAATACCGACTTGGAATTTTTGAATTTTGAATGTTGTTTTTTCGTCACACTAAACAATATTTCAGCGAAATAATGCCAGCCAGTTTTTCGTGGTGAAGGAGAGAAGCCAATTACAATGTACCTGGGAAGAGACCAAAACGTCAAACTTTCTCACAAAACAATGTTCTCTATCAGACATATTGATAAAACATGTAACTCTCTCAGCCATACCGAATAAGACATGCTTTTTTCAGACAAATTGATAACTAACATAGAAATTTTTTATACAATATCAGAACCACTTGGCATAAAGGATATTCATGTTTTCTATCTTCATCTACTTTTGTCCTAGTTTCTTTCCTCTCAGGTTCAGCCTCACCTTTGTTTGCTGTCACTACAAATGAAATATATTGACATCATTTAAATACTAAAAAGTGAAAGTTTTAATTTTTCATTCATTCTGCAGTTTAACACCATATTCATTGTTTTTTTTTACTTGATATTTGTCCATACCCTGACAACCTGTATGGTACAATACCTTGGTCAGTGCATGCCCTTTTCTATTGTTTCTCTGAAGCCACAACATATGATTTTTTCTAACTTGATAATAATTCGGTGTACAGACCTTCACCGTAGTGAAAACTATAAAATAATGCAAAGGGGGGATGCATTATAAAAGTGATTCCATTCCATTTTGAAATGTTATGAAATTTTGATTAAATTGATAAAAACATATGTATATATTTACAAAATATTCCTAAGTTTATTTTATTCAACCTCCCTAAAAATGCTAAATAATATTTCAGCAATATTTCCCTGCAATGATTTTTGGTCATTTCTGAATTATTGATAGCACATTCATGATCTGGATGACAGGGAAACAATCATGTACATGCTTATGATAGCACAAATAAGTAGGCAAGGGATACAAATAATCAATCACTCATCATATGTACATTGCAGAATTTAGAATGTAAATAAATACCTGTCTGTATCTTGACTCTAAACAACTTTGATGTGAACTGGTCATTTACTGTGAAAACGTGATTAGGTTCTGAAATAAAAATAATGGATATGTGATACTGATAAATAAAGAACTATTTGTTGTTTATGTTTTAATATATCTTAACACTCTTTAAAAATTCATACCATTACAATTGCCAATTTTTTTGGACAGATGAAGAGAAATCAGGTTACAACAAAGTATTCAGGATATGAACTTCCTTACATAATCAGCTTCAGATACAGGAATTAGGTTGGAATGTTTTTTTTAATGTCATTTTCCAGTCATATCATATGGTAGTTTTTAATGGTGGAGGAGTGAACCTGATAACATTGTACTCAGGAAGAGACGAAAGCACAAGTAAACAGGCAAACTTTCTCACAAGATCAGCTTAGGTTCAGCTGGACTTGAACTGCGCTGACTAGAGGTAAGAGACTTCATGTTTTAAAGTGTGATGCTCTAACCATTTGGCCTCCTAAGATACAAGAAGATTTGAACATGGGATGAATTGGGTGAGGATCATCATCACTTTAAGTATAATTTTCAACAGGCAACGTGTCAATATTAATTTTGCAGTTGTTATCAGTTAGCCACATAGCTACATACGTCATGTAAAATCAAGAGACAACAGTCAACTTATGATTATCACCATGCAATTGATACTGAAAAACACAACCTACGACAACCAAAAAAATAATAATAACTAACAGTGTTCAAATGTATCACAATCTATCTTCATGAATGGACAAAAAGACAATTTAGCTGTGTTACAATTTGGATATGTGGATATGATTAAATAAGCTACATAAAGAGTTCTTACCAACTTCTTTTGTTTTGGGCTCTTTGTGCAAGACCCTCTGTGATATTTTACCAACAGCTAGTGATTGGATTGCCCGTATAAGATCTTTCTCCGGGATATCAGTCTCATTTTTTATTTCCTATAGGAAACAAAAATAATTTTGAATTATATAACGGAAATATGTTTGAACAACATTTCATGAAAAAACAACCTTATATAAATTGCCCCAAATTTTACAAACTCTGTTCAATAGGTAGGTAGACAAAGACTACACAGTCAGATTCACATGTGTTGTAACTGTCTTTTACATAATTAAAATTCCCAACTTAATATGCAATCATTTTTACCTCGCATGTCCATTTTTCTCTGTTGTTAAATAACATAAGTATACACATTTGGTATGTGGACACTTGGATAATGTGTTTCCGTGGATTTTTGGTGCTAGATCCACCTCCCTCAGCCTCATCCTTCTTCTGCCCATAAAATGTGGCATGTAAGTCAGCTGATCCTAACTGGGGTTGCAACGTTAATTGTCTGCCACTGTGTTTATTTAGATAAAACCTGAAAATGAAAGACGCAGTGAATGATGTATCACAGAACAGGGGTCAACATCATAAAAATTGTCACTTTTCCTGCAGGGTTAGTAGTCTGCAAATTGATTTATCTGAATGCAAATACTACTTAGAAAGAATATTGACCATTCATTGAAACATATTACATGTACATACTGTCCTATCTCATATTTTAAGTGGCTTAATCTTTTTTTTATTCTTACCACATACACTGATAGACTTCCTACATTATAATACAGAACAATATGTCTTACCTCCTGAAGTGTTCAAAGGCAATTCGTGGTGCTTGTGGTACATTACACCTTGGTGTGGCAGACTGCGTTGGCCAGAAGCCTGTTGTTAAAACTCGAACAACTAAGTCTACTCCACCTAGATTTAACTGCTGTAAACAAAAACATACATATATGTAGTAATACAGAGTGCTTGATTCTTTAAACCATGAAGTCTCTCACCCCTAGTCAGTGCAGGTACTAGCCCTGCTGGAACAAAGGCTGATTTTTTTACAAAGTTTGCCAGTTTACTTGCTTTCGGTTCTTTGGCAGTATTGTTGTTAAACGTCCCATTCAAGAATCTTTCAATCATATGGAGACATCACCAATGCCGGTGAAGGGCTTCAAAGTTTGGCCTATGCTCATCACTTACGGCCATTGAGCAGTGAGGGTTCTTTAACATGCCAACACCTACTGTGACACGAGACCACAGTTTTTACTGTCTTATCTGAAGGACAGGAATCCAACCTGACACCGGCTGGACTTGAACTCACAACCTCATGATCAAGAGTCGAGCGCACTACTGACTGAGCCAGGACGGCTCGCCAGTTTACTTGCAGAAGGCAGGAGGTATGTACCTGTATACAAAGAAACCGGAATCACTCCTCCTCATTTAATTACCAACTGCCACCAAATAACTGAAAAAAAACCGACCCATTAAACAGTTATACAGAGAAATAAATAACACTTCTTATTAGACTGAATCCATTCATGATGACTTGACACCTAAATATGTCTTACCTAAAATAATAATTTCAAAAGATGTTTATAATCAATCCTACCTGTTACAACTTATTTTAATCAACTTTGACAGTCTGAACCAATACAAACAGTTCATAAAAGCATGTTCCACATACATATAGAAGTATATCAAAAACATTTTTGTCCTATCATAAAATGAAAATTCAACTTACTGAATTGTGCATTATTAAACCTTTAAATTCCTCCATAATTGTATTGGATACTGTCATGTCTTTGAACATTCCTTCTAACTTGGATGTGAACTGACAACCACACTCTGTCTGTGAACAAGAAAACCAAAATATATTACATTATACCTTACCTGTACTTTGATTATAGACAATTTTTTTATCGTATTTTTTTTCATTGAATAGTACTTTACACCTAAAATTGCAATGTTACAACACAAGTCATCATTTTATGTAAGTTAATACATTATCCATGTCTGTCTCACATATAACATGAAAGGAGAGAGAAAAAAATTTAATTAGATTCTCATTAAACCTACCTGTATTAAAGGGGCACTGGCTGTATTTAATTTCCTTTTATGATACTGTTTCTTGTGAAAATTTGTCGAGAAACTAGGTCTGACACCTCTCCAATTACAATTGATTAACTCAACCTTACTATTTGTATATGAATAGCACACTGGACATGACCTTATTTTCACAAAATATACAGGAATATAAGATTTTTTATGTCTGTGTACAGCTCTTATTTGTTATTGTAGATCAAGTACAAGTAGTAAGAGTAGAAAAACAGTAGTAAACACAGGTAATGTCCCTTGAATTGCATTTACTTGGGCCATCTTAAAAAATTGTTGGTTTGATGCAATGCGACTCAGATTTTTTACTGTGAGTACATGGAGTAGGTAAAACTGTAAACCATTTACAGTTAAAATATAAGCAATGTGAACATACTGGAAACCCGGTAAAAATTAATATTCCTGAAATGTGAATTACAAATTTGAGTCGCGGGGTTATGAGCGAGTTGATAGCTTTACAACAAACCAACAACTTTTATGGATGGGCTAGTATCCTGGACCCAGTTGCACAACAGGCTTGTAATTTAATGTGAAGTTAACCAATGTTAAACCAATGGGCTAACTGTAGGTTAAATTTAACAACCTGTTGTTCAACTGAGTCCTTGTGACTTTTTTAAAATGATCATACCTTTAACTTTGAAATCATATTTTTCTCTGAGTCATCTGAACCACTTTTATTGAGCAGTAATCGTCTGGCCAAATGTTGCTTATAATATCTTTCAAACACATCCTTCTCTTGTAGAAATCGGAACAGCACCATGCTTTTGTCTAATACTGACTCAATCTCCTGCTCCGTCATCTTTAAAGATCAAAATGTATATCAAATTGATAAATTAAGAATAAATGTGAATGTAAAAGATGGTGAAAAGCTATCTATAAATCCTAAAACAAAGATAGCAAAAAACAGTGAAAACAGCTTTTGTCTTATGAACTGTGAAATGAAAATTATCAAACAAGTTAAATTTTATGTTGCAAACACTAATGTTTTGTGACAGGTACTCAGTATCTATTTTCTGCATTAAAAGCAAAATATGATGACAACCTCATTTTTTATGTTAATCTTTACCTTTGTTTCTAAATCATGTAACTATGACCTATGTGTATGCATGTGTGGATACTTGTGTGAGAGAATATCTTTGTATGTTTTTGCTTTCCCCCCTCTTATCTAGAAATACTGTATGTATAGTTTTGTGCTGTGTCTACTTTACCTAATATCGGTAAATGAATGAAAGTGTCAGAGCAATGACAAGGAAAGTTAATGGACAGCCAGATAACAAGAGAGTAATACGTTCCATCTAATGATGGTGGGGCAAATAACAATAGCAATTAAGTTGTACTTACCCCTTTCACACCTTTCTTTAGTTTATCATCTATAAATAATGACAGATACTCAGGTGACTTGTGATTTATATTGATGAAGTACTCGAAGTCTTTGGAGATCATTTGTTTAAATTGTTTATCATCACTGAAAGACTCGTGTAGGAAGTGATCAAATCTATCCTTAAGGTCCAATAAACTCTGAAAAGAAATAAGAAATCATCATAAATCTAAAAAATAAAATAAAATTAATAAATGGCTAGAGAGAACCTGGTAACAATGTATCAGGGAAGAGGCCTTCCAAAATCAAAGTGACAAACTTTCACAGAAAATCAGCATAGATTCCACTTCTACCATCACCTGCCAAAAGTATAATGGGACAAGTTTGACCTGTGATGTGGACTTATAACCAATGAAGCAAGGGTTTGATAATATGTAAAATATATATCACTGGCTTTACAATCAAATCCTGTTGCCACAACTATACTAGTAGGAAAAATCCAAAAGGTAGAAGATATGTAGAAAGGAAAAACTGTAAAATATTCTGAAAAAGATCTCATATCTGTATTAAGAAACTATTCTTACCTGGACATAGGTAATTGCATTTTTACTGTCTTCTCCCTCTTCAGACACAATAGCTTTGCCTTGCTCTCTAAGATAAATACTTATACAGTCACACATAGTTTTCAAACCTTCTGGGACCCGGATGAACAGTTTATACATGCATGCTAGATCTGCAAAGAAGGTAATAATGTTACAGAAAATCTCTTAAATCCTTCAAGACTTTCAAAATTTTAAGTCTGGATTATATGTTTTACCTTAAAATTAATGAACACATAGAGAAAATGCAGCAAAAATTCATTTGTCACAAATGTCATGTATGCAGATGCAAATAAATGGTACACAGGAATCTGTCTTGAAATACCGCTAGTATAAATCAGGTAGCTATTCAAAAGAACTTTTTGAAAAAATCCTTAGTTAAACAACAGAAAACAAATTCTGTCTCAAGAGATATTCCAAGAGATATGTATACTGGCCATCCAGTGTAATTAATGTCCAACTAGAAATGTATACTGACCATCCAGTTTCATTTATGTCCAACTAAAAATGCATACTGACCATCCGGTGCCATCGCTCTCCAACTAGAAATGTATACTGACCATTCAGTGACATTTATGTCCAACTAAGTATGTATACTGACCATCTGGTGCCATGAATGTCAAACCAAATATGTATAAATATACTAGAAATGTATACTGACCATTCCGTGACATTAATGTATAACTTGAAATGTATATTGACCATCTGGTGTCATCAATGTCAAACCAAATATGTATAAATATACTAGAAATGTATACTGACCATTTGGTGTCATCAATGTCAAACCAAATATGTATAAATATACTAGAAATGTATACTGACCATTCCGTGACATTAATGTACAACTTGAAATGTATATTGACCATCTGGTGTCATCAATGTCAAACCAAATATGTATAACTATACTAGATATGTATACTTACCATCTGTTTTATTATTTTTCAACATATGAACCACTCCAGAATTTTCCATCTGAAAAAAGAAAGAAAATTCTAATCAGAACAATGCTTCAATTTGTTTTTTTTTTTATTGATAAAAAGTGTGTAGGGCCTATTCTAATTTCAACTTAAATATTTATGATTGGCGTATTTAAAATTAACTGATGTGTAAAGATTCATGTGATATATGGGCATTTCCCTGGCTCACAAATCCTGCATGACTGTCACAACAAAAATGACCCGGAAATAAAAATCAGTGTGGTTATAGTGGATGCAAGGTAGACTCCTCATTGACAGTTAAATCTGTAGATAAAGATATGAAATACTACATGTCGTGACATAAATGTACACAAAGAGAGCATATACATTCATTCTTAAAGAATCAATTGCCCCCCCCCCCCCCCCCCCATTGAAGAAAAAAATTCCAAGTGAACATCATTTTCAATTTAAAGGGGGTCCATTAAACAACTAAACAAAAACTTCTATGGAAAAGCCTACACCCAGGTGTAAATGCTGGTGAAGATACAAAGTTAGTCTGCAGACATAAAGTCACACAGCCTCAACAGTAACAAGGTATGCAAGATGCGTTTAAAACATTGTAAATATATGGTACTGTAGAGTGGTAAAAAGGGTCCTAAGCAATGCATCAGAATTTTTCACGATTCATCTTTTTCATGTTCTTTCATTTTGAAATCCATCTTATCATGTTCTTTCATTTTAAAATCAAGTTATTCTGAAGTTCACAGATATAATGTGGGTAAATCTTTACCTCAACAACAGTCTTCATATGTTTACTGATTAATTCCTCTTCTAGAACCTGGATAAAAAAAATAAAAATATACTTAGATAACAACAAAATGTGACAAATACTAGGATAAGAGTATTATATGATTTAAATATGAAGAAATAAATAAATTAACAAACACCTTAATTTTTTAAGTCTTTGGAACAACCCAGTACTGGGCATCTAACCCAGGACCTTCTGCTTGTATTTCAAACACTCAAACACTGACTAGACCAAATCCTAGCAATAAAGTCAATCTGTACATTGTTTATAGGAACCTATTTCATTATGTCACATTATTATTCCAGTTAAATGGTGGTCCGTTATTTTTATGGGCCATGCCTGTTTTGGCATGGGACTTTACCTTTTAAGTCACACTCAGATGAACCATATAACTTTCTCTTCTTAAGCCAAGCACTTGAGAAAAGAACAGTTACTTCCTTATCTATAAAGGTAATAACATTGGGAATGGGTCCTGTAACGGATCCATAAAGGCCTAGGAAAATTACGAAATATTTCCTTACTTTGACAATTGGTTCCTCTGTAGTTTTGTCTAAGTAATGCGTAGCTCTTTCAGCTTCCTCGTTGATTCTTGCCTCTACTTTCTTTATATACACTGATGCACTGTTTTCTGCAAGAAACTTTTGACTCTCCAACTGGAAAATGATATTCAAACAACATAATTACTTTAGAAATTCATTTTAGAATAAAATAAGATTTTTCTGTTAAAGACAAATGCCTAAAAGCATAAGCAAACCCAAATAGGAACACTGAGGCAACATATTTAAATAGCTGGTTTCCTATTTGTCCTCAAGTTGTTTCAAATGTATTAGTTATGATTAAGATTTATTCATATCTGGACATTTGCACAATATGGAACTTCACTCAAAATGGATTTTATAGAGAACATTTCTGTCATGTTTTATATTTCAATTCATTGACCAAGAGATACTACAAGAACAATCATAACAATAATTCATACTGTCATCACCATTGATCAGATCAATTAAACATTATAGATGAGACAGTGCTTTTTGAAATCTAACTCACTCTGTAAAATTCTGCTGATTGCTCCAGGAAAGGTCTTTCAAAGTCCTCTTCATATACCAACCTTGAATCAATTCCAAGTACCATTAACATCTGACATGCATTTTTAACTGCTCCTCTACAAAATAATTCAGAAAAATCAAAACTTGTATAATCATACCAATGTACACAACAGATTCCGTAAATGTAAATATTTTCACTGGTGAGTGTGTGTGTGTCTGTCTGTGTGTGAGTGCATGTATGTGCAT
This sequence comes from Atrina japonica, assembly GCA_030159075.1. NCBI lineage: Eukaryota > Metazoa > Mollusca > Bivalvia > Pterioida > Pinnidae > Atrina > Atrina japonica. The sequence continues at coordinate 77,217 of BROG01000734.1, read as the reverse complement.
GTTTTCTCTGTGTGTGTGCATGTGTGACTGTGAGTGAATGTGTGTTTTTTGTTTGTTTGTTGTTTTACATCCCATCAAGAAATTTTCACTTATATTAAGATGTAGCCAGCATTAGGTGAAGTGTCACAAATTCTGACCAAGGCTATGATTGAGCCCAATGCAGTAAGGGTTATATTATGTGCCACGCCTGCCCTGACACAGGACCTCAAATTTATGTCTTGTCCAAAAGACCTCTGACTTTCACTTCATATGCCAAGCATTTGGCAAAGGAACAGTCACTTTAATTTTTAAAGTTTTTAGTATGTCTGGTACCATGAATCAAACCTGGTACCTTCTGCCTGCAAGTTGAATGCTTTGCCACCAGACCTACACAACTGGTGTGAAAGTGTGTGAGTGTGTGTGTGTATGTTCTGTCTGCAAGTCTGTGTGTGTTAAACTTTACAACTGTTATATGCAAGACCTCAGAGGTTGAAAATTTCTTAAGTCCAAGGTCCGGGACCTACATATTTTATTTTCAGACCCTGTCATTTTCCTGCTGTGTGGGTCCGAGGACTAATATGTCTGAATCAGTGAATGACTATTCTGTTAAATTCTTTCTTTCTAAACTTTATTTGTTTCTTTGTTAAGTTCAATGATCATTTTGTAATATGATTTTGCAGAAGTTTTTGGCTTAGGCCAAAAAAAAATATATACTAGGTTCTCAGGCCCCGCCGCATCCCTAAAAACATTCCCACGTCGACGATTTTTATTTTAAAATCCGGAATTTCTTCATATCCGGTCTTTATTGATTTTTTGTTTAGGAATAACTTAACGGAGTCGTCAATGCGCTTGACGAACATAAAAAAGTTACGTTTCTGAGGCTGTTACTTAACAAGACTTGACATCGAATGCTTTAATTTCTTGCCAAATCTCACATACGAGCAAAGTTTTGATGCCATGTGCATCATATTTAATTTTTGTCAGAATGTAATTTTTCGTTGATGTGTCCTTAAAAAATGGACAAGTAGGTCCAGATGGATGGACATTTCCAGAGAAATACTGTGCTCCGTTTCAGCTAGAAACTTTAAATCAAAAATTGAGACTGATCCAGTGGTCATGTCCTCAATGTGGCGCAGGCAGTGATGCTTTTGGGAGGTAAGTTCATTTAAATTGAGTGATATTGACGACTTGTATATAATTTTTATTTAATAAATTTACAGAAGCTGAACCACGTAGTCCCATATTTCCAGCGCTCAAATTTTAGGTCCATTTTGTAGCTGAAACAGGTATATGTAGTACATCAAAACTCATACCAAGAGTTCTTCATTTGATAATACACATTTGTGCCCTGGAAGGGTAAACAGATCATGATGTGATTCTTATGTCTAGACAGCTGAAGCAATTTGATGAAATTTCTCGAAAAAAAGAAAGACAACTTTCTTCTTCTGAAAAAAAAAAAAAAAAAAAAAAGCCTCCCTCCCTCATCCATATTTTTAAAAAGTGGCCTGAGAACCTAGGCATATTTTTTGTATGGCCTTATATAATTTTGTGTTCCCACCTTTGATAATTGTTATATGTACTGATTAATTATATTAAAAATCTGACCTAGATTTATTGTAATTGGACCCATTCGTTTATAATGCAAATTATCTTCTCATTGTACAATTGACAAATATTACATATATGCAAACATTTCAATGTTTATGTAAATTGAGTCCAAAATTTTTTCCCCATATTTTGAGCAAACATTACCCAATTATGTTCACCATGTAGCTCACTTTAGGTATACAAACAGAAATTTTATCTTACAAGTACAATTCAAATAAACCTCAAGTCTTTAGATGAACTCCATGTTGTCAGTTTAAAACTTCAATGAATAACAAGTTTAATATCTTTATTTTCATTAATAAAATGACAATAGTTACAATTTTATTTTACCAAATTTAGCCCACTGCAACATAAAATTCCCAATTGAAAGGGTACAGAATCCTGTCCCAAAAAGGGTCTATTAACCCCTGATGTGTATATAGAATACCTGTCTACAACTTCTCCTCTCCTCTCTCTAGCAACCATCTCTAGAAGTGTGGTTCGTAAGTGGTCCCTGATTGTAGGATGACGGACCACTTGATCACGATATATCATCAAACCCAAATTGTAAACATTGTCCACATTGTTTTGTTGTACATAAACTCTATCCTGTGATAAAAATACAAACAGTATTGATGACAAAAATGTGTTTGAACAATCAAACTTTCATGCCAGTAATCTTTGATATTATCTATTTTTTATACCAATTTTACTCACCTGTAAGACATTTCACCTTTAGTTCACGGGTGAACTTTTTGGGCCTAAATGCTTGGTATTTGCCTTTATGGCAGAATATGTCAAGTAAAAAATAAAAAATTTGTCATTATCAGGTCAGGGTCAGTATGATAACACACTGGAATGAACCAATCACTGACTTTATCAGTCTGCGACTGTATTTGGGTAACCAGGAAGCCAAGTCGCATACGGCATAGTTGTATTTGGACTTGTAAAGGTGTCTTACCTGGTTGAATAAACATGTATTAAGAACTACTTCATATATATATAGAACATGCTTGTTCATTAAGAAATTGGAATATAATGGTACATGTATCTTGAGGACATTTAATTAAAATATTTTGTTTAACAAGAGTTGTCACAAGACCACAAAGCTCACTGGAAATGGGTGTAAGTTTTTAAAATAGCTGTTTGACCTACAGCTGTCGGGTTTTAAGGTCATGGTACAGTAAATATTTTGATACCTTCGGCTCAGGCTTTAAGTTTCAAAAAGTAGGTCAGAGTCAAGGTCAAAAGTCAAGGTACCAAATGAAAGCTCTGACCTAAGGAATTTATGTGACATATCAAAGCCCTATCTTTTACAGTTTAATAGCTATAGCCAAGGTTAGTTTTTGAAAAGTCAGTCAAATTCCAAGGTCAATGTCACTTGGTCAAAAGTCAAGGTATACATACCAAATGAAATCTCTGGCTATAAGAAATCTACATGTGAAATATGGAAGCCTTATCTCTCAAGACACCAAATGAAAGCTCTGGTCATAAGGTATCTACATGCATATAAGAAATATCAAAGTCATCTCCCTTAAGGTTAAAAAGATATAGGACAGGTTAAAATTTTGTCTACGGATGATGACAACGACGCCAGGGGTATGGCATTAGCTCTCGCAACTTTTGTCCTGGCGAGCTAAAAAGTACATTAACATAAATATACTTTACCACAGACTGTGTAATTAATTTTGTAATGTCATTATTTCTAGGCTTGTAAATATGTCATTGAGTAAACGATTGCACTTCTGACTAGCCAGAGTAGTAAGTTCATCAGTAAAGATAAATTCTATCCCAGCTATGATGTAAATCATTCAATCAAGAAACAAACTGTAATTAGTCCACATTACTGATTGTAAAGCTGTCATATTAACTGTTAAGACATTTTACTTTAAAAAAAAAAAACAAGAAATAGCGAAACATCCCTTGGGCCTGATTTATGTTTCCTTTACTAGTTGTAGACATATTTGTTAAACTGTTTCGGTAGAAATCAGCTCGCAGTGACACTTTAAAATAATAATAATAATAAAAAGACTGCCTCAATTAATACAATCAACTCAACTAACTTGTATAATGAAGTAGAAGGGAGATTTAAAGTCAGAATTCGTTATCTGGATTTATATAGAATAATGTAAGAAATTCACAAGGAATAAACAAATTCTCTTATTAAGATAGTGTGTTAAATACAAGTAACATTCTCATTATATCTATAAGTCAAGTGGGGAGTTGACTTTGTACTTAAAAAGATTGTCATTTCACATAAGCAGTCCAAAAGCAAAGCAATATATAGCTTAGTATCAACATTAGATTCAATACATAGACAATTAGCACCTCATTTACACCTAAACTTTCAACAAACAATAAGCCACACAAATTTAATGATAGATTTAAATAATGAAGTAAATATAACATATACATGTACATTGACATGCAACATTGTATGTTTTTATATTTTTAAAATATTTGATAAGTAATTTGTAAGTAATGTAAGCCTATACTCATATACATGTACATGTAGGTAACAAGTTTTGTTGCAAATTGTAATTTCTAATTACTAATATTTACTTGATTTAATCACCTGACTTAAAACAAGTCTGTGATGTTTTATTTGGTGTTTTTACTTATTTACAATTCTTTAAATAAACTTATAAAGTAGATCTACATCATACATGTATTTTATCTTTATAGTCTTTTAATTTATTGTATCAACACTAGCATAATCTATACTATGCTGACAGAATTTGCAAAATTAATGTCACCATCCTCATAAAAATCCCATGGAAACTGATCAACCTGTGATGAAGTATTTATTTTTTAAATGGAAGCTAGTCTCCTCTTTTTACATATGTGCGTCTTCAGCCACCGTAGCTCTCTGTCAAAAACGCCAAGATGTAAACATGTGTTTATGTTGATAACAAAAACCGGCTGTCAATCGAGCCATGTGTCGTAATTGTATGTTGTGAAATTTTACTATTGATTATAAAAACTGGTAAATATATTCAGAAATTCAACTAAACATTATGAAAACCTAATTCATTATATCAAACTAAAGCTATTTTCGTTTTAGAAGATTATGGATGTCATCAGTCAGTACTGATGTTACGACAATGGAAATGATTGCCCCTTATCATTCAATGTGTAAATGTCAGATTACAGCGTATCTGGCAAATAGATCTATGGGATAAAATAGTAATTGATGTAAAATTATGCGATAAAATATTGTAAAAGAAATAAAGTTAATAATGCACAGAAATAGCACTCTAGTTCACAATTTAATCAATTCTACCTTGACATGTTGGAATTTTTAATATATTTTTCAAAAACACAAATTCTGTTTCAGATTGCGGATTCCACGATCGCGGAAAATCACTTGCCCTACCACTCTGTCTGTTAATAGATTCAAGCTTTCTACCTTGATATGTTTATTATATAATATAAATTTCCCAACTGTGTCGCTAATGAAGACATTTTGAAATAAAAAAAAAATTACTGTTCACTGGACCAGTGAATAAAGGATTTCACTGGTCAAAGAAATTTTTTTTACTGGTCTGTGTGTATACACAACTGAAATGAAATGGAAAAATACTGGTCAACTGGACCAGTTTTCAGATAGATTTCATCGAACTTTTGTAAAATTTACCGGTTTTTCTGGTAAGACTGGTGAATTTCAAAAACTCTGCAATGGTGTTTTCCCAAAATCGAAAGAAAAAGACCTACATGTACGTTACTGTTTGACTTGGGAATATACAGTCTAGATCTACTAAAATTAGAAATAAGTGAATGCTGTCATATTTCATGGTACATCTTGAAACCAAATCATTTATTTGAAATATATATAGAATAATACATGGCAAAATCTGTATTGCATGCCATATCAACCCGAGACTCCAATATCAACCAGAGGGCCATATAAATTGACAGATATTAATTATCAACAGTAATATATTTTTTAATTTCTATGTTATAATCATGATTTGCGTCTGTCATTGGAAATTCCTATGTGGGCAAATCTCATTTCAGTAAAATTAAGGATCACAAAACTGTTTACACAACTTAAAATTAGCCTTCCGCAAGATTCTTTGCTGAAATAATTTGCATTTTAGTGTAAATATGTAACTATTAAAATATATCTGAAATAACAATAGGCCAACAGGAACTTTGAAAAGAACATTCATGAATCCCTGTTGTGAGGCTGTTCATGGCCGAACATTGTGTTGAAGGGAATATAGCCTACAGTACTCTGTGTACTCATATCTAAAAACATAAATTATAATTATTGGATGCAGATGCTTGATTATGGATCAGTAGAAATTTTACGATATGTTAATATTAAAAAAAAAACAGCACAGACATACAGTAGGGTTGGACTTCGATTTGATCTATCATGATTCTGAACATCTTTACAAAATGTTGCATTGTTCTGTTCCCTTTACTCCCTAATTTTTATAAACGACAATATGTTACTTCAACCATCTTCACCTGAAAGCTTTCATTATGAAATTGTCAATGATCACTTTGGTAATTAAGCTTGAAAACTTCAAATAATTTATCATGTATTATGTGTTTAAACATAGAAAAAATCTTGTTGTATGAATAAAAAGGAAATGATGACCAATTCCAGTTTCTAAAAAAAAAAAACGGGAATTAAAATGCATATCATTGAAAATTCAGCAAAGCTGATCTGAGGGAATTCCCCTTTTTGAAAGTTTGTCCTATGTCATGTAACTATAAACATTTTCAACCGTCCCGAGCCCGAGTATGCTTAACTAAGTACACGGAAAAACCTGATTAGTTTTGAGCCCATCACTGCAATGACTCCTTGCCTTAAAAGCAACTTGGAGTGGCATTACATGTATTTTAAAAAGAATATTACTTTGAAAGTAAATGTAAATAAAATCCTACAGTAATCTGCACCCTTTTGTATGTTGTTTACAGTGTGTTATATATTCTAGCCAACTCAGTTATCTTTAGCATTCAGGTCATGGAACAATGGAAATGACTGCTCAGTTAAAAACACAAGTTTTAGAGTTATACATATACATCCAATTTTTTCCATGGTCCCAGTTGTCTATGACATGTTATTTTGAAAGGTCTGTCATACAGAAAAAATCAACTAAGTTACACTTGCTTATGTTTTTGAAGATGTTATTTTCATGGAATGTTATTTTTGTAATTCTTATAAACTAATTACAGCAATTTAACTGACCGAATTTTACAACAAAGTAAACAGACTTCATAGATATCAATACTTTTTTTCACCATAAAGTCAAGTTTTAGTTTTATTCAAACATCATTACATTATACATTTCTCTGTACAATTTTGCTTGCATAAATAACTGATTTTGCAAATTTGCCAGTGAGTCTGGGATAGATAAAATAAAGAATTAATATATCTCCTATTGGATGTAATAAACACCAAGGGCATTTTAATACATTTTTTTAAAAAGTAAATATATCTTAAAAGTTTATATGATAGCTTTACCCAGAGTCCATAATTTTTCAGAGAGTGATAAGAGTGATAAGATGAAATTATTCAAACAGTATTTGTAACTTTCTACACAAATAGAAGCATACTTACCAGTTACCATATATATATATATATATATATATATATGTATTTTATATATTTTATTTATATATATTTATAATATTTTTTTTATTTTTATTAATTTTTTTATTTTTTATATATTTTTTTTTATATTATTTATATTTTTTTTTAATTTTTATTTTATTTATTATATTATTTATATATTATATTTTATAATTATATATTATTTATTATAATTTATTTTTTATATATATTTTATATATTTTTTAATTATTATTAATATTATAATTTTTTTTTATTTTTTTTATATTTTATTATTATATATTATTACATTTTAATATTTTATTATATTTATATTTTATTTTTATTATATATTAATATATATTTTATTATTAAAATATTTATATTTTATTTATTAATATTTTTATTTTTATATATATTTATATTATTATTATAATATTATTTTTATAAATTAATTTAATAATTTATTTATAATATTTTATATATTAATATATCTAATAATATTATATATTCTATAATATTTTATTTTATTTTTTTTATATTTATTTAATTTTTTTATTTTATTATATAATATTTTAATATTAAAATATATTATTTATTAATATTAATATTTTATTATATTATTATATATTATATATTATTATATTTGATTTACTATATTTTTAATATTTTTTTTTATATAATATTTTATATTTAATTATATTTATTATTATATATTAAATATTTATTTATTTTTTTTTATTTTAATTTATATTTAATATATATTATTTTTATTATTTATATATATAATATTATTTATATATTTATTTTAATTTAATTTTACATAATATGTTTTTTATATTTTTATATTTAAAAATTATTATTTATTGTAAATCTATTTTGTATTTTATTTTATTATTTTTATTATTTTATATGTTATTAATTTATATATTTATATTACTATTTATTTTATAAAATAATAATTTTTTTATAATTTATTTATAATTTATATATAATATAATATTATTTATATTATTATAATTTTTATTATAATTTATTATTTTATTTCTATATACTTTTAATTTTTTTATATTATCAATTTATATTTTTTATGTATTATAAAATTTAAATTTTAATATATTTTTAATATATATATTTAAATATATTATAAAATTAATATTTTATATAATATTTATTTTTTTATATATTTTATATAATTTTATATTTATTATTATAATTAATTTTATATTTTTATATTTTTATTATTATATTATATATTTTTATTTATTTTATTTTTTTTATATAATATTTTTATATATTTATTTTATAATTAAAATTATTATATTAAATTAATTTAATTATATATTATTCTAACTTTTAATATTTTTAAGGTTATTATTATTATTAATTTTTTTAATATTATATTATTAATATATTATATTAATTTATTATTGTTATATTATTAATTTTACTATAAATTATATTTTTATATTATATATAATTATTGTATATTTTTTTATTTTATATTATTATATTTTATTATTTATATTTTTTTATATATATAATATTAATAATATTTATTTTATTAAAATTATTATATTTTTTTATTTATTATAAAATTATTTTATTTTTATTATATCAATTATTATATTTGTTTAAAATATATTTTAAAAATTTATAATTATAATATATTATAATTTTTTATTATTTCTTTTATTATACTAACTATTATATCTATATATCATAATTTTATTTATATTTATTTAAATTTATAATTGATTATATTATATTTATATATAAACATATTATTAAATATTTATTTATTTTTTAAATATAATTATTTATTAATATATATTTTTTTATATTATATTTATTTTTATATTATCACTTATATATTTATGATATATTATAATATTTATATACTTTAATTACACTTAAATTATATTTATTTGATTTTAATTTATTTTTATTTATATTTATTATATTTTATTATTAATTTAATATATAATTTTAAATACTTATTATTTTATTATTTTGTTATATTATTTTCTTAATTTTTTATTAATATTAAATATATTTTATATATTATATTATTATAATATATATTATTTAATTTTTTTTATATTTAATTTTAATATTTATTTTTATTTTATTTTATTTATAATATAAATTTAATTTTTTATAGATTAATTTTATTTATATTTATTATATATAATATTATTTATTTTTATATTTATATTTTTTTATTATTAATTTATTATTATTTATATATATTTAATTAATAAAAATATATATTTATATTTTATATTATATATATTATTTTTTATTTATTTATTTTTTTATAATTAATTATTTTTATTTTTATAATTATTTAATATTTAATTTTTTTCTTATTTATATATTCATATAAATTTTATTATATTTTTATATTATTTATATTTAATATTATTTATATTTATATAATATATATTATTTATATTTATTAACTATTATTATATGTTAATTTATATATTTATAATTTTATATTTTATTTATTTATTAATATAATATTATATAAATTTTAATATTTATAAGTATTTTTAACTTATTAATTTTATTATTTTATATATTTTTTATATTATATTTTTATAATTTTTAAATTTTTAAATTTTAAATATTATTATATATTATACTATATTTTAATTATTTTTTTATTCTTATATTTTTAATAATTTTTATTAATAATATAATTATTTTTTTTACTATATTATATATTTTAATTTAATTAAACTTTATTATTTTTATATTTATTTCGTTTATAATTTTTTTATTTTTTTTTTTTTGTATTTATTATTGTTTATTTTATTTATTTTTTTTTATATATAATAATAATATATTATTATTAATATATTTTATATTATTATTTTTATATATTTATATTATTATTTTTATTTGAATATTATTATAATTTTTAATTTTATATAATTTTAATATGATTATTAATATTTTATTTATAATTATATATATTATATTATTAAAAATCTATATGATATTATATTATTATGATAATATATAATTATATTTTTTATTATTTATTTTATATATATTAATATTTTTTTATATATTTTTTATTTTTATTTTTATTATTTTTTAATTATATTATTAATTATAATATATTTAATTATTATTTATATATTTATATATTTAACATTATTTTTATTATTTTAATTTTTATTAATTAATAATTATAATTTAATAAATATTATTAATTTATTTTTAATTTTATTTTATTTAATATTATTATTATTATTTATATTATTAATATATATTATTATATTTAATTATCATAGTTATATATTTATATTAAATATTTTTATTTTATTTAATTTAAATTTATATTTTTTCATATTTTATTATTAATTAATTAAAATTTTATTTTATTTATTATAATTAATATTTTTTTATATTTTATTTTTTTTATATATTATTTATTAATCATATATTTTATAATTTATTTATATTTTTTATTTATATAATTTATAATTATTTATAATTTTAATAATATATTTTAAATTTTTATAATTATTTTATATAATTAATATTATTTTATAATATTATATTATTTATATATTTATTTTTGTATATATTTTTAATTATATATTAATATATATTATATATATAATTATATTATATATATAAAAATATATAAAATAGAATTATATCTTTATTAATTTTATCATAATTAGTTATGATTTATATCTTTTTTTATTTCTTTATATATATATAATTATTTATTTTATTACATATAATTTTTATAATATTATAACTTCATTTATATTCGTATTCTTATTTATTATAATTTTTTAATATAATTTATTAATTTATTTATTATAAAAAAAAATAATTTATTATATATTATATATATATTAATTTAATTATATTATTGTTATATTATAATATATTTATTATTTTAAATTAAATTAAATTTAATTTTATATAAATTAATATATTATTATTTTATATTTTATTAATTTTAATTTAATTTTTAATATATTATATATATATATTTATATTTTTTAGTTTTTAATTTATATTATTTTATTATTTAATTATATTTATCTAAATTTTATATTTTATTATAATATATTTATATATATTATAATTAATTATTTTATATTTTATATTTTTTATTTAATATATTTGTTATATATTTATTTTATTTTATATTAATTTTATTTTTTTTTTTATATATTTATATATTTATATATATTTAATAATATTATATATTATTTATTATTATTGTTATTTTTCTTTATTAATATATAATAATAATATATTATTATATTATTTTATAATTTATAAATAAATATTATTTTATCTAATTCAATATTATTTTTCATTATATAATAATAAATACTATAAACAATACAAATATAAATTTTTTATAATATTATAAAATCAAAACAACAAAAAAACAAAAAAAAAAAAAACTCAAAAACAACAAAACAAAAAAAACCCACACAAAAAAAACAAACCAAAAAAACAAACACACAACAAAAAAAACACCAAACACAACACACCACAACACCACACAACCCACACCCTCCACAAACAAAAACCAAACACACAACAAACCACCACCACCAAAACAAATATACTCAAAAAACAACCAACACACTACAAAACCCACACCCCACCCCACCAACCCAAACACACACCAAAACACAAAAACACCACAACAACACACAACCCACCACAAAAAACCTAACCCATACAAATCTATAAAAAACACAAACAACCACCCACAACCATAATCAACACAAAAAAACCAAATAGTCATAGTCACCAAACTCTAATTCTATAACATTAACAAACCAAAGATCACAATAATAAAACCAAAAACATCACTCCAAACCTCCACACAACAAACAACAAAAACAACAAAAACCACACAAACACAAACAAACAACCACACAAAACCAAAACACACCAACACCACCAACACACCAACACCAACAAATCTAAAAAACAACAAAAAAACACCACAAAAAAAACAACAAACTAGACTCACAGCTGATAATGTTATTGAGGATCTCTATTTTACATACATTTATTCTCCTATATATATCCTGTGTCACCCCTCCCACCCCCCCCCCCCCCCTCCCACCTCCCTCTTGCTATCCAACCACAAATCAATACATAAAACTTAACAATTATTTCTAAACGATATGTTATATTCTCAATGTTACCATATATATATATATATATATATATATATATATATATATATATATATATGCATAATTTTTATTAATTTATATTTTAAAAATTATTATTAAAATATTTAATATTTTTTTATTAATTTTAATATTATTTTTAAATATTTATAAAATCAAGTGTATATATGTACATTTGTAGCTCTACTTACCATGTACATTAAGATATCTCGAATCATCACCATTGATGTTTGATGATCATTCCAGGCACTGTTCAATGTTTGAAGAAAATTGTTGTTCAGTGCAGCCAGAACATCTTCTTTAACCTAAAGATTGTAAAATATCATGAATAAAAATACTAAAGATGATTATATAATGAAGATAAGAATGTCCTCCCATCAGTTTATTTGTAAATTCTGTGACTTTTATAATGTTTACTAACATTAAAAAAAAATACATAAATAAATTTAAAAAAAAGTTACCAGCTACAAAAACCTTGCCAACATGATGTACATGTATCTTCTGGATTTTTCTTGTTCAAGTCCACAAGCTAGCAACCCTCTCTTTTAAATTGGAAAAAGTTCACTGGAGTAGAATATGTTTTTTCTTATTAAATAATTTTAAATCTAAATAGGAATTATTGTGTTACATGTACACAGTAGGGGAAACAGCCTTTAAATGAATTCTACCAACGAAATCACTACAGAGTTGTGCATACTTTGTACCCTGCCACACCCACTATGACATGGGACCTCTATTTCATGTACATATACCTTCTAAAAAAAACAACACATGACTTGCACGTTTTCTGTTTGAACATTTTTGTGAAGTAATTGTCACTAACTGTGGAAAAAGTCTTAAAATCAAAAATACAAAACAGCACAGGAATTTTCCAGTCTTTTGGGAATAGGGCCTACATATGTAGGTCTTTTGAATTTGGAATTTCAGCAAAATTTATTAAAATTGGGAAATTCAGAAATATGCGAAACTATTTGAAAACACATTAATCTCTTCAAATTCATGGTCATTTCACTACAACTGAGAAATTTCAACTGAAAATTGGGGAAAAATGCATTGTTTTTGCATTGGGAATATGGGGACCTATTTTGGCCCTGTAAGACTGATAGCACTGAACATCCCCAAAGCAGGTACGATGGGTAAGCAGGGTTCACACCACCAAGTGCCATTTTAGCAAAATGCTAAAAATATTATAAATTGGCTCAAAAAAACATTCTGGATAAATTTTTTGCACAAAGAAAATCAGTGGTAATTGTGTGACCATCTGTAGAAAATCAGTCCTAGGCAATATATTGGTAAAATAAAGGTAAAAACGAATCTCTCCCCTGCCATTTTGATAAGCACTGGTGTCAGCATTTGATTGTGAACTCTATCGCATGCAGGATTTACCTGGCCATTGTGTGGCACGTGCACAAGTTGAGCCAAGTATGCAAATTAACTAGGTGAATTAACAAAATCAAATGGTGAAAGTTATATACATTGACTTCAAGGGATTGTTGGTCATGATTAAAAGATGTAAATTTGCAAACACTGGTTGTGTTAATTATGATGAGGGAAAACAAATGACACCGTGAGCATACCCAAAGACATTTGTGATTCGTACAGGCAGTTATATAATATAGCAATGATGAAGAAATGGAATTATAGTTTTAAAATGTTATCAATAGCCTTGGATACTTGTTATTTATTTATTTTGATACTTGTTGTTTATTCATTTTGCTCAATGCAATTTTATTTGGCTCAAAAATATTCAATTTGCTAATTTTTGGGCTCATAAATTTGAAATCTTGGTGTGAACCCTGGGTAAGGCATACATCTTATTGTTCAATTCACACAACTTTGTAGGGCACAGAACAATTTTGATTATCATCAGGATGATTTTACTCACGTTTTAGTTATGTCAGGCTTCATGGGAAAAATGTTTTATTCTCGACTAGATACTCGTACATTTGTCTGTGTACGTATGGCGACAACACGCAGACAAATAGGAAAGATTACACTTGCCAGTGCAAAACAAGATTACAGCTGACAACAAAAATAAAAATAATAACTAACCTTGCTAATCAAGTGCTCAGTTACAACATCTCGAAGACCTGTGTATAGTTTTTCACCATGTTTATGTAGAACCATAGTATAAGCATTGCGATAGAGTTCTTCAAAGCTTAGTCCACTGTTGTTTTTCTTCTGAATTTCTTGAATGGCATTTTTTAACAAAGCCCATATGTTGTTCACATATTTTTCGTCCATTGTCATCTGTAAAACAAAAAAGTAATTTTCAATTTATGCAAAAATTTGAATATCTTAAATAAGAAGGTGAAAAATTTAAAAGTCTTCATGAAAACCAATAAATGCTAATCATTATATTTTAACTGAAAGCTTACATGTATTTATATACATGTAATAGCCCCTTTCAAGGGTCTATATATTACATGTACAATGTATGTTAAATGTAAATACACTCATTACACAGGGGTTTTTTTACCACTTGTTAACAAGGGCCTGGGCCTTTCCAATTGGGAAAGATTATCAACAAATGGTTGAAATCAGGAATTTTTACACTAACAATCTTGTTCTTTGATACATTTAAACTATGAGAAGATCTATTAACTTTGCTTAATTTTTCTCTGCGGTACAAGATTTTGAATTATGTGACATGACTGTTTGTACATCTGCAAGTTCAACTGGAACTCTTACATGTACACTTATAACTTTGAATACCAATCCTGACTGAATAACATTACATAAGAAAGAGTCCAGAATAGTTCTGCAAGATACCAAAACACACACAATTATTTCAATGACTTCTCATTGATCAATTGCAAATGCCCAAGAGTGGTTTGTTTACTTCCTGTCAAAAGGAGGCCAAATTTAATTCTATGCAGTTTTATGAGTTTATGTACAGAATGATATCGAAGGAAAAATGTAAGATTACCAAATACCACAGAATCATAGTAATGTCCCTTCAATAAATCAGTGGCAGTTTGAATGTGTTTATAATCTTATTAACATAAACCCCTAAATAATCTATATTAAAGATACTAATATATCCTGCCATTCTGAAAGTTTGATGGTCATCTGTTTTCGATGGCTATACTATTTCCTGGTCACAAGAGCTTTGTGCCACTGTTTTTGGTGTTTATCCACCAATTGAAATGCATATATTATCGGTTGGATATTGTTATGAAAATAATTGACCATCATCTGCACATCATGCTTATGTCCTTATATCGTTGAAAACCCATGATGTCAGGGTACATTTTTTATATTCAAAATGTAACATGAAAGTTAAGAAGAAAATAGAATTAAACAGGAAATAATTAGTTTCAGGTGATCTGTTTTCATTTATTTCATGAAAAATGTTAAGTACCGCGATACCATAGAAATTTATCACTGGATGTCCTGATGAATTGATAACCTTTTCTTAATCCTTATGACAGTTTTGTATATAGAGTTACAGATAAAAACATGCGGATCTGGGGTAGGTCATTCTCACCATAGACTAGTGTTATAGTCATATATCCTCTAGCAATATGTCAAGATCAAACATAACGTAAATATGACAAAACCAGGTTTGGACTAAATTTGAAATATGATTTATCATGAATATGAAAATGTCAACAACACTTCATCTCAAACAATGGAAGCACATCTCAAGTGGCCAATGCCAATGCAGTTGACAGAAAGCTTGATTCCAGTTAAGTGACATGTGATGCATTGAATCTGAGTGGGTATATAATGATATATATTCAGAATATTTCTTGTACAGATTAAAATCAAAACATAAAATACTTACTGGAAACGCACGAATGCGCATTTTGGTGTCTTTCCGAGGCTGCTGTCTCATGCCACTCATTTTTAATGTTGATTTATGACTTTACTTACAATGATAATTGATTTTTGAAAACACAATATAATTCAAAATTGTCTGAATAAAAATCATATATGAATAATTTCAGTGTAGTGTATTCTGGATATGCATAAAAATCGAATCATTCTGGGAAGAAACGGCCGAACTGTTACATTCTGTCATTTTAGCCTAACAACAGCATTTCTCCGATATAAATGCACATTGCAAATGAATCATTAGAATCTCAATAAAAGACGTAATTTATAACTTTCTGTCAATCGAAAAAGCCTTTTAAAGGAATTATCTTGTAACGGTAGCTAAATTAAGTAGACGAAGCAGATGGGTGGAATGCAACAAGAAAATACTTTCAGTCGCAATGATACACTGTCTCCCTAACGTTCACTTCCGGATAGTTCCCCAAAATCACCATGATTGTGTCGTCACATCCGTTACTTTTGTTCTAAAAATAGAATGTTAATTATAGAGTATTGACTAGGCCTATTTAAACGGGAATATTCTACACCGGATTTATTTCCATTTCAAGCTAAGTTGCAGTTTATTGAATATATTTTGTAAAGATGAAATAGCGATAATAAATATTCAAAACAAAACAAAGAAAGGAATCTATCAACAATCAAATAAAAAAATCTACATAGAACTAGATAGATTAACTATAAGTCAGTAAGTGAAAAATAAATAATTTGATGAATAAGTAAATTCAAACAATGATAGATAAAGAAAAAGACACATTAAATGATGATAAGCAAATTAATTGATTTGTAAGTGCTGTTGGTATACCATTTCGTTGACCAATCAGTAATAGGGAAAAATCCAAGGTAAAGAAAGGCGATCATTTGAATACACACAGTAGATCTATAGTTCTTCAAAAAGGGTCCCATTGTGATATCTGGAACACGGGTAATTAACTCTCTAGGCTTGTAAAATTGAGTAATTTTGAGAGAACGTACATGTACCCTAGACGAACGGAACACTCGTGATTTTTTATTATAAAAATTAATTGAATCACTGGTTGTCCAAACTGGAAAATTACCAAATATATTTCTGGAGCACATTACCTATCCCTAGCCACCCCTGAATTCACTTCATTTTGGTGGTTTAATCAATTGCAGTCTATCAATGGAAATTCAGTTTGAGGAATAAAAATATCCCAATATGGACGCTATGAAAAGACCTCGATCTTAGGGAAAATCCGGGAGAACAAGTTTCGCATTTAGCGGTGTATGCTATGTCTTCTGAATTTCCCGAGTTGTTCAATTTATCAATGCGGAATATTTTGAAAGGATAAAGAGTTTTAAACACTAAAATTCGGATTTTTTAATGTAAAAAATTCATTTTATGTTTACCTAAAGCAGCGATATATAAAACTAACTATAGCTGCCTAAAGTGATTTTTTTTCTGAAAAGCTAATGCCACACCCATCCCATAATTCAGAAGCAAGTTCTTTAATTTGTAGAATAAAAACAATGTACAATTTATAAGTTTTTTATTTAAAAAATATGTACTTATATTTCCATAAAACTAGAAAAAAGCTTTGAGAGAATTATCGATTATCTTGCCTATATCCCATTTCCAGTTTTCAGAAAAGTTTACCCCATGACGTCAGTTCTGATATTACGTAGGCCTACGCGCAGGCATATACTGAACATTGAAATTTGTATTAATTTTTATGTGAATCATCAAATGTATCCCATTCACATGATGAGCATTACAGGCTCTTTACGGATTAGCAACGTAGATAGAGATATTAAGCATATCTATTGCGTTGCAGCTGAAGGAAACTTTTCGTTTGTTACGAATCAAGTTTCACTGATATGTAAATCATAATAAAATTAGTAGTATTCGCAATGTTCGGGCTTCTATTTGAGGAGCAAAATGTGTCTATATCATAAGAGAAGGCCGGTGTTCTCTTTCCGGGTACATTGTCATCAGCGTCGGAAGCAAATTGAAAGTGGGGGGGCTAAACCAACTTAAACACACACACGCCAGAAACGTCTGGGGCTGAGCCTAAATTTTTAACACTTATGTCTATCTTTGCAAAAAAAGTGGGAGGGCTAAGCCCCCCCCCCCTCCCGGTTCCGACGCCTATGTTGTAACCCGGGTGTCTTCCTTCACTTTTAAAAATGGGACGCAACTACATAACTGAAAACTTTTTGAGTGTCACGTTAAACGCTAATATTTTTAGTGAACAAAAACGTATCATCATCAAACTGTCTGCTGAAACGGAAACTGTGTATATGCGGTGGTTATCTCGCTTTAGATACAAACATTTAATGGTTCATGTACGTATGTACAGCCTAACAGGTTTTCATGAAATTCGATTTATCTTTTTTTTCTCAAATGAAATATTTTCAATTACTGAAGTTTCAGAAACCGCATTTCCAATACAGGGTTTCCTCTGGTTCTTTATTTCTACCTTGCAATACTTTGGCAAAATTGATAATAATTCTATTGGATCATATATAAATATAATCAAATTGACAACATGAAATACTGTGTCAGCATTATTCTTTTTATTAATCTCAATAGCAACTTCCATTTTTGTGTTACAAACTTTTATTCAGTTATTTTTAATCAATCAGGTCATTTCATTTTTATGTCCTATATACAACAGTATACAACAACATATGATATACATTATATTAAATGTTACGCGTGACGACGTCACGTTAGTGATAACGTAATGGGGGGAAATGAAGAGTTTGATTAAGTATCTAACTGCAATTTCAACGATTAGCACAGGGCCACCCAAAATGGAGCAGAGACAGAATGTAAAAAAAAAAAAAAGAAATCATGTCAGCTAAGTAGAGCATCTCTTAGGTATTTTCCCAGTGAGCAAAGATCTGTTTTATTGTATTGCACAAGTTTGAATACTTATTGCTTAAATATGTTTTTGTTTTTTTATAAAATCACAGTATGCTGGACATTTTAAAACAAAATGAAATTCATCATCCGTATTACTATTACATATTTGACAGATTCTGTCACTTCTAGGAATATTTACTGAACAACCGGATTCAATAAACAAGTAATGAGAGGAATGAGTTTACACAAATAGTATTGAGGACAAAAATGATCCACAAGGTGTTTGTAAACAATTAACACATTTCAGAGAAATGGAAACCTCTGAAAATAAGGATAGTGCACTCTGATATAAAATTATTTGCTTAATTAACGGTAAATGTACATCACTTGCATAGGCGTCGGGACCTGGGGGGGGGGGGGCTAGCCCCCCCCCCCCACTTGTTTGCAAAGATAGACATAGGTGTTGAAAATTGGGGCTTAGCCCCCAGACGTTTCTGGCGTGTGTGTGTTTTAAGTTGGTTTAGCCCCCCCCCCCCCACTTTCAATTTGCTTCCGACGCCAATGACTTGTTAAAGTAGATTGTTAGTTCCACATATATCCTAATTCTAGGCGAGATAACCAGTTGTTACATTAGGGTTTTGGCTCTCATTAAACTTAGCTGAATATATCTCACGGAGAATACAATTATTTGAGGTGAGTAATTTAAACCAAAATTTAAACATTCATATAAGTCTTACATATTTTAGAAGTATTCTATCAGTTTCAATGTACACCAAAACATTATTCGTGCGTCGAGAAATATCAAGTAAATTTTTACAAAAATACGTTTTCGATATCATGAGCTCTATGGCTTCCCCAAACTTCACATCCATAATTAAGAATACTAGAAACATACCTATCAAATAAAGAAAACATAGCAAAGTGATTTAGAGATGTGTTTGATCTCATGGCGAATGAAACCTTTCTGCCCGAATAGCTAGTTGTTTCTGAGTAAAAAGAAATTTACCATTAAAATTCAATACAATACCAAGATAAGTGAACTGATTTAATATTTTAATACGCCATCCAATTTGGCCCCATTTCTAAAAACTACAATTGTTGTTTTCTTAATACTAACTTCTAGTTCTCGTTTTCTAGTGTAAGAATGTAAGACATCAAGCATATTTTGTAATCCATTAGTAGACTCGGAAAATAAAACCATGTCGTCAGCATACATCAGGATAAACAATTATAATGAAATTTAATGTCCTCCAAAGGGAAGTATCAGTATGCAAAAAAAAAACAAAAACAGAAAAACACTAAAATTTCACAATTTTTCGGCCACTTGGCCTTTATTAAGTGAAAGACGACAATATGCTCTCGCTCGCAAAAATAAAATTATAACGTAATGAAGTATGATATCTCACTTGATAAAGGCCAAGTGGCCGAAAATTTGTGAAATTTGAGTGTTTTTCTGTTTTTTTAAAAACAATTATAGATTCTGAAACTCAGTAGGTACACAACCGTGCTTAATAAATTCTATCTCAAAATCGTTCAAATAAAGAGAAAAAAAAACAACAACATCGCCTTGCATAAGACCTAAACAGCCTCTAAAATATTAAGATTTTAAATCTTGTGTAGTAACACATGGTTTTACATTTTCATACATACCTCATATGACACTTAATGGTTTGCCATGTATACAATTTTCCTTAAGTTTGTACTATAGACTTTTCCTGTCAACAGAGTCGACAGCTTTTTATAGTCCACGAAACAGCAATATAGTCTGCCTTTTTACTTAAGTTTAACAACATTTTATTTACATAATAAATCAAATATTTGAAACTGTAGATACAAACAAAAACATCCATTTTGACAGATTGTATGCCTATAAAGATAGAAAATATTTCCAGCTATATCAATGATAGAGTTGGAAATGTTTGATAAATATATACATGTATATTCCAAATATGCATTCTTTGACAATGAAATTAAACTTAATAATAAGTGAAATGCAATATTTCCCTGACCAATACAAAGAAATGTAAGATCTGAAACCACAGATGATTGTGTTGTGCAGAACACAAAAGACTATCCATTGCTGAAATAATATCAGCTCTGTTTTTGGAATGTTGTCATTCCTTTGCAATGTTCATATCAATTCCCGACTGTCTTTGTTACATGATGGTAACATGGTGACGGTTATTATTAAATTGGAGCTCAACTGATGAAATCTAATTGACAGAAACGATCATCTTGATCATTATAACTTTGGTATTATGTTTATGATATTTATTACCTGTAAAACAAATAATAGCTTAATCATTTTAATTCAAATGGTTTTATGAATGTAATTCACTTAATTATTGAAATGATAAAACTAAACCTAAATGTCTTGGTTACGGTTACACATCCGGCTCAAATTTGAAGTTCATAAACATTTTCACTTCTTCTTAAATCAATTTGATATTTTTAAAATTCTAAACTAAGAGCTATAATAGTAGTAATCTTTGTATAGTGGTTACACTTAGACGGATTTCGGCATACCATTACGTTATTTTAGGCCTTGAATGATAGTCTTCCACCTTTTATTTCAGAACTCTACTTCTATTTTAATTCCAGCTCATCTGATGAAGTCTATAGACCCTTTAGCAGTAACTGCGATCCTCTGACTATGCCAGTCTTCCGGTTGGCAAAATGATAGAGATACCCTAAAAACATAGACGTCGTTATGGTAACTCATTTTCCGGGAATCTGTATCATTTTGCCAACCGGAAGACTGGCAAAGTCACAGGACCGCAGTTACAGCTAAAGGGTCTATACAATCGTCTTGAGCATTTGATTTGACCTCTTTACAGAATTATAACTTTGGGTATTATGTTTATGATATTGATAAGGATTTTTTACACGTACTGTAACTCAGGTTTTATTAGCGAGAATTATATTTACGCGTAATTTCGCGAGAGCTAAAATTAAATTATAACACACACACACACACACACACACACACACACACACACACACATAAGTATTTGCTAACTATTATTTTGTGAATAAAAACAAACAGGATAAAACGTCGGCGTTCTTTCCTTTGGTATATCGAAACGCAATGTTTTCTTGCATCCATATACCTGAAAGAGGTAAAAAAAAGTGCTATGTCGTCTACGACCCATGCAGACAAATGCTTAATTGCGTTTGAAGTGCAGTTTTCCAAGTTAATTATAGTGTTTATGTTGTCAACCTCAACTAAGTAAATAGTTACCGAGCATGTAATGTTACGCGACTTCAACTAAACAAATACTTACCGAGCATGTAATGTTACGCGACTTCAACTAAGCAAATAGTTATTGAGCATGTAATGTTACGCGACCTCAACTAAGCAAATAATTACAGAGCATGTAATGTTACGCGACCTCAACTAAGCAAATAATTACCGAGCATGTAATGTTACGCGACTTCAACTAAGCAAACAATTACCGAGCATGTAATGTTACGCGACTTCAACTAAGCAAACAATTACCGAGCATGTAATGTTACGCGACTTCAACTAAGCAAACAATTACCGAGCATGTAATGTTACGCGACTTCAACTAAGCAAGTAATTACCGAGCATGTAATGTTACGCGACTTCAACTACGCAAGTAATTACCGAGCATGTAATGTTACGCGACTTCAACTACGCAAGTGATTACCGAGCATATAATTACCGAAATGAAATACTGTTTCAATGTATAATTTGTACAATATCGAAAATTCATAGAACTACGCAAGTTGAAGTACCGAGCATATAATACATACATTCCCGGAATGTATATGAAATGACATTTACTGATAAAAATTCAAAGTATAAATTTAGGATCAGGACATAGATACAAATGTATCATTTCAGGGGTAAGCATCCCCTGTCGACCGGTCATAGTCCACTAAGTCCAATGAAACACGTGTACAATATACAGACGTCTCAACAACCGAAAATAACTCAACATTTCACTTAGTGAAACAGATTAAAACAAGACTATTATACCGACCATAAAATTTGCGGAAACGTTGACATTTTTCGATATCCCTGTGTCAATAGATGTAGTTTACCTGTATATGAAATACATTGTTGTGAAGTGTTTGTGAAATATAAACTCCATATGCAGGTGACTGAGGGATGGGTGGAAAATTTAATGGGAAAGCCGAAATCGTCGCGTTTAGGATAGCTTAGTTGCTACCCGTCTGTGTTACATTAAGTAAAATGTCTGTAGTATGAAATCACATTTGATGTATATATTCTAATTTCTAGTTCGCTGGGATATAACCCATTGACATGTATGTGCCATTGTATTGACAAAACTATCGATGAATCTAATTAAATTAAAGGATAGCTTTTTTCCTTTTGATTTAATGTTTCTAAAAGTCTGCTTCGTGGGGAACAGGTCGGCCAATAGGAACAATTTTGTGTTTAGAAAAAATATAGAGAAAACGGGAACATTACAAAATACATTGTCGTATTAAAATTTCGCAAATTTTTTATATCAAACTTCAGTCTCGGTGTAGAAAGAGTGTCTGAAAAATAATAAAATGAATCAAATATTAAATGGGTGCCACCTTTAGTGAAAAAGCAGATAGCTAAAAAGTTTTTTTTAATTTTTTGTGGAATACTGTGTAAAGAGAAATCATAAGTTTTGATTCTGTGAATTCGTATAAAATTGTGTGCTTTCTGTCTAAAAGCTGTTTAGAATTTCATCAAATCCACATCTGATTTAATATCTTTTGTCTTTTTTTCTGAAATAATAACATCCATTACAATGTTTTAATCTATATCGTCTAAAAGGGTCTTTCCTTACATAAACTATATAAAACCAATGGATCCAGAGAACACACTCGGTTCCGTTTAATCTAAACCACGTGGGGTAGAAATTTTGCCATAGTCAAAATATAGAGAAATGGGATTAGTAAAATTTATTTTCGAAAATTCCTATCTCACAATCTGTGAAAAAATCAAATCTTTGACAACAACGATACAAAATGTTGACTTCATCTCTCTCTCTCTGCTCTCTAAAGTCTCTCTTAAGATTTCATCAAATTCTATCTTTTAATATCTTTTGTCTTTTTTCTGAAATAATAACATCCATTACAATGTTTTAATCTATGGAAAAAAACATAAACTATTATAAACATAATACCAAAGTTGTTATGCTCAGGACGATTGTTTCTGTCAATTAGACTTCATCAGCTGAACTACAATTTTAAATAGTTTTTTTCTAAAGAGAAAAGTATAGATTACGATGCATTTTACATTAAGTCTGTATTGAATCATATGGAAATAAAACCGAAATTGATAAAAAATATAAAATTCTCATACCAACTTTATAAGCGTATAACACCTTTTTTGTTTCTAAATAGAAATAATTTGCCATCTTCTTTCAATTTGTTACAAATGCAGATGCGAGCTCATGTTTCCTGTAAAGGTGCACGTTATAAGCAACCAGGTAATAGGTATTTCTAATTTGTATCAGGATTTAATTGTCCCAAGGGATGGCTGTATATGTAAGATCACAAACGACACTGAATAGTCTCCAAGATTATTTTATAATTACTTTCATATCAAAAGTTATTAATCCCTGATACATCTCTATTGATGTTTGATTTTCATCTTACTACAGGGATATTAACGTCTGGTTTCAGTGTAGTTGTCGTTTGAGGTCTTAACATTCATGAGACAATCTGGAGAGGGACACTAGCTGTGTTTTAAATTCTTCCTTTTTTACTACTTAGATTGATATACAATAAACACAGGTATACAGATTCTTTAATTCCTATATATGTTTTGAAAATTCTTGAGAAATCAAGGTTTGGCATTTTTCGATTGAAATTGATTAAATCAATCTTACTATTTCTATATGAATACCACACTGTAGCTGATGTTATTTTCACAAAATATATAGAAATAAGATGCTTTATGCCTGTGTATAGCTCATATTTGTTATTGTACATCAAGTACAAGTAGTAAAAGTAGAAAAAATAGAAATAACGTTTTGGTAAACACAGCTAATGCCTCTTTAAGTTAATGTTTCATGCATTTTTACAATCAAAGATTTCTTGACCTTATGAAAAGTGTGGTATATAATTTTAGCGATTTTTTTACTCTTACCAACGATGAGGAATGCATTGTGAGCGATGTTCAATTTTAGCAATTGCATCAACCCCGCTTATGCCAAAATTGGGTGAACGCTAAACATAAAAGTCTTTGAATGGCCTAAACGTAGATACATGTAAGCAAATCGACGGCAGGGCAATTAAATACGAATTTGATTATTTTCAGATTGATATTATCAGAATTTCTGTTTTGCGTAATTTATTTACTTGTAGTTCTATCTCATAGTTATATCATATATCCCCTTAATCAGAACTATATGTACTTATTTTAGCGGTATTCTAATAAAAGCGCTTTTCGCGCTCAAATCATTGCGCTAATTAAAGTGCAGCGCTACTCTGTCACTTTATTGCATTAGCAACTAAACTAATGGTATCTGTGGTGTACGGACACAAGCTAACCACCGTGAAGTGGTTTTAAAGCAGAAAGTATTCAGGAAGGCTGTGATGATGTGTTCAGTAGCATTTGATCACATTTATTTTCCACATACGGAATGATTGCATGATCTGTATAGTCGGCCATTGTTTCCGTAATACCGCTTTTTAAAAAATACTCTTGCCGTAATTGCGCGGATTCAAGATTGCGCTAACATGTCTACAATCCCTCAGAGCGTTAGTATATGAGTGCGCTAATTTAAATACAAATACAGTATATATTAGTACATATACAGTTAATAGCCGTGCATGACATTGATATCGCGTTATTGATAGAATATTTAAGTATAATTTCTCGTTTTGATTTCACTTTTTAGTATAGTCCTTGGTATATAAAAATATCAAAACATGAGGAGCCTCAGTGGCAGTGTGGTAAGAGAAAAGCGCTTTAAACCATGAAGTCTTTCACTTCACGTCAGCGCCGGTTCCAGCTGATTTT
This sequence comes from Atrina japonica, assembly GCA_030159075.1. Classification (NCBI taxonomy): domain Eukaryota; kingdom Metazoa; phylum Mollusca; class Bivalvia; order Pterioida; family Pinnidae; genus Atrina; species Atrina japonica. Next base: position 51,229 of record BROG01000734.1, on the reverse strand, counting down.
CGTGAGAAAGTTTGCCGGTTTACTTGCGGAAAGCCGGGAGTCTCTTCCCGGATAACCGGGTTCTCTCCTTCACCATTAAAAACTGGCAGCCACCATATAACTGTTAAATTGTTGAGTGTAGCGTAAAACACAATTCAAAACTCAAAAATTCAAATTCTAAACATGATATAAGAATTAATCGTAGTGACGTCTGCAAACGAATATGCTTAATTATGAATACACACATAGTAATATAAAACATCTCAGATACAAATGTATAAATCTTTAGGATGTCCAGGACACAGATACAAATGGACAAACACGGACCTCTGGAAACCAAGAGGTGGGGTCAGGTGCCATGGAGGAGTAAACATCCCTTGAAGACCGGTCACACCTGCCGTGAGTCCACAGTCAAGTCCAAATGAAATACGTGAGGAACAAATCCTCGTCACAATTGGAACAGACGTTTCAACAACCGCCAGCGAAAAGGGAACTCAACATTTCACCCAGTGAAACAGAGTAATCGCAAACAAGACTATTATAACGACCGTAAAATTTGTGGAACGTTGACATCAAACGCGGTTTTTTATATTCCTGTGTCAATAATTTGTCAGTGAGTAGTTTACCTCTGTATATGAAATGTTCATATGAGACAACGTCTCAGAACATTATATATATATATATATATATATATATATATATATATATATATATATATATATATATATATATATATATATATATATATATATATATATCGTCTATTAGAAATTCCAGCATGTTTTTATATCAACTTGTAACGCGTCTTTATATATACTGAGATGACAACTTACTGATATGTAGTTTGCTTCTCTATGTGAAATAATCCAATGTTGAGCAGACGCTGGAGTATCAGATTATTCAGTGATGATTCTAAATTTCTAAAAGTTATTTGGATTTATAATTTTTTTTATAATTTTCTTATTTTGGTTAAGACTTATACTTAAAATTGTTGTACAGTACATATGAGGAATATATATATATATATATATATATATATATATATATATATATATATATATATATATATATCTGTGTGTGTGTGTGGTGTGTGTGCGCGTGTGCTAAGGTGACAAAATTCAAGGATTTCAGTTTTTAGAATTTACACTTAATAACAAATATATGTTAATTTGGACAACGTGTCTTCTATGTATATGTATAGAATTTGTGAACACACTTACGTGGTCATATTATAATCACATCTTTGAAATTGCTCTTAGGGCGTTTTCCTTTACTTTCCAAATAACGAATACTCACCAACGTATTACAGTGCATTTTAATAATGGAACACTATTTCTGATATAATACTGATAATGGTGAACTAGGAACGACGTTACTAAATTACCATTCAAGTGTTAGAAAATGCAAAAAAAAATATCTTAATACTTGTAATGATGGACAGATGTTTTTGAACTTAATCACAGATAGCAACGTTGGCATCCTGGAAACATAACATATATCAACTATGCTGGCATTAAAAAAGTTCTAAATTATACTATAACACCTGTTCACAATTTCTTGCAATTACATTGGTTAAATAACTATCATATGCACATACATACAACTCAAATGCCAATTTGCATCAGTTGGTGTCTACACTGGGTCATTGCCCCATATCGTTAACTCATGGTATTGTATAGGTGGTAAGTGGTAGATGGAATACAATGGGAGGGGGGAGGGGTGGGGATCGTTGGTCGAGTGGTTAGAGTATCGATCTTTGAACCATGAAGTCTCTCACTTTTGCTCAGCACAGGTTTGAACCCCTCTGGAAACTAAGCTGATTTAGTGAGAAAGTTTGCCAGTTCACTTGCAGAATGCTGGTAGTCAGTTCACGGTTACATTGTCATCCAACTAATAAAATTTGTCCGCCAACATAAAACTGAAATTTCTCTTAGTGTGGGGTAAACCAATATTTGAAAAATTAAAAAATACAATATAAATAAATGGAGTACAATGTACATTTTGGATCATTTCCTATTGTGAACCTCACACTGTAGAGATATGTACGTATAACTTGTTGATGGGGTAATTGTATCCTAGTTTATATAATATTCCAGTGCATTTGTTAACCATTATGATATCATTTCTTACTTGTTTAAGAGCTTATGTATTATTCTTAGAAATATATTACCGAAAATTGTATTTATCATTAACACAAATGTTATCTAGCTTTTCAGACATCGCCATGATTTGACAGATCTATATAACTAAATGTATGGTTGTCGATTGCAACCTTTCCAAATAAACACATTTTCATCGTTATCAATTTTAAATACCGCGTGTGAAATATGTGAATTAACAATGTTCTCCACTGGAGAAGCAACTGTATACATTTTACTTTTCATGGGTTTCGTGTTGCAACAATGTGGAAAATGTTAGTTTTCAACGTATTCGTCTGCCTTTTTTATTTGCTTCAAAATTGGACAAACACAGACCTCTGGAAATCAAGAGGCGGGGCCAGGTGCCATGGACGTGAGTCCATAGTCAAATCAAAATGAAATACGTGAGGAACAAATCCTCATCACAATTGATACAGACATCTCAACAACCGCCATTGAACAGGCAACTCAGCATTTCACTTAGTGAAACAGAGTAATCGCAAACAAGACTATTATACCGACCGTAAAAATTGCTGAACATTGACATCAAACGCGGTTTTCGATAACACTGTGTCAATAATTTGTCAGTGAGTAGTTTACCTATGTAAAAGAAACGTTCATCTGTTGAACACGCCCTGACATATCGGCTCATTTGTGAAATATAAACTCCATATGCGGGTGAATGTGGTATATTACTACTTAAATGTGGGAATTTTACGATTGGAAAGCTTGATTCTGTTATATCTTTAATTTCTAGTTCGCCTTGATATATCGCATTGACATATGTATGAAAATTGTCATTACTGATTGACAATATGTCTTCTTTAGATTCAGCAGTTTCTGAATGAAGTCTGCTTTGTTACAACCTGAATTGTAAAAAGAACCGGAATTGTAATAAATTTATTACAATTCTAGTTGCGATGCCAAAAAGTTATTACAATTGGGTAACCAACCTGAATTGTAATAAAAACCTGAATTGTAAAATAAGTCAAGATAGGAAGGACTATATTTCCCAAGGTGTTAATAATTATTACATTTTCTTCACATATAGAATCTGGGCCCGAATTCACCAAATTTACTCAGTACTCAAGCTCAACTAACTTTTCAAGATTTTAAGGGGAAAACATGAAATATTTATGCAGTAACTGGTCATTTTTGTAAATCTATGGCATAGAAATTTAAATAATGGTGAAAGTAATTGCCCATTGGAAGGGAACTTAGAAGTAAATATTACTGAATTGTTTGAGTACATACTCAAATTTTGAGTACCGTACTCAACATATATATTCATTTTTTTTACAGGAAATCGTGTGTGATGCAAAATATTATATGTGACCAAGCACTAGATATCTAATTTTTGGGTACCACTTTTAGTAAAACAAAACAATTGTATGTATGTTACCAGAATCCACGTCTGGTTCCACGTCTTTATATTTGGCCCATAGTCTGGCATAACCTTCGAAATTCTGTCGCCGTTAAAGGAACGGGCTTCGCGGTATTTTGGACCTCTTCAAATAAGATTTGTGAGATTTTCATTTTCAATATTAGAAACGTTGCCGGTGATGACATGCCCAAAAGGATTATATCTGAAGGGATATGATGCACATGAACATTTGACGGTGTTATGTAGATGTTAGATGTCTAGGCTCCGAAAAACCCGTATGTAATTGTATAGCTTGGATGCGATGCTGGGTGTATAGCTATATGGTCTTAAAGTATGGCGGAACACAGGTCTGAACTTTTTTTGTGATTTAAAACATTGCTAAAGTTTAAAGCGTCTATACCTTTATTTGTAAATTCAAGTTTAAGGAAAAGAGGTTTCTGTTCAGAACAGTTATCGTTTGTAACGCGTGTAGACTTGAACAGTCTGTGATAAGCAATGTCCATTATAACGGAGTTCAGTCTGTATTCTTGGGTCGAAGAATCCGTGTAGGGCTTCATTCTTGCTTCCTGAAAAAATTCATTAAGAAGTGTAAAATGAATTATTTCATTCATCATTCAGCATTCGATGCTTACTCTTCCATGGCACCTGATTCCATCTCTGGATTTTCAGCGGTCAGTGTTTGTCCAGTATCACCAGATTTGTATGTGTGTCCTGGACATCCTGAAGATTTATACTCTGGTATATGATTTTTTATATATTTCTATTGTAGACACGTTTATCGTTCCCTTTGACAATTTATTTTCTTGCTTGAAATTAACATAACATATCTACAACATCTAGTAAGCAGTTATCTTTACAAGCTGATGTATCAACTACGTCTTAAATAATTATTGATTTCTATCAAGTGCTTTTAAGATTTATCGATCGATTTATCAAACTGCAGATACAATCATCACACAAATTATTATCGTACTGATAGTTATACAAAATAAATGCCATTTTCTACTACAGAGTTGAAATTTTTCATAGTCATTAAAAGGGGCATCGAGGTTGACAGCAAAAGTGTTTTATGAATATTTCTCCACAAAAACCGTGTTACTGGTTTTGTTATAGATCACACACTAACAGGAAAATGTATTTCCTTGCCGTCAGAGTTAAACGTTATTGTCTCGATATTATAGATCTATACATAACATTTTGTTATTCAAATCAATATTCAGAAACAGATCGTCTTAAACACATAGGTTTTGCCTTTCTGTTTGCAAAACTGTAACTTTGGAATTATATTTATAATATTTACAACCATTGGGACGTTGCCACTGTTGGTGGACTGTTTGAGTCTCAGATAACCTACATAAACCCATTACCAGGTGTTTAGGTACCAGCTGATATGTATCCCCCACCGCTTCCCTGGGGGATATATTTTAGCGCTGTGTCCGCCAGTCTAGCTTTACCCGGACCTTATGTCCCTTATTTCTTAAACTATAATAGCTAGATGTGGTGCAGGTATATATCTTAAGAAGAAGAATTGTCGCATACAAAAAATTCACTCCTACCACCCTCGTTATTCGATTCTGTAGCTTTTCAATTTTAATACTAATTAGTATTCCGTATGGATAGCGCCGCTGAGATTCTAAACTCATTAAACGCCAGATAGCCATCGTTTTACATTGCTTACTCTTAGACAGTTTGGTAATACATTCAGCTATACAAGCTGAATTGAGACGTCTTATTGAAAGAAATGATCCTCTTGAGCATTTGTTTTTGTTTTTGCTTTTGCAAAACTATAAATTTGGTTTTTACAGGCACTGCTGATGATACCGAAAGTATACATAAACTTAGTACTTGGTGTTTCAGTACCAGATGTTTATTATGCACTAAAGTAATAGTACCTATTGATAGCACCATTTAAATTCTAAATTCAACTGAAGCCAAGATAGTCATCTTTTTACAGTGGTTAGTCTCATACGGATTTGGTAACACATAAAAGTTTATTAATTGACCTTGTATGATACCACTTTCTGTTTCGGCACTGTACATCTATATTTAATGCGGCCTCAACTGATTTCTAACTTATTTACGAAATCGTTGGTTTATGTTTTATGTTCCTAAATGTTATAACCTTGATTGTAAAAAGTCTAACTGACCCACACAGGGACATTTGTTTGTTCAACGTCCCACTCAAAAATCTTTCACTCACATAGAGACGTCACCAAATGCCGGTGAAGGGCTTAAAATTTTGGCCTATGTTCGGTACTTTCGGCCATTGAGCAGTGAGTGTTCTTTAACGTGCTGCCACCTACTGCGACACAAGACTTCAATTTTTACTGTCTCATCCGAAGGACAGGAAACTAACCTGCCGCCGACTTGACTCGAACTCACGACCTCACGATCAAGAGTCGAGCGCGATTCCGACTGAGACAGGCCGGCTCTGTTAATTGGTTGTAATTATTTCAGGTTACGTTGTTTTCTATTTCAGATTACGTTGTTTTCTATGTTGACTTGATGTCGCACACGACAGCTGGGCCCGCACTCATGTTAAGAATTGTTGTGCCTGAAGAGGCCTTCCATTTGCTCAAATTAGGTAAACTTATGATTTTTTTATGATTTATCGTCTTTTTATTTCAAGCTCGCGGTAATTTTCCGCCGTTTATTTTCGAAATGATAAGGCAAAGAATATTTTGACCTGCACATAAATAATTTTGCAAAGTAACTATAAATTTTGTGTGATGATATTTGAGAAATGTATTCGTTTAAGATTAACTTGATACACAAATATATATATATATATATATATATATATATATATATATATATATATATATATATATATATATATATATATATATATATATATATATATATATGCATAAAATAACCGGAATGAAAAAAAAACCGGTGTCCCATTGGACTGGGTACAATTGGAACGTAGAACTGGGTAAATTTCACTACGTCCACGGGTTTTACTATCAATGTACTTTTAATAAGTTGTATGCTCTGAATTGTACGTGAAGTCGTAATAAACGTTTTTGTTACGCAATGTTATTGATTGAACTGTCTGTTATTTTAATTAAGAAATGTGATGAATCATATTATTGATATATATTTGACATTTTGTTTATACACACTCAGTAAAGAACGAACAAACATTTGAATTTTAAAGGGACATTAGCTATATTTTTTCCCACTCCCACTTTTTTTCTACTTAGATTGATGTACAATAAACAAAAAGAGTTATACACATCACTAACGTTCCTAAATTCCTATACATTCGGTGAAAATTGCTTGAGAAACCCACGTATGACATTTTTTAATTGCTAATTGGTTAACTCAACCTTACTATTTGTATATCAATATCACACTGGACCTATCTTATTTTCACAATATATATATATATATATATATATATATATATATATATATATATATATATATATATATATATATATATATATATATATAAAAGATTTTTTATGCCTGTGTATCTTTTATTGTACATTAAGTTCAATTAGTCAATGTTAAAAAAATGAAATATTTGGTGAACACTACTAATGTCCCTTTAATATTTCATTATGTATAACTGGATCAATACATTACATTTTAATGGAATATGCAAACAGCTGTACTGTCAAGAAATCTAGTGTCATGCATTTTGTTTTACTTTTGTTCTTTTTGAATTTTCTAATTTTTATTTAGTTTTATTTAGTTTTACAGTTTGACATGAGTTTACTGTACATTAGTTTCTTCAGCCGGATTTCAAGTTCACGGCAGCATATACCTTTTCAGTTTTCCTCAAGTTTGGGTTTCTTTAGTGTTCCGGACAACAACAATATACATTTCTGAAGATTTTTAACAATTATGTTTGTATCATTTTTTATTGAATGAAAATACAGTGGATAAAAAATATTTTTGTTCTATTTGTCAGTTTTGAGACCCCTGTCAGAATGATAAATCATTACACCTGATTATACCAAATAAAAGATATGTTTGTTTCTGGTTAACAATTATGGAAATTTTTTTTTATTTTTTGTACACTTATAGCACCATTTAAATTCCAAAGTTTTCTAAAGCTAAGATAGTCATCTTTGTACAGTGGTTACTATTGGACGGATTTCGGCTATACTCTTAGATTTATTATTTGACCTTGTATGATGCCACTTTCTCTTTAGAAAATGCATATACATTTTAAATTGGAGCTCAACTGATGAGGTCTTATTGACAGAAACGATCGTCTTGAGCAGTATAATTTTGGTATTATGTTTATAATATTTATAATTATATTCTTAATGATTTTTTTTCTAATTATATTTTGACATCAAAATTCCATATTTGACTTTTAATCTTTGGTCATATGTTGACAGTATCATGCATGATAAATGGAGTGAGTAGGCGTATGCTTCTAGACTATTTATTCTGACTAATAAATTATAGTTCCTTACCCGGAAACATTATACCGGTTCCAACATTCCAGTCGTTGCACTGCATTTGCCTAGCATTTTTTTTATCAGAAATTCAAATTTTCAGACTGCGATGAAAATATTTGTAGGGTTGTAGTTGAAAAAAAGGATGTTCTGTAAACATACAAATGAACTTGTTAACTTTCTAAATTTACAAGGTTTGATTGTAGATCTAGATCTATATCGCTATACCCTATACAGAGGACCCCAAATGATCACACAGAATAGAAAACTGAAAAGTTGACAACCTGGGCTCTAAATAACGGCGTTGTTCATCAAGCTGCAAAAACATCGCATTATAAGTCAATTTTCAGCAACTGTAACATTGATTATATAAGGAAAAAATATAGGTCACTTACAAGAAAATTAGGGATCTTAAAAGAAAAGCAATACAAATTCTAAAATCAAAGAAAATGAATACTTCACAGCCCAATTTAAACTTCGCCAAAATCTAATATAAAAAAATGAGAGTGAATGTTTCTATGGTTACAAATATTTTGAAGGAAAACCAAGGGCTTAAGAGAGAAATCGATGTAGAAAAAGAGGAGGTTGAAAAATTACAGAAATATGCTGAACTGCTCGAAAGCAAATTGAAATATTTGTTTTCAAACGTTTTTAAGAAATATTCAGTTAAATAACCGTGACCCCATTAAGCAATGCGCCCAGGAGAAAGAAAATCTTTAGCCGGAAATGCCAGGAACTTTAACAAACGACAAAAAAGACAACAGGAAAAATATTATCAAGCACAAGATTAAAAAATGACAAATGCAAAATAAAAAGAATTAGAAAAAAATCTATCTTACACTATCAAATGACAAAATACAAACATTAAAACTTGACAAACACAAACTCTAGAAAAAAATATCAACTATTAGAATCCGCAACAACAACAAATGTCCCCAAGTAACTGATAATGACCAAAATTATATGAATCTTCAAGAACAGGTGAAAGTATGCCATCAGAATATCAAACAATTAAATACTGGCCTAGAAAGTGACATCATACTGTATTAGATTAGAGAATATATTATGTCATTAACGACAGAGTGCAATGTCAGCATCAATAAGGTCAATGGAGTTATCATAACTGTACTGAAAAACCCAACAGGTAAACTTCCAGACAGATTGCCAAGAATGGCCGAAAGATCAAGGTTTCTTGTTGAGTCCATAATAGTTGCACATCAACAAATTGTGAAGGCAATGCTTCAAGATTGTAATCCTTCAAAATTTGTTGGTAACATGCTTCATTCTGATGCACCCAGTACTTTTTTAGCATTATAAATCTTTCCAAGTTACCCCCAGCAATGGTGAGTCTTGTCCCTTGTACTAGCTGAAGTAGGTAGCTTAGACAGCCAAGACTTTGTTGAACAGTTTCAAAGACCTGACTGATGAGCGAGCCGCTACAGCTTCTGATGACGAAGACTCCAAGACCAATACTATATCAGAAATTGTAGCATAAGTTGTAAACACCATGTCTGATCAAGGTTATATCAACCCTGTGCTCATCAAAGCGTTATCTGAAATCAGGGCTAAATCGCTCCCAACGGTTATTAACAACTTGCATTCTTTCGATGAAGCTGCTCAAGACCGGCTCGGCATCATAGGAATTTCTTCTGCAAAATGTATTTGTTGGTGAACTTTGATACAGAAACAGACAAGTGCTTGAGAATCGAGTGCCTCAAGACTTGTCCGTACTGCAACGAAGGCTATAGTCATTTCCTGCTGGGAATCCGTTTTGGCAGACAAGGGTTTGCAAAATAAACCTGTGACTTTCAAGGGAGACAAGTTTAACATTCTGTCTTTTATTATCCTGCAGCCCTGTATTTTCGTTTAGATGACTTAAAGGATTTCCTAAATAAGTGGCTATCGCCAAAATGATCTTTTGAAATCCATTGAATATAATATAAATGAAGAGCTTTATACTGCAGAAATACGTGCACAGGGTATAGTGGACAAGGTTATCACATATTTTTTGTGGCGCTTATTCGAATCTGCTGGTTCAGTTCTCAATGTGGCTTCATATCTTAGCCATACTGTTGAAAAGCATTAGCAATGGGGTAAAGATGCCTCACCAGTTTTTTGTGGTAATATGTTATTTGAAGATATACCCAAGCACAAAGATGATCTCTATGATGCCTTTTTTGCAGATGTTGATGACCCAGAACTTGATATACTGAGTCAAATGACATTGTAATTAGTTATCCATGCAATACTTATAGTTTATAGTTTAGCGGGCTAAATATAATATTTGTGGTGGCAAACAAACAGCACCTACAGAAAATTTTCATCTACAGACATCATTTTGCCTCAAAACGAATACTATTTCAGATTTTGGTATTCTTAATCTTCTTGTACGCATGATGCCTAGCACTGCGATTTGTTTTGAATATATTATTCTTTTGAGCAACAACAAAACATCTATATGGTTAGTTTCCCTCTCAAATTTAGAACGGGAACAGGTCCTTAACAAAGCTAAACAGAAAGCCGCCCTTGAAATCAAATTGATGATCCTGCAAAAGTACGAAAGGATTAAACAGCAAAATCTTCAAAATCTAAAAGAAAAACAACAAAAAATGTAACAATACGAGATACGGGAGATAATACTTTATATGAAATTATATGAATAATGAAATTGGTGTACCTTGGATGATAATGATATGCACATACATATTTAGAAATACGGGCAGCTAAATTATAATTCGGTTACATAAAATGATGTTGACAGTTTATTTAGATATAGAAATTCCAAATTCCAAATTGAAATCAGCATTGGCATTTAAATTATTGTTTCGAATAAACAACTTGTCAACACCTTCACAAATTAGAGCAGCAATTGCAGCTGCAAAGTTAAAAGGGTCAACATTTGTCATCACCACTCTTAGTAAACAAGTTTTGATTGTAATGTTAAATATATAATGTACTACAAATTGTACTAATTTGATGGTGTAAAAGGATTACTAGAGGTTAGGTTTTGACAGATTTTGATCCAACCAGCGCCAGTATTCTTTAGATTGTATGTTGCACAGATGTGAGAGGAAGCTTCTGGAACTTTGGTGTTTTGCGTTGGTTAAATTTCCAAATCATATAAAAGCACCAAGGTTCCAAAAGCGAGAGAGACCGAACAGAGACTGATTTGAGAGCGCCACTACTCTCTATATGATTGTTACCAATGCTACATCTCTGCTGAATAAAAGACTATACGATCATCGACTGTTATTGATATCTGTTCAAGTAGGAGAAGGTTACAAAAACGCAAAGATAAAGAAAATAAATAAAGGATTTGCAAAGCTTCTGTAACAAATGACATAAAAATATGGGTGTATTTGAGAATTAAAGACCGTAGATCAAAAGATAGAAGTAAAAGAAATGAAGGAAATGTATTTTATGCAGTTTGATGTCAGATAAAGTTTCACAAAGAAGTTTTGCAAAGAAAAGATCAAAAAGAATTATTCCAGAAAACAAAACAAAAACATCAATACACAGAAGGTGAAAATTTAAAAATTACTTTGGACTTAAATAAGACTAATAATGTTGATGATGTTTCAAAGAGCAAATATTTAGTTCTAAAACCAATTCATGAAGTAAAAACACAAATTGATATGACCAAAAAGTCCATGGCAATAACATTAAAAGATGCTAGACAAAAAAGTACAATGCAACAACAAAAGGATCTTTTACCCATATTAATAAAATCACCAAACAACCTTATCGGGAAAACAATAAAACATCAATGTTTTGACGACTAAGGTCTGCCTCAGTGGTATGAGGCTAGAGTCAAATCTCTGCAAAAAGGTAAAAGATGCTAGAGCCTCTAAAACACAAAACATTGTCCGTGGTTTATATTATGTGATCTGTTTTCAGATAACTTTTTCTGTTTGTAATGTGAACATGCTAATTTAAAAAATCATTATATGTATGAATGTATTTCTAATTTGAAAATAGTATTTCATATACATGTAGGTGTTTCTTACGATGGCATAAAGCAGCCATTGACATGTTGAGATAATCTGATTAGTTATGTCGACTTGGTTATATTGACAAAACGACTTAATTTTGACGACATATTCATATAAATTATGTCGACATAACCTCATATTTTTCTCAACATGTCAACATATTGATATGGATTAAAACACATAATGTGACCAGATTATATCAACATGTCGACAAAAAGTGGTTTTTATTACACTGTTTTGCGCAGCAAAACGATCACATTATATCGACAAGTTTCGAGAGTCATCATATTATGTCGACATGTTGACATTCTGTAGTCTGATGTTAGCACTTACTTCGTTTATTTATGTGCAAGAGACAAGGTTATTTAAATGCATGAAAAAAATAAATATTTATTTTATATTATCATCAATTCCGGAAATTCCAGAAAAAAGACTTCTCAGAGATTTTAAATTAGGCCTATCGAAATTTTCAATACTTCCCCACTAATTCGAAATCTTGGATCCAACCAGGCTTCATCAATAGAAGTACAATAATGATTATAATGTTTTTGCTATGCCATCGTACAAATTAGATATATGTTTTAAAAATATTTATTTATTCTCAGCTTAATGTATCATTGACATAAATCGACAAAAATTTTAATAAATTTTGATACCAGATTTCTTCATTTCAATTATTTTAATTGGGTTCGGGCTCGTTCTGCCGGGGGACCCTATGCGGGGGAAGTCTATGCTATAATACCAAGGGAATCAGTAAGTTTAAGAACTTGTTCCCAATCCGTCTGCTATGTAATTTGCTAACAAATATACAATGTATCTATGTGTAAACTAAACTAATAACTACCAGCCACTATAAAACTTTAAAATTGGCGTAAAACACCATTCATAACTAATCAGATTATCTTAACATGTCGATGTCATCGAACTTTCTAGGTATTCTGAAGTATTTGTTGTGTAACATGCTAACAAAGAGCTCAAAATGATATAAAACAAGCCTATATTGTCAAAATGATGTTTTTTTTTTTATCTTCATTCAAACTGGCCACCAGCCTCATCTTTAATGATACAATTTCCTCATATAAAATTGGAAATGTATATATTTTCATTAATATAAGTACTGTAACACAACTGTTCGCAGTAATTTGCAATATAAATTGGAATTTTTCTGAAAAATTGTATGTTGACAAATTTTGTCAATATTTCAATGTTTATGGCGGTCATTTTGGCTTTCAAGATGACCGACTTTTGTTTTCTTTAAAAAAATGTTTTTTTAATGTCAACTGTCAAGAACCAATTAAGTTCCATTTAGTACCAATGCAGTACATCAATAGAAACTTGAATTTGTGTATTTGCTTTATAAGAGAATATGGTGCTGATATGATGATCTAAATTTGGTATCGCTCATTAACTAAACATCTGATTTTCGTAAATTTTGCACCAAAATGTTTGTTTTTCTTTTCTCTACAGAGACATTATTCACACATCAACATAACACAATACAATATAAAACATCTCAAATACCAAAGTATAAATCTTGAGGATGCCCACGACACAGATATAAATCCAGCAAAAGTGGACAAACAACGGACCTGTGGAAGCCAAGAGGTGGGATCAGGTGCCATGGAGGAGTAAGCATCCATTGTCGACAGGTCACACCCGCCGTGAGTCCACAAATAATTTGAAATCCATATTAATCCATTTTGAATTCTATATACAAAGATTACAAATCAATTTACATGTTCAAATTATTTTTATGTCAGAATTTTTTAATAGCCGGGTGTATCATTCATTTTGACGTAATCACATTGATAGGCTACACTTGTGTTAAACCCCCAAACAAAGCTTAAATGGACCTTGATTGTCGTAACTATCGATAGCATCACTATCTGTGGAATGCAACATTTGCACCAGAATTTCTTTGTATGACTTATTGACACATTCAAAATAAGTGCTTGAAACACCAGTTTTTAGTTTATACTAGCTTATACATTTGTGGTGAGGTTGATTCATTGCGTTTTTAAAATGTTCATTTAACAATTGTTTTCCATTTATGCAGATATAATAAGATTACAGAAATTAAATCCGTGTTTTTTGTCATGTTTTCAATTTCCTGAATAGCAGGTAAATACCGAATAAGAATATACTACCTGTTTTAGGAGCACTGGTCGACGATGGATTTTTAAAATCTGAAATCCTTCAACGTAGGGACTCGAACCGCTGTACCACATTGACCTATTTGATATCATAGAAATGAACTTGCCGGATTACATGATTGTGTAAACGCACTAATTTGATATTAACAAGATTACATAATCCTAGAGATTGAAATTTGATTTTATTTCAAACCGTATGAAAAGTCTATAATCATGTATCACACTCTCAGGTTTGTTTAGAACACACGGTTAACGATAACTATCAAGATATAATTTCGTGAAAGTATCGGAAAGAAATGAGATGTATTCAGATGAACATTAATAAATCGATACATCGGATAAAGGAAGGATTTAGGAGAATCCAGTCTACAATATCACTTAAATGAGAGACTAAATCTGTCACAATATCTTATTCCCCTAATAACACTAACAATTCTGGTGCATTATATTATAAACATAATACCAAAGTTATAATGCTCAAGACGATCGTTTCTGTCAATTAGACTTCAGTTGAGCTCCAATTTTACAAATAAAGATTTCTAAAGGAAAAGTGGTATAATACAAGGCCAAGCAATAAATCTAAATGCATAGCCAAAACCGTCAAAGTGTAACCACTATAAAAAGATGACTATCTTACCTTTTGAAAACTTAAGAATTTGAACGGTGTTATCATGTATCGTGTATTATCAATATATCAAATATTGTACATTTCATCAATTGGAATCTAAATCAGTGTGGTCAAGAAAATGCAAAATAAGAATATGTCGTGTTTACATGTTGTATTTAGAACCGAATATGGTGAACCTAGGTGAAGAAATAATTTAGATATGACACAGACAAATGAAATAAATAAAGGGGAATAACTCTAATAATAAGGCTGGTAGGCGTGCAATTTTTTAAGGTGATACTTCGTCTTCTCGAGATGTATACCTGTACCTGATATTGGGAGCCTAGATGAAGATATAACGTATGACACATAAAAAATAATAAAATGAAAAGCCGTACTAAAGTCGGGGAGACTAGGTGGCAAAATAAGTAAGATATAGCTCGGATAAATGAAATTAACAAAGGGGAATAACTCTAAAATACGGCTAGTACGAATGTTATCTCTTAATTTAACACTCCATCTTCTTTAGGTGTGTACGTGCACCAAATATGGAAAGCCTTGTTAAAGAATTGAGAAAGATATGACCCGGACAAAGCTAAATAACAGAATGGTGGACGGACACAACGTAACACTAAAGTCCCTGGGAAACGATGAGGGACTAAAACATGGACTTATAAACTCCCAATATCACCCAATATAACCATGAATTTATTCTCAAATCAGAAACCCTGTAAGACCACTAATACAAACCGAACCACAGTACAACCATACTGTGATCTCACAGAATTGAAATAGACGGATTATTTTGTTTGTAGTATGTTCTTTGAAAGAGCACCAGGTAACTCATCAAAAGGTAAAATAGAATTTGTTTTACAATCGTTACTCGCAGACGGATTTAGGAATACATTTAGATTAATTTTTGGCCACATATTATACCACTTTTTGTTTCGGAACTCTACATCTATTTTAAATTCGAGTTCAACTGATAAAAATCTAATTGACAGAAACGATCGTTTTGAACATTTGTTTTGGTCCTTGTTTCGCAAAACTTACTTTTGTATTATGTTAATAGTGTATTGCAAGGTCAAATTGTAATTTTGCGTGAATTCGTCTTTTAGTTGTTACTGAATATAAAATCACCGACTTAAAAAGAATAAAAATATAAATGATACAAAAAAGCCCCTTGGGTATTTTCTGAATGGGTATACGGTAAAAAAAATCCTAAAACTTCAAAACAATGCAAGGAATGGTATAATTCTTATACTAGTATTTCAATAAATTAAGATATTTCATGATAAAAGAAAGATGATTGTAATTACTATGTAAAAGATAATTTTAAAACAGATTATATATTCTCTCATTTGGGACTGATTTGTCCGCGAATGTAGATGTCGGGGAAAATGTTATCTCACCCTGCATGGTGAGATAAGCGCATTCCGGAAGTTCCAGGACTACTGTTTAAAACGTTGTTGTCGTCTGTAGATGAATACAGTCACTCCTTTTTACTGCTTCAACGTGAGAGAAAATGTCAAACACCAATTTGAGGGAGGGATGGCGAAATCTCAATCCTCGTGCACAAAATTTTGTTAGTCCATGACTCGGCAAGCCTCGTCGTGACAAATAAAAGTTTGTGCACTCGGATTTAGATTTCTCCACCCCTCCCTCAAAGTGGTGTTAGATTGTATTAATCCTAATAAACAATATATATTCAAATGGCATAATGTTTCTAATTTTCATAAACACAATACCAAAATTATTGTTTTCGAAAAGGGCCAAATGATGAAGACGACCATTTCTATAAATGAAACTTCACCACTTGAGTTAGAATTTGAAATGGGTGCAGCGTTCCGGAACCATGAGCGTTGTCTATATATTTTTTCTTTATCTATAATCTTTCTGATTAATATTTCTATTGGAAGCACCTGGAATACAATCTTTATTGATTTTATCAAAGCTGTAAATGCTTTTTCTGACTTTGGTTGGAATTAACATTTTTTTGCTAAGAAACGTAAATAATATGAACCGATTGATCTAGAAATTTAATAACCGCTGTTCTAATTTACCGACTATGTATCGTATTATTAGCTTGCTAGTAATTAACTCCCTCATTTTTCTATGATCATTGTTTTGTATGAATTTCCATGTCCAAAAACAACTCCAAACAGTTCCGTCTTTGAACTATACATCACTGATATTCTTGAAAGGCAATAGCCAGAGTATAACATTTTAAAATATACCTCTGTATACGGTTTGTAATCCAGAAATAAGCTGATTATTATTATAATGTCATTGCCCCTGGTCGTAGTCCAGGAGTAGACGGATTGTAATCATAATGCCATCGTCCCTGTTTGTAGTCCAGGTATAGAATGGTTGCAATTTTAATGACATGGCCCACTGATTGTAGTCCATAAATAGACGAATTGTAATAATGACATCGCGCCCTGGTTGTAGTCCAAAAATATACGAAATTTAATCATAATGATATCGTCCCCTGATTGTAGTCCAGAAATAGACGACTTGTATCAATAATGACATCTCCCCCAGATTGTAGTACAGAAATAAACGAAATGTAATCATAATGACATCACCCCTGGTTGTAGTCCGTAGCTGTGCCCGGAAATAGAAGGGGTGGAATCATAATGACATTACCTCTTAGTCAAAATCCGGGAATAGACGAATTCCAATTATCATGACATCGCCTCGTAGCTGTCATGCAATAGACGGTTTGCCTTTTCTTTGGCGGTTGTTGAGACGTCTGTACCAGTTGTGACGAGAGGATTCATTTGGACTTGACTCACGGCGGGTTTGGCCGGTTGACAGGGGATACTTAGCTCCATGGCACCTTATCCAACCTCTTGATCCCCAGAGGTCCTTATTTGTCCATTTTTACCAGATTTGTATCTATATCCTGGACATCCTAAATATTTATACTTTGGTATTTTATATTTTTTCATATTGTAATCATAATGACATTACATCCTAGTCAATATCCAGGAATAGATGGATTGTAATAATAATGACATTTCGCTCTGTTTTAGTATAACACTATATGAATATATTATCATAATGTCGCCTAGCATGAAGTAGAACAATTAAAAGGTTATAATCATGAATATGTCAAACGTTGCAAATATGAATATATCGAACTGAAATTAAAATTATGCAACGATAATAAGAAATATCCTATGTATATAAACATTATGTAATGTAAATGGGAAACTATCGAATGCAAATGAGAAAGAATTAGATCGAATACTGCATTACTGCATGTTGACATCACCATTCACCGACACCGAAGGAGCTTTGACTTGTTGTGCGTTTTGTTTGTTTTCGGTTTATATGTGGAATGATGGAATTTTGTTTTTGATCACAATCATTTAAGGATCTTTTACGATTACTATTCATATTTGATGAGGGCGGGGCTAAGTTATATTACTTCCAGGTAAATTTATTTACCCAGAAGTGGACCGGCGAAATTAATCCAGTTACGTCGACATGAGACGATATTTGTAAATAAAAACACATATTCTTTGTTCCTCTAATTTCTCTATTGCAAAATTTCATTACTGGATTAAAGCATGTTACTAATTACAAAAAAACTTATCGGACATCCAGGTTATTGACAGAAGTGTTCATTTATGCTAATCCACTTCACTGCTTTTCACCATTCGATAACATGGAAAATAACGTTTGTTAATGTTGAGAGTGAGCAATGTTGTCAGTCGTGCAATGTTGCCGAACTTGACTGTACATCTTCTCGAGAAAAACTGAGAATTGAGATATTATAAACATAATACCAAAGTTATAATGCTCAAGACGATATCGTTTCTGTCAATTAGACTTCATCAGTTGAGCTCAAATTTGAAAAGAATGTGTATTTTCTAAAGATAAAGTGGTATCATACAAGGCCAAATAATATCTCTAAACGTATAGCCGAAATCCGTCTAAGAGTAACCACTGTAAAAAAAAATGACTATCTTAGCTTTAAAAATTTTTCGAATTTAA
Source organism: Atrina japonica (assembly GCA_030159075.1). Lineage (NCBI taxonomy): Eukaryota > Metazoa > Mollusca > Bivalvia > Pterioida > Pinnidae > Atrina > Atrina japonica. The sequence continues at coordinate 32,550 of BROG01000734.1, read as the reverse complement.
ATGGTGTTAACAGTGCCAAATATTACTTTAGTATAAGATGAACAGCTGGTACCGAAATACCAGATACTAGGTTTGTGTATACCCTCGGGACTCAAACGGTCCACCAGCAGTGGCAACGACCTAGTGGTTATAAATATTATAAACATAATACCAAAGTTATAATGCTCAAGACGATATCGTTTCTGTCAATTAGACTTCATCAGTTGAGCTCAAATTTGAAAAGAATGTGTATTTTCTAAAGATAAAGTGGTATCATACAAGGCCAAATAATATCTCTAAACGTTTAGCCGAAATCCGTCTAAGAGTAACCACTGTAAAAAAAAAATGACTATCTTAGCTTTAAAATGAATTTAAATGGTGTTAACAGTGCCAAATATTACTTTAGTTTGATGAACAGCTGGTACCGAAAACCAGATACTAGGTTTGTGTATACCCTCGGGGACTCAAACGGTCCACCAGCAGTGGCAACGACCTAGTGGTTATAAATATTATAAACATAATACCAAAGTTATAATGCTCAAGACGATATCGTTTCTGTCAATTAGACTTCATCAGTTGAGCTCAAATTTGAAAAGAATGTGTATTTTCTAAAGAGAATCATACAAGACCAAATAATATCTCTAAACGTATAGCCGAAATCCGTCTAAGAGTAACCACTGTAAAAAAAAATGACTATCTTAGCTTTAAAATTTTTTCGAATTTAAATGGTGTTAACAGTGCCAAATATTACTTTAGTATGATGAACAGCTGGTACCGAAATACCAGATACTAGGTTTGTGTATACCCTCGGGGACTCAAACGGTCCACCAGCAGTGGCAACGACCTAGTGGTTATAAATATTATAAACATAATACCAAAGTTATAATGCTCAAGACGATATCGTTTCTGTGAAGGGTGTTCTACTAAGCCAGATTCACATTAATGTTTATAAATGTGATTTTGGTGAGATTTAGCTTATTTTAAATAAACAGCCAAAGAGAATGTTGGACACAGATATATAGAATTTGATTGGAGCTGATAGAACTCATTTTCAACTGGTAAAACTACTAGTTTTATTAATCTCGTTAATGATATTGTCATTGTTTGGAAGAAAAAACTGTTTACTATATACCTGGGGAAAACCAATCAGCCTGCTTCAAGTGAGTTGATAGTTTAGAATTCATCTCTAAGCTACTCAGTGATCAATATCAGTCTTGTTAGCGCTTGTTGACAGATCACACAGAGCTGTATCTGTAATTGACAACGCAAATGAGGTCACGAAAAGATGTAAAGGAAATACACATCATAGGCGTCGGAAGCAAATTGAAAGTGGGGGGCTAAACCAACTTAAAACACACACACACACACGCCAGAAACGTCTGGGGGCTAAGCCCCAATTTTCAACACCTATGTCTAACTTTGCAAAAAAAGTGTGTGGGGGGGGGGCTTAGCCCCCCTACCCCCCTTACCCCCCTCCCCCCCGGTTCCGACACCTATGCACATAAAAAGGTGTTTTTTCAAAAAGTTTAAAGGACGACAAATTGTACAATAACATATAAAAGATAACATACTTCTTCCCGATATGATAGAACGTAAGCTTTCTAACCTTTTCATAATTATTGGTTTAAGATTTTTCACATATCGATATAGTCTTAAAGGCACACAATATGTCGACCGGATTTTTAAAAAATTCAATTAATTACGGTGGTATGGAGGTGACACGAAAAAATAATATTTTTTTAGTGCGCATTTACTGGTAGAACGTGGGCACGTAATACTAGCATTTGCGCTCGTTATAATTAGTACGGGCGCACGTACTAGCTAGTACTAGCTGAAACAATCATATGGGGCGTTTCAAATACATGTATAGGGATTCCCAATTTATTCACATAGCTGGAAACCCAGTAAATATTTTGAATTTTGTGCATTGTTGTTTCTATTGGAAACTGCGTACTATTATGACGAATCGCTACGGGATGTGAGGATGAAAGTATATATATATATATATATATATATATATATATATATATATATATATATATATATATATATATATATATATATATATAAAGCACAAATACAGAAATAACATGGTACCTACAAACTCGCCATGCCCCGGCTTGGGTTCGAACCCTCGACCTAAGGCACCAATTGCCTGGCTGTCATGCACGACGTCTTTACCACTTGGCCATCTACGCATTCACAAAATAAATGTTTTGATAGCAGTGATTAGAATTCTGAACATGAGACCTCGGTCGCAGAGACAGAGGTGAAAGGTATTTAATCCTAACGTAAATGACAATGGATTGAATACGACGCACGTAGAGAAATACAAGTATATATAAAGCACAAATATCACTACAACATTATCATTTACTATGTATATAATGTATAAAGGCTCTCTATTCTGACGTGTATCTTATCTCATGATTCTGTATTACTTTTCCGGTTTTGTCCTTGTTGTCCTTGGGATAAAAATGACCAATTGTTTTGTTTTTCCTATATAAAAGTTCCTTGCATTATACAGTTTCATCTTGTTCTCGTCGACACTTGTACTTAATGACTGACGAAATAAAGCAATTAGCAGTCTTTCAATATTGTGAGTAATTGTCAGACTCTGAAAAGAAAATGAAATGAAATGAAATTGTACAGCCTCGAATATAATAGGATTACAGTAAACGTCTTCTCAATATTGTCATATAATAATCCTCAACTACGGTGTCATATTTCTTTCATCCAAGAAACAGTTTGACAGTATGATCATGTATTCGAGACAAAGACAATATCCCAGATTATGATGAAGATTTCGTTTGTTTGTTTTTGACTAAATTGTTTTTAAACACTTTTAATCAAATTATGTTTGATAACTAGTCAGATTTTGACAGATTGTGTATTAGAATTGTAATTTAGAATTATTTTACGCTAATTCGAGTGTTTTAGATGATAATGATAAAAAGATGATGATTATGATGATGATGATGATGATGATGCTGATGTTGATGATCATGATGATGGCAGCATGAAAATGAGGTTACATGAAAATGGGGTTATATGAAAATGACCAGGAAGAGGCAATTTTCATTGGTCGAACTGGACACACCTATGACAGACCATTCACACGTGCCCCCCATAGGGGTTTTATTAGATCCTCTACGCGACACATCAGAAAACTGGAGCGTTGAAGATCGGCTTTTGTTTACATTGACAAAGAGTCAGTGTAAAATAGATCCCTTTATTAAAGATATTTGACAGTGTAAATGTAAAACTCTTGACTCGGATAAATCAATAGAAGGCGGCTTTGATACTACGAACGTTTAATTTCAAACGGTGTGATTATTTAAGAATTTTCTCATCGTGAAATTTTAATTACGAAACTGATAGACAAAATGCTCTCCGGAGACATTTATCCACATCGGAACATTCCAGATTCAGTGGAATAATCAGCCAGAGTTAATATCATCGAGGAAGCAACAAAATTACAATTAGTTCCTTGCATGAAAAACAAATTGGTTTTATGATCTTATTTCTGTTTCTGTATAATTACATGACAACACGCCATTAAGATTGATTAATGTCGTTCAGCAGACATTAACACAGTGCATTTCTATGTTTATCTAAGATAATATTTTATATATACGTGATTGTCTTTGTTCATTTAACAAAAACATGGGACATTAGTGATGACTTAATTATGAAAAAGCACCTAGAAGCTGAACAACTCAGTATGATTTCTGACGTTGTTATACTTTTGCAATTATCGTCTTCAGTGACTTGTTATTGGAATCAGTTTTCCTTCACAAAATAAGGTTCTTCATGACCTGACACTAAATATTTATATCTGTGATTTCCATTTTTGTATACAAAAGAGTTTTGTATAATAGATGCTAATATTTTTTGAGTTTTTAGTGAGGAATTGTTGTGTTAAGGGTAAAAAAAATAAAAAGATTAATGATACGGAGGGTGTGGTAAATCAATGATGCCTTATTTTTTATGTATGAAATTCACTGCATAGTTCGAAATTAAATTTAATTGACATAAAGCATGCGGTCACATACATTGTCATAGTCGTTTTAAACACGTAGGTAATTTTTACTTTATCTGACGGATATCATCTAGAGAAGAAATTATTAGTCACAGTATGTTTCTACATGAAAGACACCACGTGTAATTTAGTATAGAAGAAAAATGAAAAGAAATGTACAACATTCATAAAAAAAATCCGGGGAATCCTCGTTGTGGAGTGTTTAGAATTTCATAAATTTTAAATGTTACTTCTATATTCATCCAGCTGGTGTTTTCATTTACCATCAGTCCATCACTGCATATTTAGAATTTGGAACATAAGTACTGCATTTAATCTATGAACTCCGCTAGAGCTATTGCAAAGTTTGTCCCTACCCCGATTTGTATCCTGAGGGTCAGGTAAAAGCGGAATGAAAAACATTGTTTTCAGTCCCATTGCTATTCAAAGTTAGTTGGGTAGAACACATACACTCCAATTGCTCTCTCTCTCTCTCTCTCTCTCTCTCTCTCTCTCTCTCTCTCTCTCTCTCTCTCTCTTTGATAGGTGGATAAGAATCAATAAAAGTAAGCTAGTAACATTTAAAGCAAACAAGGAGAAACGAATATTATGCTAGCGATCCACCTAGATAATATACATCCAAGTTCTGGATCCACAAACTGTCTACTCTCTAATAATAGGAGTGTACAGATAAAACATTTTGCTCGAATATTTTGTGCAAACAAGAAGCCTGTCAACCCTGTTATGGTATAATTTAGAACCGTTGTGTTTATAGACGATGCCAACTTATCGTGGTAGGCCTTTACCGTAAATGAAAAAAACGTTTTTCCGGAAAAACTGATAAGCTGACAAGTCATTAGTATCAGTGAAAGATACTTCATATCAAGAAATAGAATTGTTTCAAAGCAAGAATGAGATCGATATAAAAATAGCTTGATTCCGTGGCAAATTGAGTGTCAATATATATCAATATGCAAATAGTTGTTCAAAGCAATGAACCATCTAACGCTATAAACACGGAATTGGTTTACATCTGAGGTGTCATTTTTCTATAACTCTGTGATTAATTTTTCGAAGCCACCAAATTCAGTAAAGTGTAGTTCCCCAACTTAAAGACTTGGGGATGTATGACACGTATGATGGGAACAAGAATGTAACCACAAGTCTCAGGGCATATTCCCAAGAACTACAAACCAAGGACATATCTTTCAAATTTGTCATATATTTGATCTAGGAGAGTTTCATTTCTTGAACGCATACAGAAATGTATTTTTCTGACTAAATTTTTAAGAAGTTGCATTGCAGTGATAAATTGCACTTGTTATATATAATCCAGCAACACACCGATTTGCTTTACTGATCAAGTGCGATTTGAGATAAGTTATTTTGATTTAAAAAAGCTCCCTAAAAGGCATCGCGACATCCAATTTAACAAATTCCTGACAATTTGTTCAATTATCAATATTGGTAGTTTTTAGAAAGGGAAACTGCTTGTTCTGTGGTACAACTTGATGTGAATTAATATCTATAAAGTTGGAGCATTTTGGTTTAAATTAGGTAATTTTGATAACCTTAAAAAGCCAAAAGAATTGCTCGAGACGATCGTTTGATCAGTTGAGCTCGAAATTTAATTAGATGTTTCGAAATTAAAAATGGTATCGTACAGGGGTAAATATAAGCCTATATGTATATTGCCAAATTCATACCTATGTGGTGATTCTTCACTTTCGTTATCAGTTTTATCTTCCCGCTTAATATTTGTTGTTTTATCGTTTTATTATTTTAGAAATTAGTTACGTAATTCAGATCTCTGATACAAATCAGTTTCACAATATTCCCTGAAACAATTCATATGTTTCAAGTAAATCTGGTCATCGCAAGAATGTGTTGTATGTTAGAAATTGATAAATAAACGATGGCTATGTCAAAGAGTAATCAATTTCTCATAAACCAAAACACTACAAGACATTGTATGCAAAGGGTGCTAACTTTATGCTTAAAAATTATTGTATATATCCAATATATCAACGACCAAAATTTTATAAGATACTGAAAATAAGACATATTGACCTGAAACGATGATTGCAGCACTTACCGGGCAGTCATTTTTCATGTCTGTAACTGAATGCAGTAACATGTTATTTAAGATAATGAGCGTCGTCTCAATCTTAACATAAAAGCAATGCCACTCGTATTTCAATGCACGAGTTGATTTCACGATAATACATTATTTCGTCACAACTGTGTAATTTGTTCACAGTTTTCGTTTTAGTGCATCGACGTCCGCTATAGGCAGCCTTAAGTAATCACGAACCAAACAATGAAATGAAAAATGTATAAGAACAAAATACACCAAGTCAATATATTACAACTTTTTACTTATCTATGCAATATAAAATAACAGAAACCAAAGTATAGATCTTTATGATGTCCAGGATATAAGTACAGATTTGGTAAAAACAAAATGGACAAACACAAATCTCTTGAAATCAAGAAGTGGGATCAGGTGCCATTGAGGAGTAAGCATCCAATGTCCACAGCAGTAAGCAACATGACGTTATAATTTGTATGATGTCATGAAAACATGAGAACGTCAGAATACACGTTTTATAATTATGAAAATTGTCATGTGGCGTTGGTTGTTCCGGATTTCTGAAAAACAAAATAAATGATGCGGATAATATTTTAACATTGGGTTATTAGATCTACATTACATATATTTGATACTAATAGTAAGTCTGAAATGAATACGATGTTTTACAGTGGTACTTTAAGATGGATTTTGAAGTTTTATTAAAACAATCGTCATAAGTATTTGTTTTGGCCTTCATTGCAAAACTATAACTTTGGTCTTATATTTACATTCATGTATATACATATATGAACACACACACACGCGCGCGCGCTCGCGGAAGAAATGCTACATATTACAAGTACAGTGTGATGAAGCAATAAATAAGTGAAAATTGAAATCAAACAAAAATAATAAAATAAAACTAAGCTCAAGCTACCAACGAAATGTGAATCGAGCTATATCTAAGTGACAATAACAAGAAACTGCAAAATTACTAAATAAATCTGATCTCCAAACACAGTCAAAATACGAAAGTCAGTCTGACAAACTGCACTCAATTAGTTTGATTCAATGAATAAAAGGTTCTATCCATCGTTCTCAAACAATATAAAAATTCCAGTTATGGCTGGATTCGGCACACCACAACTTCGCACCCAAAGAAAGAACGATGATGAATTTCTGGAACGTATAAAAGAATACCAGTTGCGGTTCTTTAATGACGTTTGCCATTCTGTCATTTGTGTGAAGAGTTGGCAAATTCTTCCGTAGAATGTTACTAAGGTCCTTCAAAACGGACTGGTAAGTAGTCATCAGGGGAACTCTACTGCTTACTATTTTAGACTTGTATATATATATATATATATATAGTGCACATCCTGGACTTTTGCAAACGAATCAATCACAATGCCCTACAGTTACATGATCTGTTTATATAAATCATACCTAAAATGTCAAAATACGTGTGGCATTACATTTTTGTTTAGATTGAGACGAAGCTCATTATCTTAAATAACACGTTACTGCATTCATTTACAGACATGAAAAATGACTACCCGGTAAGTGCTGCAAACATCGTTTCAGGTCAATATGTCTTATTTTCAGTATCTTATAAAATTTTAGTCGTTGATATATTGGATATATACAATAATTTTTAAGCATTAAGTTAGCACCCTTTGCATAAAATGTCTTGTAGTGACAATATCCATCGTTTATTTATCAATTTCTAACATACAGCACATTTTTGCGATGACAAGATTTACTTTAAACATATAAATTGTTTCAGAGAATAATGTGAAACTGATTTGTATCAGAGATTTACACTTTGTTGGCTTCTGCAGCTAATTATATTTGGCTCTGACTGTGGTGGGTTTCTTTCTATTGTAAATGTTATTCGATCAGGGAAATAGACATTCTACAAGTATTTCATTAAACTAGATGGAAAGAAGAATATCGCTGTAACGTCAGAAACATTTTGTCATTGAAATGATTGATGTGAAAATCTAGGATGCAGTGTAGGGCACAATAATTATATTTAAGGTCCTGGTATCTAATTAACACTAGATATATCGTTCACATCGACATGGCAATTTTTCAAATGTTTTCTAAATATTCCAAGAAATATTAGTGAAATGTAAGGTATTTATGTGATTCACAGGCAAGTTTTGGGCTTTAATTTATCATTACGTGCTATGCTTTATGATTGCGTAACGGTAAGCAGTAGTACCCTGTTATCTCGAGAAGAAATACATTGCTATGTTTAGATTAGTTTTTTAAGTCACATGAACAAAACAAACCAGGGAATTTAAACCAGGAGTACATTCACAGAAAGTTAAAACATAAGGCAAAATAACAAGCTTTAGTGTTTATTCGTCATTTTATACAATAAAACAAAACAGTAAACACACACAAATTCACAAATTTTCGGCACCTTAGCCTTTATCAATAATTTTTTTTATAGTTAACAACTCCATTTAGCTTCATTGCTATGTAGCAGATCATTATCCATATTTGATACAATGTAGCTTATATATACTGTATATAGGATTCGTCCTCACGTGTGCATAATTCATTGTGTAAATCATCTAGTGACAACTGATTAGATTTCATGTAACTATAGCAGCATCGAAAAGTGTCAGAATTTACGCAATCAAAATCTGTTAAGATTTCGGATCTTTGGGATCATGTGAAGATAAAGTCTTTATACTGACAAGAATCGCGCGACAGTCTTTTACGCTGGGAAAGTTTCGGAAAAAGTGTTACATACAAAACACATATAACACTGAGTTATGAAAGAATTGTTTGATAATGATGACACAGGTTTAACTACCGAGGTGAAACAAGGATACGGTACTATCACATATAATGTTGAAATCTATGTAGCCTAGTGTAAAAGTAATAATAACACAGTAAATTTAGTAGCATTTTTGTACTTATTTCATTTGAATTTAACTTTTGAATAACTTCGGATGTGACCGGTCAAGAGAGGATGCTTACTCCTTCATGGCACCTGATCCCACCTCAGGATTTCCAGAGGTCCGTGCTTGTTGAATGTTCACTAGATTTGTAATTGTATACTGGACATCATGACGATTTATACTTTGGTATCTAAGATTTTTATATTACATTTACAAAATCAGTACACGTAAGCGTTATAAATTATGTAACGCTGAAATATGCGTAAATGAGTAATTTGTTTTGTGCCTATATTTGAATTCTCGCGACAGTCTGAAAGTTTTAGAAAAAGTATCACATAAACAAACACATATATGTACCATCCAAGAGTTATGTTATGGATACATTGAATGTTTGATGATCATGATACAAGTCCATCTATCATTGAAATGTGAGGATACAAAACTGTCACATAGGTACTTGAGACCAATTTATTCAATTAGTACACACAAGCGGTATTAAAATGTAAATATGAAATCATCGCGTGCAATGATATGCTTTTGTTTGTATTTTGTTATAAAATTGTGTGATTCATACAGTTTGGGAACACTTGGAATGTATATTTCTCTCAGTAAAAGACTGATACCCGTTACTGAAATCAATTCGCAACATCTATATAACATTTAATAAAATAATCACAAATACCAAGGTATAAATCTTCAGGATATCCATGATACTTATACAAACCTGGTGAGTATTGGACAAACACGGACCTCTGAAATACAAAGGTGGGATAAGGTCCCCAGTTGACCGGTCACACCCGCCGCGAGGCCACAGTGAGAAACAAATCCTCGTCGTAATTAGTACACCAATCGCTAGCAAACAGGTAACTCAGTATTTCATTTAGTCAGACAGAGTAATCGCAAACAAAATCATTATAGTGACTGTAATTGTGGGGGGACGTGGACATCAACGCGATTTTCGATATTCCTGTAACAATAGCTTTTCATTAAGTAAGTTTTCCGTTGTATATGAAATATACATAATTATAATATATTCTGCTAAACGTATCAACTGTTTTGTCCTACCTTAAAACAAAGATTGCCACCAACATATTCATGCACTTTCAGTACTTCAATTGTTTTACGCAGAATCAATAATTTATTTCAGTAATACGATGAAGTTTTTAATTTTCCCAATATAAAAGATTTAGGTTTTACAAGGCTCGAACTGGCGTTGACTAGTTCACGTATGCACATGATACATTGTATTAACAAACCAAATCATGATTCAATTGTAATATGTTAAAGAGTATTATAGATATTTTACCATTTTTACCTATTTTTTATTGACGTTTATATTAAACGATATTGAAATGAGTCGTGCAATTTGGTCATGTCGACAGAAATTAGAATATAAATTGTCATCTCTAGTCATCAGAAAAAGCCGTTGAAATTGTTTGTTAGATCATATTATAAAAACAATCTGTCACAAATTTCCATTCATATCACATATATGATACTCCGTACGGATTTTCCAGTTTGATCGCCGGAGCAAACTAAATTAAAAATTCCAATCTTGTATTATAAATTTGATATAAATTGAAACTCGTGACAGTTCCTACACCCACCCACCCACACACACACACACACATACACGTCATTTTTGACTATATTATATCATTATATTTCTAGATAGAACATGATTCTGTAAGTGTATCTATACTTAGATATATTTAGATATCAACCGCACAAAATCGACAGAAATATCACTGATATATAAAAATATAACATTCCAAAGTAGCAATCGTTAGGAGATGGAGGAGACAATATACATATCTGGGATCGAAGTCACCAAATTTACTTAATACTCATGCTCAACTTTTATCTCATTATTTTGACTATATAATCGGTGTAAATCTTTTGGGTTAGAGTGATTATGAAACATATCAATATTTTCCATCATTCATCTATAATTTGTTTTGCGTTACACTTATGATTTTCCTGTAAAAAATGAATAAATATGTTGAGTACAGTACTCAAAATTTTCAAGTTTCCTTCAAATGAGTATTAATTTTGAGCACTATTTACAATTGTATGCCACCAATATACAAACATGTCCAGTTACAGAATGAAGTTCACTTGATTTTACCTTAAAATCATGAAAAATTAGTTGAGCTTGAGTACTGAGTAAATTTGGTGACTTCGGGCCCAGGTGAACATTGGTCAAAAACGGTTCTATCAAATTCCAGAGGTGGAATCAGATGTCATGAAGGTGTAACTGGTCACATCTGCCATGATGTATCATGGTGTTTTTAGACACACGCAGATATCTAAGCAATGGGACTGATTCATGTACCACGTGATAACCAATAACGTTTGTGCGGTACTAGTATTTGCAAACTGTTTGAATTTTAACGTAAAGTGGTCATCGCGTAAGTTCATCCCGTTTGTGACCCAAATGGCCTTTCATAAGATACTCCCAGCATATTTATTTACATAATCAGATAAAATATAAAGATTTTTTTTTATTTCCTTTAGTAAATATCGTAAATACTAATTTAACTTCTTATCCTATTCATTTCATTTCTGATTGTTCTCTTTATGATGTAAGAAGCGTCTGATTGGCTGTTTCTTCTCGGTCACAATACAATCTTGCATGCAAGTGTTTGATTATGACTTACGTGCAAGCAAAATTTACGCGATGAAATGGGTTTTGCATACAAAACAGTCTTTCACGTTAAAAGCCACTACTTAAAATGGAGTTTTAACGCGTTAAAATGATTTTTAAAGTTAAAGTTGTCATTGCATATGTTCATCCCGTTTGTGACTCAAACGGCCTTTCATACTTTTGTTTCTGTTAGTGATGGAATGACGCTAGAAGACGATATCCTGCGCTAACGTCATTTTAGCGGGAAGATTACGAAGAGTTACGTTCCATCACCACTGGAGATAGTGATTTTTAACGTGAAAGGGGACATTTAAACGCGTTGGTGTTGATTTTAAAGTTTTTGCATGCATGGTAAATGTTTAGTACCTAAAAACATGACCAAATGACAGTGTGTTTCAATCTCGGCGATACTATTTCCCGGACAGAAAAAATGTTATGTCAAATTCAGTCAGCGATATTTAGCAAACGAACAATATACTTTAATCGAACAATTATTGGAATAAAGATAAATATTTAGATTTTCAAAAATATAGAAATCAACAGACTATGTCGGTATTTTCTGCAGAAAAGTTTGTTGTAATGAAAATGCGTCTCGCTTTCTGACGCCATTTCACTACTAATTAAACAAAACGAGGCATCTGATTAGTTAATTACATCACGTAAGTCCATATCGTAATTTTACATTTCTAAAAACCTGTTTTACATGCAAAAACTTTCAAATCAACACCAACGCGTTTAAATATCCTCTTTCACGTTAAAAATCACTATTTGCATGCAAAGAAATGTGTTTTAACGTGTTAAAAAGGGGTTTTAACGCGTCAAAAGTTAATTTTAACGTGAAAGTGGTCATCGCGCAAGTTCATCCCGTTTGTGACCCAAACTGCCTTTCACAGTTGATGAACGTCAATGGCGATCTCCCTGCATCAAAGAAATCGCCAATAGAATCCAAAGTATTAAAAGGTGTACTTTTGCAGTTTTGAGGGTATAGTTGATATTTATTGCACTAAAAAGAAAAAAGTACGATGACGTCGGGCAGTAATCTAAACTAATAAAAATAAAAAGGTCATTTTTTCAAACAGTCAATAGATCTACTTCAAAACAAATATCCAGGGACACCCTTATTAGAGCAGGCGCCCTTTCAAGGACAAATACGGTATTTATATTTTGAAGTGATTACTCATGTCCTTAGCAATGGAATATCAAATAATCTAGTTTCATACTATAAAGATATTAACGTATAATCTAGTATTATTATCTCCGTTTTGTTGTTCGTAAATGACAAAATGTATAAAGCAATCTCATCAGAACTAAATCACATCCAGTTAAATTGTTTTTTTTTTAATTTTATTAATATAGCAACGACAGAAATAAAAACGATTCCAAAAAGTATACAGCAATGTTATATCAAATTGCAGCCAGTAGCGAAACATGATGTACTAATCCCTTTTGATCACACGTAGATGATTTTATATTTATGAATTGTGTTGCAACGTCTCTGAAACATCTGTTAACATTCAATTTGTATCAATCGTTACGTCATAGTTACTTACTTTAATAATTCGACACCAAATACACGCAATAACAAGGGAAATATGTCAGGTTCACCACAGAATGAAAATTAAGGATGGAAACGATTTTAACCTTGAGCACTGTGATGTGTGACTTATGGGATATCAAGAAAAAATAATATGACTTACAATTTATTAACAACATCAACAGACAATAATTATTAATCAGTCAACTGTACAATTAAAGAATGATAAAACGCTGACACAATGTCCACCACCTCGTACAGATTTTGGAATGGCAAGGTTGCCTTCAAAGCCTTTTAGGAACTTATGGGATCTTTGGAATGTCTAACCTGAAACTGATATAACTCCAACAAAAAAGCTTAGAACTCTGCTCAAGCTGAGACAAGCTTATACATTTTTCTAATATGTTCAGATTTTCTAGCGCGAAAATTTAAATTCAAATTCAAGTTTCAAAGGGCCTTAACTCCAACAACAAAAATGACGGTACGTAAAAGAAAATCAAATTCGACTGAAACGAAATCAGTCGAGATTTGTAGACGTGAGAGAGCTTAGAAAAGAAATTTCCATTTCCAAGGGACATTACTTTCACAAAAGTATTGATCGAACAGTGCTGCTTTTCGATATTGATAGTGGTTACCTTTGATATAAATTGTAGACTTCAGATCACTTACAGCATCATGTTTTTAAGTCCATTTTGTAAGTAGCATAAATCTAATAAAAATGGGGAAGGTGCTGATTTGAGAACATATCTAAGATAGTTTTTATGATATGAATTTCATGAAAATCCATTTAGAATAATAGACAGGGGAGATCTCACAAGGCGTGCAAGCGGACGGAAGGAGGAAAGAACCTATTTGAAGACGGTGTGTGTGTGTGTGTGTGTGTGTGTGTGTGTGTGTGTGTGTGTGTGTGTGTTACCATTTAAGCTAGACTTTCCTTCAGCTTTGCTTAAGATAAATTTTCATTTGCTTCATTTTATAAATTGTACGGTTAATTGCATCCATTTGATGTAACGAACTTTTGCACATTGCACATTTTCGTAATCCTTAATAGCTTCAAACGCCTTATTTGGTAAAATATAAACGTTGTTTTACACCAATTCGTTTTCATAAAATATTTATAGCAATACTTTAGACATGATAATTTTAATATCGAAACCTTGTACAATTAATTTTTTTCTCGTCCCGTCCCATGTTATAAGAATATTGTATTGTCATTCCTGTGTACTGTAAACTTCTGCAATGGACTCGTCGTAGATGTTATTTATCAATATTGCCGCTGAATGGTATTGATAACTTGTTTTACAACACTGAGTTAGCACGATATCAATGTATCAAGGTGTGATGTATGCCATTACACGTGGTCGTCTGTTGTTTCGGGTCCAGTTTCCTTACAGCGCACTTCAGTCGATGTATGCGTAATTTTCTGAAAAACATGAGGTATAACCTATACTTCCATTTCTAGAATTATGAAATATGATATACTGTAACAAGTCAGAATACGAAATCAGGAAGTCATTATGACGTTTTCACGATTATTTTTAATGAATAGATAAAACAATTTAACATTAAAACAGTGCTTAGAAATGAAAACCATTATTCATTGACAAATGCGACGGGTGTGGCACGCCAGCAGAAGACGCTGACTCCTTCCAGACTCTTGGTCTTATCCCGTTTTAGATTCGCAATTGTTTGATTTGCCGAAATTAAAACCATTATTCATTGACAATTAAAATTTGGTATTTAAAGTAATTCTTATCTAATTTTGATATTTTAGAATTATATTGTTATCACTGATCTGTATCTTATTTTCGGTATACTTTTTGCATAACCTAGTTTTTTTTTCTCAGCTAAACTAAGTGTTCCAGCGAAGCCAGGTTTTAATGTTTTTTTTTCCTTTGTGATTTTGACTTTGTAAACTGAACTATTTCTCAGTTAGCATGGTTTTTATCCAGCGATTATTCGTTACAGAGAAGCAATAGGTTGAATTGGGAGAAAAATCATTCACACATCACGTGATTTTTTGCGTGCCTATAAACCAACAGCATTGGTTCAGTGGCTTGATGTTCGTCCAACATTAAAGAATTTATTTATTAGAGTCTGGCAAAAATTGTGTAAATACGAATAAACAGAATAACATACTTTTTACAAGGGTAAATATTTTACAGTTTTTTATTACATTATTTTGTTGTTTTGAATGTCCAATTTGTGTGACTATGCGGGTTACAAACATGTTGAGTTCAAAGGTATTTTGACTTGAGCCAATTAAATGCAGTATGTAGACCTGTCACACATATTGTTAAACATGGATAAATGGAGGATTTGTACAGGGTGTACAATAAGGGTATATGCTTGCCATTATATCAGGTGTGAAGGAATTTGAAATGTTCCACAAATATGATAGAATTGGATATTCATAATATTAATTATAGTAAAGTACTTGTAATTAACGAAATCTAGTGTACCTAACACGAGTGCATCTAATTAATATATACCAGGGTAAAATCAGTACAGTAAGCAATTATAAACAGCGACACTGCAAAAATGAATAAGAGCAGTAATAAAGCACAAGGACGAATCATTTTCCAGATGTGAAATATGTCCTGTTTGATAAATGAGTATATCTATATTGATTTTTGTTTACGTTTGGGAATCGACAATCTATTTACAGGGGCATTTACAGAGTTTTATAGGTAAATCTAGCTTTTGTGTATTTTAATACTTATTCGCACTTATTGTGAATGAAGTTCAGTTTAAAATTCCAAAGTACATGTAACAATTTTATCAAAAACAACAACACAACCAAACGTAAATCGAATTTTAAATAAATTTTCTAAAATACAAATTCAGCATCAGATTTTGTTTGACAAAGCTGTTTGTATCTTTGCCTACTAATCAATACGGAACAAAGATTTGCAATAGAGGTGGGATACAAAGTAAAAAGGCAACGAAGGTAAAATCAAACGTGATTGTTTTGAAATTTAAAATAAGAGTCTTTTGCGAGTATAAATTGGTTAGAATGTGTGCTTTGTAAGGAAAAGGTTTTGGTTTCGATTTCGGGCTCAAAGTCACCAAATGTACTCACTACTCCAATTCAACATTTATCTAATTGTTCGGGCAATATAGTTACAGTATAATGTAAAATGTAAATGAATAGGAATCACATGATGATTTTGTATCCATTTACACCAAACCAATGGGTAACACTGGGATTCCAATTCAAATGAAAAATAAATTGGATTTGCTATAAAAAAGATTATGTATTCAAACTATTTTATATCTCTGACATTTTCATCAAATAAGACGAGCAATGCTTTTTACCATCAGATATTGGCAGCCGTTAAGGAGAAACTCCAACAAT
Organism: Atrina japonica; assembly: GCA_030159075.1. Lineage (NCBI taxonomy): Eukaryota > Metazoa > Mollusca > Bivalvia > Pterioida > Pinnidae > Atrina > Atrina japonica. The sequence goes on along the minus strand of BROG01000734.1, from coordinate 16,022 downwards.
ACTGTACAGTTGTTTATTCCAGAAGCGGTGTAAATCAGATGTGGATACTAAAAAATTCTAAACAGTTTTTAGAAAATTTGAAGGCACACAATTTTTCTCGAATTCACAGTATCAAAACATATGACTTCTCTACTCTTTACGCATCTTTTCCACATAAAAAATTAAAAGAAAGACTTTTTAGCATCATAGACAACTGTTTTTTTTTCACTAAAGGTGGTACCCAAAAACCTAAATATCTAGTGATTGGCTATCAGGATACTTATTTTGTCCAACACCACTCCGATTCTACACATAAATACACTGAAGTTGATATAAAAACAGGCTGGAATTTCTAATAGACAATATATTTGTAACGTTCGGAGACGTGGTCTTTCAACAAACTGTCGGCATTCCTATGGGAACCAATTGTGCCCTTTATTGGCCGACCTGTTCCTTTATTCATACGAAGCAGACTTCATTCAGAAACTGCTGAATCAAAAGAAGAAAAAGTTAGCGCTGTCCTTTAATTAGACATTTAGATATATCGACGACGGTTTGTCAATTAATAATGCGATATATCCCAGCGAACTAGAAATTAAAGATACAACAGAATCAAACACACACGCTTAAACATTTAGACATTTTACTTAATATTGACACAGACGGGAGTATATTCAGTTATGCAATAATGACTCAGTATCATACTGTAAATGACTGATAAATAGTATACTGAATTGAAATGGGTACTTTTAATTTGATTTGACTTGATTTTTGTTTTATGCCATCTCAACAATCTTTCAGTCATATGATGGCGTCCAGTTTTTATTGGTGTAGGAGAAATCCAGGTTACCCGGGTAAAGACCACCGACCTTTCGCAAGAAAACAGGCAAACTTTCCCACTTAATTCGAAATGACCCTAGCGGGATTCGAACCAGAGTTGAGAGGCTTTGTGATTTAAAGCGCAATGCTCTATTCACTCCGCCACGGAAGCCCCCGAAATGGGTACTTAAATAAATAACAATGAAACTATTCATTTTGTTCGATGCTTAATCCAACGTAAGGAAGATATCTAGTACAAAATACTAAATAACAGTGCAGATGAAAATCGTACTATACCGGGACGGCCACGTACTAAACCTTTTATAGAATATCTCATGACATGGAAATTGGGCCATTTTATAAGCCACAGACTCAATGATAACTTCTAACGATATTGTATCTGTTGCATGATTTATTTAGCACCATATTTTGAAAAGTCAACATTTATTAAAACACGTTAAAACAATACTCTCTTATTTTCTACATTTTGAATGATGACAAAGTGACTGCGTAGGAAATATTAAATATCCTATAACTTTGACAATTTTACACTTAAAGATTTAATGTCTTTTGATTTTAATATTGATGTATGCACTTTAAACAAACATGGATCAAGAATGGAATAGGAAGGAGACTAAAATACATAACAAAATTTAATTCCCTTGTGGTACAGTTTTAGAAGAATTTTTCTATTCTAGGAAGCATTATTTCTGGCACTTTTCAAATATTTACTTGCATAGATTAATTTGTCAATGTGCATTTGAGTCAAAATTAGAAATGAATTGCAAAATGATAATAATTTAACCATTAGTTCAATTGGGACTAAAGTCTATTATTAGATTAAACAAACGATTTTATGGCATGACAAATCTTCTAATATCTGTAAGACATTTGCAATATTCTATTTCAGTCTGACATTATTTCAGGCTATAATGAAGGTAATGGTAGCAATAAGACTTTTACAGGGACAGGTTTGACATCGGTTGCATTTACTTCTATGAACTAACACAGAGGGTATTCGACTTTCCATAAGCTCATGTTATGCATCGCAATAACTATAAGAATTCCGCATATAATACACAAGCCTAAAACTATTTATTAACAAGAGGCCGTAGAAAAAATTTGGTCAGTTCTACAAATTATAACTTCCGTTTACTTAGTTGAATTTGACCATCAGATCTGATTCGATGACCTTGAAAAATTGTCAAAATTAGCATTTGACAATATTTGTAAAATCTTTCTATAGTACGCTTCACTCTAATTATTTTTATAAACTTGATTTTCTCAGAGAAATATAATAACTATGTCAAGATGATAAAAGTCAGGTTTTGAAAACTTTCTGTCGTCTCAAAATCGTCCGGACTTTCATTTTCATTTCGTAACTCTGACTTGAATTATGTACACATATTTTGTCCATCGCCAGTTAAAGAAATTAATACGAGACAACGATTTTATAGTATTTTTCTTGTCAACAAATGATAGTTTGCATTATTCATTTCAAGAATTAAAATATGATATAAAGATGATATTTTAAGACTTGTTACTATTGAGATTGTGTCGTAAACGTTCATTTCATGTTATATCGGAGTTTATCCTTTTGGAGTAATGGTAAGTCTCAGAAACTTCCGCACGTAGCCATCTTCAGATTACTTTGCATATAACGAAGGCAATTTGTGTGCGTATACAAACTACTCCCGGACATCTCTAAAGTGCTACGTTTGTGTGAACGTTAGCATGTGAAATTGGCTTGTAGTTTATTTGCCCGCCAATTATTATACGTGTACTTATTTTAGCCGTTTGTGCTAAAATCATTGCGTTAATTCAAGTGAAGCGCTTACGTTTCTCCATTCTGTCATTCTCCATACACGAAAAGAAATGATATTTATCTATTAGTATAGAATAATCTCTACTGTGTGAGTGTGTGCCGTTATGAGTACAATATGGTCTGTTTCAATAAATTGACTATGAAATTAATCGTTGACCATTTTATTACTAAACAATCTAATCGCTGTTTAAGCACACCTGGAAAGCTAGTGTATATTAGGAAAGTATATTACCGCTAATTTAAAACTATTCTTGCGCGAATTCAAGAATGTGCTAATAAGTCTACATCTATTCAGAGCGCTTAAGTATGAGTGTGCTAATTTAAATACACATGCAGTATGAAATAAAAATGAAATTCCGGACGATTTTGAGACGACATAAAGTTTGGAAAACCTAAGTTTTATCATCATAACATGGTAATTAAACACAGATATTTATATTTCAATAAGAAAATAAAGTTTATTAAAAAAAATGTTTCGGGTAGAACGTAGCATAATACCGTATATTTTTGTACACAAAACGTCAAGTTAATCGTTTTCAGTCGGTAAACCATTTTTATAATACAGTACCCTAAGTCATTTGAAGCTCCCCTAGTGACACATTTATAAAAATAGTTTTAAATCATAAACTTGAGAGATTTACCTTAACATTTATGTGGATCAAATGTGAAAGAAATTTAACGCTTGTTCATGAGAAAAATATTTTGAACGATTACCCAGTTTAAAAACTTACTTTCATACCCATTGTTTTGTAATTATGCGTACTTGTTCCTTCCTAAGAGCATTCCAAGAGTAAAAAATGCCCAGTGGTTCATGAAGGAAAGTCGTTCACAGCAAGATCTTAGAGACAGTGGACGAACAATGAATAGGAGACAAGGCACCCACTTAATCAACGAATTAAACAGTGAAATTAATACCTCAAATTATTATGCGGAGGCTTTTAGATCTGGTAGTGAACGCTGAAAGGTTCAAGTTTACTCTGCCAAATTATGAGACATTTTAACAAGCTTTAGGCAGTGAAGGAACTTTTCAATCTTTTCTTACATGATAATCACATATCGATGGGCTAATAAATCGTCAATGGATTGGCAAAAAATGACAGCAAGGACTCAAAGTATACAAAAGATGTACCAATGGATATTCAAAACTCCAAGTTCACTAAAACACGGCAAATTAAATGTAACAACTGTCTCAACAAGAAAAACAATTGCGAATCCCAAACGGATGGGACCAGGTGTCCGGAAGGTGTCAGCGTCGCCTGATAATATGCTACACTCGTTACAAATATTCCATGGAAACCTTCTGGAATTCATTTAAAAATGTCATGCTCAATGAAAAGGTCAGCAGTAAGTTCCAGATCTGATTGGCAAAAGGAAGTCACTGTATATGGTCGTGCTCCAGAATATTATCAAACAGTCGTGATAGGGAATTCCCGTATCGACCATTAAACTTCCTTAGTGACGATGTCAAATGTTAAACAACATAACATTCATAAGAGGAGGTGCATGCCTTGGTATAACGTATGAATTGAGAAATGAAAACACCATAGACAGGAGAAGACGTGATGTTACTACTTAACGAGAGGTTCGTCATATTATGAAAATAGTCACGTTTGTCATATTGGGAGATGTGAAGTAGGCCGTTCTTCCCAATCGACGGAAGTAAATTTAGGTAAGAAGCAGATGTGCTGCTCTTTGTCGTTACACTGATCTAAAACTCAACAGAATGCATCTGGCAGAGGTAATTCTGAAATTCTGGATTATTTATAGACAGGACGTCGTAGATGCCACCTGTTTCTTTCCTGTGGAAAGCAGAGACTGTATAAATTCCGCTTCATACGAATACAAAAATATGTCAGCTAGGAGAGGCACACCATTGGTAAACATTGGAATGCCGACTATCTGCTGGAAAACCTTTCTTACAAAAACAACGAAGATGTTGTCCGCTAGAAACTTCAGCATCCTAATTATATCCTCTTCATTGTACTTGTATTTGGAATCAGAGTGTTCCTTCACAAAATATGGTTCTTCATGATCCAACACTAAATATTCATGTCTGCGATTTCCTTGTGTATGTAATGGAATCTCGTATAATATAAGTGAGTTTCCTTTTAAGTTTACGGTGAGGAACTGTTCGGAGAATTTAGATCTTCCAACAACTCTTCAGAACACTTTAGGATCAACATCTTATTGATTCCGCTTCTTGAGTAGGCAGTTGTACATTACTTCTATAGACCTTGGTCAATATGTGTAAATGTGAAGTCTCAATATGATAAAAATAAGCAGGTGTAAGCATTTAATAGTTAATACATTTAAATTCATAAATAGTGTTGAAAAGGTGGGTGCCAAGTACAATTAACACGATGGAAATGGCGAGAGGCATGATTATCTGAAAACTATGAACAAATTATCACAAACATGACTTACATTTGATGATTCCGAAAATGTGAAAAATTGGTAGGACATAAAAAGCAGTAAGATTTAAATCAAACGATAATCAAGCCAAATTGCATAACAGTAAATTGCGTAATCCGACACCAATCTCTATATCTCACATTGTAATTGGTTTCTTTATGTACCAATTTTAGTCTTATTGCCATGGTTATATGATCAGTCGTTTATTAATCTTAGTTACTAGCCTCGAGATGCCCGGATGTGCAGTGGTTAACAATACAATTTAAAACTTCTGGTCCGATATATACATCATGTTCTATCATGAATACCATGGGAGAATTAACATTGATTTCCTTGGACAAAAAACATTTAATTGTGTTCTGATATTAAATGTTCCGCTAGACGATACAACTAGATCAGAAACAATACAACTAGTACAAATATTGATATATTTAAAGTGATCTCGACTTCAATGTGATTCAAATTAGTTACTTGGTAAGTACACAGAATCCATGATGTAAAACAAGTGTATTTTATATAGATCAAAGAAATACATTATCGTGTCAATTTCCCTGCAGAGAAATTTGAACATTTCCGATTATCATCATATAAGTATGATAAAAAATGGTTTGGTTTTTTTTTTGTTTTGTTATGTTTTATTGAAAAATGCATTTGAATTATAAAATATGCATTATTCATCATATATTCCATTCTAAATATTATGATTTTGCATGTGATACATTGATATATGCTATACATATCAGAGGAGTGTGTGATATTGGTTACAAATCCATATCAGGTGTGTATGTGTGTGTGATAACTTAAACTGTATCACTTGCATCAAAACGAGTGATGCTTCCGGTGTATTGATATAAGATTTTTTTTAAAATAACACGATGAAAATGTTATCTAGTTCTTAGACCGCATTAAATTTTCTCGCAAACAGAAATATTTACATACCAACTGTTATTTCCTTCACTGCAACTATACAGACCGGTTGCGTTGTATATTCAATGCTTGACACACAGCTATTCAGCTGTTACGTCATATGAAATCCCCACGAAGTCAATTATATAGAATGAATTTCGTATCGAGCTGACTAGTGTCACAAAAATATATAAATATAAGGATTGTTTTTCATTTTTTGAAAGACATGGAATATACAGGTTATGGCTCATGGAATTTTTTTCCCATAAGCCATTGCATGCATATTCCATGTTTTTCCAAAAATGGAAAACAATCTTCAAATATTGAAACGGATCACATAGAAAATTAAATACAAAGTTTGTTTAAATATTCATAATGACGACACGAAAAATGTGTTGATAAAAGAAAACACACATTAGACTGGTTAGTCAGTACATGAAGATCATGGAATAAGAACACTTTAGCGTTGTCTCGTTGGTATATGATTAATAATAGAATTCAAAAGCAGACTTAGGATTACAAATAAAATGTTACCAAATACCTACATAGCTAAAACAAATCGTATTTCTATACACTTGAGATTCACCTATATTTCACCATGTATATCTGACTAAATGTCATGGTATTTAAATATTAAACGGTAGTTTAACAATATGAGCATTGTTATTCTTTTCATAGATTTGATTCTAATTGCTTCTCCCATCTCTCACGAGTGAAACTGTACTCGAGTTGTTTATGATCGATAGGTTTATTTGTTTCATCTCTTTTGTTTTACCAGCACCAATAACTTTTCAATGAAACTTAATGGCTGTCTCGAGCATTGCATTTCTATTCACTCTGAATTTGTTGAACATTCTTGTCGGCAGTAACACTGCGATATCAATTAAGCGGATTTAAGTCGTCCTCAAGTTTCAAGATACATGTTATGAAATCTTTACAAATTCAATTTTCGTGTAATTAGTTTCATTTTTAAAGCTTCTGTTCTCCTAAAAGACCCTTTAATTTGGTCTATAAGGAAATATTTTGTGGGTTCTATATACGATTCGCTTCAAGTTAATCCAAATCCAAAGAGTCTTCAGTGTACAGGTTGATTAAGTGTTTATCTTGGGTTCCAATGCGCCTTTATTCGGGAAATTTCGGAATTTTATCGATTAAATTGTTGATTGTCACGCAAACGCACAGTCGAATGTCACACTGCATCTTCAACTTATTTCTTCAGGTACCCTCCGCATGTTTAGCAAATTTTCTGACTGATTTTTGTTTGAATAGTATATACCATTTTACAACTAAATTATAGCATTGATTGATTATGATAAATCAGATCAATTCAAATCGAAGAATCCCTGTTGTTTACTTTATACGAGGTAACTTTACCCTAACATAGAAGTAACCATTCTAGCGCAAAAAAATGTGTACAGTCAAACCAACATATATTCAACCCCGTTACATTAAAATCCCGTTTTATTTAATATGATTTTGATTCCCCGGCCAAATTTCATTTCGACCATTATAGCCTGGTCATATTTGAATGAAAAAAAAAATCTCCTTAGATTTCAATATAACCTTGCTCGACTGTACTATATTTATTTTACATTGATATTTACATTTTAAATCTCCTGCGTTGGTGTTTATATTTTGTATTAGGTTTTATTGGTAGTTCATTTCTGTACATACCAATTGCACCAGATATCATATGGTTAAATGACATGCCAATCCTCAGCGGGAGTTGTATGCAGGTGTTACAAGGCCTCACGATAAATAAATAATATATCAAAGATTAAGATCACAACCAAAAACTAAATATGACAATAATTCATACAATTCCCGAATAAGATTATTGTTGCATATTGTTTTGAAATATCACCACAAGAGCAAGAGGAATAAGCGGGGTCTCGTTACTTTAGTCTACTGATCTGTGTCTAGCAAAGTCGATCAAGTTGAGGAAAACAAACTGATAGAAATTCTGGAAATATTCGTTATTAGAGACACGAAATAACGTGGCAGACTTTATTGACGTCATTTGTATTCAAGCTTTTTAGAAAATTGATCACCATTCTTGTTTCCATTGAGACATAATGATTGGGTACGACGCATCTAGGGTGTGCTTTGGATGTGTAATAGAAATATGCAAATACATGAAATACTTAGAATGCCTTTTTTTGCAAGAAAGAAATATCCAACACCTGCCAGTCTTGTCATGCTATATTGAACACCCTAAGTTCTAATCCCACTGGTAAGCCTATACGAATACACCAGAACTTTATTCGAACTGTTTTGCTAAAAGAAATTCATGTTTTTATAATGAATATCAAGTTTGACATTTTATTATAGATTAAAGTAAAAAATATTTTGCTAAAAGAAATTCATGTTTTTATAATGAATATCAAGTTTGACATTTTATCATAGATTAAAGTAAAAATATTACAGTTTTGGAGAAACTACATGATAATAATAGAAGAGTTCTTAAAATAACCATAGTTATTATTATTATCTAATGATTAATAAATTGCCACCATAGTATGACTAAATAATTATAAGTGGGTGATAATTGCATCTCTGCAAATAAAAAGGTTGTTCAGGAGTATACTTAATATACATTTAATCACGTACATGTTTTAGAGTTTTGTCATTTGAAATGGGTAAACGATCGCAAAAACTCGACAGAATGCAATAAAAACTGTTAAATTTAGGAATTTTATCTTTAACGTTTAAATACATGTATTATTTATGACGATTTTCATATCATATTCCATACCAAAACGGGGCTCTCATATCGGCCTGAATATTAGTGTTGGCAGTTTGTATAGTTTTTGGAAATATTTATTATATTTGCAAATATATGCATTGGACAATAAGATGATTCTAAAAATACCTTTTTCTTTCTTCTCCGACTGTGAATCCTAAAGTAGCCCATCAACCTCTCTTTTGCTGTACTGGACATCATCCACGATGCAAACAACACGGGATTGATACAGGTCGATAAAAAACAAAACCACGTAAATGTAATATACGTAATATCAAAGTGACCCATGTTATTACCATTTTCATGAACAAAGTTTTGAACAAGAACCAGTATGTTAAGAGGACACCAGCATATAGCAAAAAGGGTAACCATGGTAATAAGGTAGCTCTGGACTCTCTTTTCTTTGGCAATATCAATCTCATCATCGCTATATTGAGTTGTTACATCGCATGCATTTTCTCTTTGTAGACGCACATCAGATTCATTTTCTGTTTTTGACACATCGATATTTGCTTCAGAATTCGAAGTCTGATTAGCAACATTAGCGATATCATATTGAACTGACAGCGAGGTGTTTTCTTGTGTTTTTAGCTCAGTGGAAATCTTTACACAAAGAAAACCTATTACAGCTAATGGCATGGCGTAAAGGGTAACAAACATCGCACGTATGTATTCTTCTAAGTGTCGCTCATGGTTATAGTAGCAAAGTCCCACTCCCTCAAATCGGCTTCCTAAAATTGCTCCCAGGTCAACGTACTTGATATAAACAGCGTAAGGTAGAACAAGGCACACAGATGTTACCCAAACACCAGTGATACAGAGTCCGGCAGGTGCCCGAGTCTTAAATGGATTAACGATCAATCTATATCTGTCTATAAACGTCATCAAGTATGTCAACATCGAACAATGAAATGGGAAACACTGAAGCATCGGTAGAAAGAAGCACATAAAACTACCGAAGATCCAGTTGTGGACTAACAAGTTAGCAACGGTAATTGGAAGAACAAACACGCATTTTATAATATCTGAAAACGCCAAATTTCCCAAAAAGAAAAATGTTTGATCCCTGTAAAGTCTTCGCTTGCCGATCACTACTAAGATGGACGAATTTCCAAGTAGTCCGATAAGTCCAACGACAGCATGCAAAAACATAAAAAGCGGATAGACGTATCTGAGGGAACGACGTACATGTGGCTGTGTGAAATCAACATCATTTGTACTGTTTTTATCATTCAGGTAACTGATTATCAAGTTTATAAAATCACCCTTATTTGCCAGTGACATATTGCTCTACTGCTAGCAGAAATTAATGCTGAATCTCGTTGTATCAGAAATCTGAAAGCATAACAAACAGCGTAATGAAATACAAAATATACTTCGAACTCTTTTTTTTGGACAAATCAATACATAAAGTTGACACCCACTTGTTCACAAATCAAAAACCCTATCAAATTTTTTTTTTTCACAACAGAGAGAATCTTGCTATACACATCTTACCATTTTGTGCTGAGTTATATAATTATTGAAAGCCGTTTTCAGTGCCACCTGTAATTTGACAATGGTAAATATTATCGTGCTTCATGTTATCATAAAAATGGGGCTAATGGGCTTGTTTGATTCTGGAGAAGAATTACTGAAAATGTCATCATATGTTTAATTGCCGACAAGAATCTTTGAAAATGTCATCACATCCAGTAACAAGAATGATAATTAACGGTATGCCGTTTTTTTTTCTAATATCTGCCTTCAATTTGAATCCCAAGTAAAACTTACGTATAGGTGTAAACAAAAACTCGGGGAAAAGTCATTCACCTAAATGTCTGTCGTGTTTTATAAAGACAGAAAACTGAAAATAAATATGTTTTTCACAATTTATGTAGTTTCATTTTAGTACGATTTTATTTCTTGCATTACAAGTTTATACAACAAAGTACTTATGTCCTTTTTTTCTTGTTGTTGCCAGACTGAAAGTAGTGCATGGTAGTGGCATTTTGTGCTTACTGTAGTTAATAATTTTCAAATACTGTCAATCAATATCCGAGTAATGTTTTACTACTCAAAAATTCGAATATACTTTCATATGTAATATTCGTTATATTTCATATTTAGATAAACTGAATTGTATTTCCCCCATTTATGGCGAAAAAGAAATTAACACACACGTGGGCGAGTTGTCTAAAATTTATGAATTTCACGTGAAGCTGAAGACGTCGCCATTCAGAAAGTGACAATATCCACGTATTTTATCATTTGGCTTACCACATACAACCTTTGTATTTTAGAACAATAGATCTACTAAAAATTATCGTCTGTGGTATTCATTTTATTTTTTTTTATCAAATCTGTAACATTGACATTATGTGTGTCATAATCTTATAATAGAAAAAGAACACGATGTATGAAAGGACAGATCACGTAGCAATGGCAAAATCACCTATCAATAACATAAAATGTATATGGTTTTATCATAGAATAAAATTATGTTATATGTAATTTATTTACATTTAGATAAAGCAGGGTTATTGTTCTCTAGATAACATCCACAATGTGCAGGCTTTTTTCTATAGTATCCAAAGGACGGAACTGCTGTCCCTCTTTCAATGCAAAATACATGTTTTTTTGTTGTTGTTTTTTTTCAATTTGATAAAAAAAAATCCCCAAACTGAAATTATGATAAATCAATAAAAAGGGAAATATATCATTTAAACATTTAAAAAAGAGAGATTAAATTATAATTTTTCTATGTGTGCAAATTATATTTCCTCTATTATTCACAAAACAATTCTCAATTGTGTCGCCAATGGCATTTACAAATTCTGTTTTACGATTAAAGAATTGATCTGGAAAACATCTAGGCAATGAAAGTTCAGTTTATTTGGTGATTTACGTGGCGATTTCACTATATCCGGCTGTAAAACGATGACACAATTAAGATGTGGATATGAATCTCTAATACGAAGTGAGGTTTTCATATTGTGTAACGCCAGAGCTGACATTTTACCTCTTCTCCCGAGTTCTCTCACGACCAATTGATGTCAAAGATATGATCAACATCCCCGCATGTGAGGCACACGCTTTTTGTCAGTTAGTCAAACAATTAGCAAATTTTGTATTTGTTACGGACTCAGTATCATCCTAAACAAAACAGCCACGCAATGGTATCCAAAACAATGAATAAGAAACAAAAAAGTCAAAAGCAGAAAAAAACGGTTGCATATTCACAATGGATTCATCACACCAACATAACTACTATTTCTACTACTACTACTACTACTACTACTACTACTACTACTACTACTACTACTACTACTGCTGCTACTGCTGCTGCTGCTGCTGCTGCTACTTCTACTACTACTGATAATACAGCTGCTGTTCTGGTGATACTGATACTACTACTACCACGACTGCTGCTGATGTTGCTACTACTAAAGCTACTAAGAATATGTAATAATTATAATTAATGTTTATCCTTCTGTTGCCGAAGACGACAACGATTTTGATGAAGAGGAGCAGGTGCCACTGATTATGGATCCTCTGTTGCCGAGTGGTTAGAGCATCGCGTTTGAACCAAGTTATCTCAATTTTGGTCAGCACAGGTTCGAGCCCCACTGGAACCTAAGCTGATGTTTGTCACACAGTTTGCCGGTTTACTTGCGGATGCTGGTGATATCTTCCCGGTTACACTGTAACCGGACTTTCTCTTCCACCATTAAAATCTGGCTACCACCATATAACTGAACAATTGTTAAGTGTGGCGTTAATCACTATTCAAAATTTTATACAAATCCATTTGACTAAACACAACAATTCAAGCACTTATATAAGAAAGAGGCAAAAATAAATAAGGGAAAGCGTAATTTTAGTTCACTGTCTCTTGCAGAAAACATTATCTACCAACACCAAAGAATGTCATTTGCTTATTGTTTACACTTTTGTTAACTAATGTATTGTTAATTTTTTTTTTAAAATACTGTACGATATTTGAAATAATATTGCCTATTTACTATAGTAAATCAATTTAAACTAGAAGCAAATAGCAACTTACCTTTATCAAATTCCCATCTATGTGTATCTATACGTATACACCTGCTTGTACAATGCTGCTCTATAACCAGATAATACAAAGGCGTTGTCAATCTGTTTTGTCTATATTAAGAATATCTATGACAGATTTTGCTCATAAGGTATGTTATGTTAATCGATTTTTACTTTTCAGCTGAGTATGACAGACCCACACTTCGCTGTAATCTAGTCCGTTTATATATCTCCATTGTGAGTCTTGGAGGCTGTGATAAACAAACGTGGGTGAAGATTTTATTTGTGCAACTAAATTATTTTTAGACAAGACGTATTAAATCAGAAAGAATCGTTGTATTTAACTATGTACTGAAGTATTTTAATTATCATCATGTAATTTTGTCTTTCTGTAGATAGCAACTTAATAACTAACCATAAATATTGTAATATATTTAAATATATATAAATATTCCTCTGTGCGATGAAAGCATTACAATATATATTTATATATTTACAAGATTGACAATTGGATGATTAGTGGCAAGATTTATCACAATCCGTTTAACATATATAAATCTGCCCTTGTGGCTTAGCCAGGGAAATCATTTCCTGACCAGGGAATCGCTCCCAGTGGTGTAGATCATAAGCGTGTTCTTGGAACAGCCAGGATCAATCGGTAGCGGTGAATTGAACTAGGTCCTCTGCAGTTCATGGTAATAACCTGAATTTCGCCCCCTCCCAGGCTGTGAAATGTAAAATCCACCCTTACACAAATATGAAAGAAACAAAATAGTATATATATATATATATATATATATATATATATATATATATATATATATATATTATATATATATATATATATATATATATATATATATATATATATATATATATATATATATATATATATATATATATATATATATATATATATACTTTGATCCGCTGTGTTAGAATTCCTCAGGTATCTATGTTCTAGTTTCTACTATAGATGATTCATCAACGTATGTATGGTCTGTAGAAATCTTCAAACTAAATATATCCAACCTAGAGTCCTGAATAACACATTCCGGCCTGAACCCAATGGTGTTAATCAATAATGTCTTTCCTCCAATTACTGACGTTTGACACTACTGGTGATTATACACTGAACATAAGATTTCACATGCTACATCAACTGTGGTGCAAATTTCATTTTGCACTCATGCTGAAGATGTATAACCAAATTACACTGATTGGCCCTAAAGTTACACGTAATGCTATTGCAATCATCATGGTTGTACGAAATCAGTTGAAGAATTAATATTGTAAAGGAAATAAAAGTACCTGACGAACTATAGGGAAGGGATGGTGGTTAAATTTTAAACTGTTATCTGCGTAAGACGATGGAGAAATCAGCTTCCTTGTGCGCTTGATGCATCGAGTGTGATGCCTGAGTAATTCATAGTTGCCAAAGCGTTTATGATTGAGACAAGGAACACGATTTGATTTTTAGACGCTTTTGTATAATGATATATATCATTAATCCTCTCTCTAAGCAATTAGAACATCAATCACTTCTTTTAATTTTGTTAACAAAATTGACCATTGGATATTCATTTGCAATATTTTTCACAATCCGACTGGCAAATATAAGTCAACAAACAAACCCGGGAAAATAACTAGATATCCAGAGAATACTTCCTTTTGACTTTGAAACGAAGCTCCCTCACAGTTAATTTTTAGGGAGCATACCTCTTAGCAGCCCTTTCAACATCGAATGGTATATTATATTTATGATCTTCTCCCCTGGTAAACACCCAGGGGTAAGGTTGACAGAAAACTTGCTTATGGTAAAACAATGATCAAGCTGATAGCACTTAGTTGGCAACTACACGTAATAAGGTTAGATTGTGCAGTCATTTAAGCAGATATCAGAGAAATCCTCATTCATTGTTATCCCCGAATTCCAAAAAAAAGGCTTGTCTATAGAACTCTACCTGCCTCAAAAAGGTATCGACATGTATAAGTTAGTCACAGAATATTTCACCCACCGAACATTCCACAAAATTAAAACATAATACTTTCAGTTTCTATGCATATAACATAGCCATCATATATAATACATATGTACATATAACTAGTAAAACTGCACATTTGATGTTCACTATTGATGTAAAAACGTTATAAAATATATTTTCCCCTCTAGAACATTGATGTTAAAATGTTATAGAATGTCTTTTCCCCTTCAGAATATGGATTTTAAAACGTTATAGAACGTTTTCCCCCTCAAGGAAATTGATGTGTAAACGTTTTAGAATGTCTTTCCCCCTCAACGATATTGATGTTAAAACGTTATAGAATGTCTTTTCAGTTACAATAGATACGCATTCCACGATACTTTCATATTATATATCAGAGTAACAAATGGTTCTCTATAATACATTTCATTATGACTTTGTGATTTTATCTTTTTTGCAACTCAATTTATATGGCATTTAAAAATTAAAAAAGTGTAGATAGCATTATACAATCAGTCAGATAATTCATACTTTGTTTTGTATAAATTACAAATTGTAGCTACGTTACACGTTACAAGTTCAAAACCTTGAAGTGTAGTAGAACGTAATGCTCATCAGATCCTGATCTTACTCTTCTTAAGTCGAAATATTAGCTATAAGACCCGGAAAAGTTACGACCCATCTCAGTTTTGGTAGGAAAAGCTACTGACACAAGAATGACGTGATGTATGGGAACAGGATGCTACATTAACAGGACACCTGATCCCACTATGATTTTCAAAATCATTATCAAAATCGCATATTGGTGTCTGGATCGTGGTAATGGTAAAAGCTTTTGTATCTGTAAATTTTCACTTTGACAATTCGACCTAGTCAATGCGAGGCATATGTTTTATCGCTAAACCACATCAATAAATCAAACATCTTGTCGAACGTAATCGAAATTTCAATGATTTATAGTAAGAATCCCTTCATTAACCGTCATTTATGTACATCATTGAATCTTAATGCTGTCCAGTATCAATATTTAATGTGGAAATCTGTAAGAACATATTCCATAAGTTAATTTAGAAAAAAATGTTTTGTAATTGTAGTGGAAACATAACGGTAAAACTAATGATTTTGCTTAGAAATCAAAGTAATTATACATGTATATGCGTTGGACTTTAACGTGAAACAAATAATTTGTATTACGTGTATGTAATTTTGCTGCGATGATTCATGAACCAATATCATGGAAAGCACAATAGGTGTTCATAAATGTAAATTTTTTGTAAATTTAGAACTATTATTTATTTATTTAACTATTAAGTTATTT
>BROG01000733.1:102500-353210 GCA_030159075.1 Atrina japonica | reverse complement strand
ACAATAGATACGTTAAAGTGACAATAACACTATTTGTATTTTATTTTCTTAAGTTTAAATCAGTTATTATGTTAAAGTAATATACTGAATCCCCAGGTTAATCCGATAATGTGTAAACAGGATTCTTAGACAGCTATATATGTGTTAATTATCCCTATAAGAGTCACTGTCTTTTATGCTACCTCTCCATGGGTGTATGAAGTTACGTTTATACATGTACACCACTGCCTGTTTTAATATTTTACAAAAAAATGATCACAAGTTTTATCTTGTTAATTATTTGTTGAATTGACAAACACAAAATACAAACACGACTTCTAATTCCTTTTTTATTCACTTTAAATAAATATTTAGTGTGTAAATACAGCAACATCATGCGAATACACTAAAATTAATTAAAATTAATAGAAAGGTTTCAAGATTATCTGAAGGGCACGGAGTAATAATATTAACTCGATCACGCGAGTGATTAAAGCAATTCTTAGGGTAAATAATAAATATCAGAAAATGTTAATTAATGTAGGATAACAAAAGATATAGATACGATAACATGATCATTTTGCTAAAGATTTCGGAAAAAAAACTAAACCCGTATTGGTTATTACACTGTTCATAATGTTTGTAGAAATTACACCAAAGACTTCGCGATAGATGAAGAGTCGAACGCGGGGCAAAATGAAAAAAAAAAAAAAAAAAAAAAAAAAAAAAGAGCCATGTGGATGAAATTTTCAACTGAGGTCTGGACCCGAGATCGCCAGTTTCACTTAATATTCAAGCTCAACTGTCTTATCGTGATTTTTGGCAAAGCACACAGAATTTATGATGCAATTGGTCATACTTAAATGTTGATGCCATTACTGATTTGAAGAAAATTTCAGACATTACAGTATTCAAAGCACTTACTACTACTACTACTACTACTACTACTACTACTACTACTACTACTGCTACTACTACTACTGCTACTACTACTACTACTACTACTACTACTACTACTACTACTACTACTGCTACTACTACTACTACTACTACTATTACTACTACTGCTACTACAACTACTACTACTACTACTACTACTACTGCTACTACTACTACTACTACTACTGCTACTACAACTACTACTACTACTACTACTACTACTACTACTACTATACTACTACTGCTACTACAACTACTACTACTACTACTACTACTACTACTACTACTACTACTACTACTACTACTACTACCACTACAACTACTACACTACTACTACTACTACTACTACTACTACTACTACTACTACTACTACTACTACTACTACTACTACAACTACTACTACTACTACTACTACTACTACTATTTCTACTACTACTACTTCTACTACACTACTACGTTTACTACTTCTACTGCTACTACTACTACTACTACTACTACTACTGCTACTACTACTACTACTACTACTACTACCACTACTACTACTACTTCTACTACTACTACTACTACTACTACTACTACTACTACTTATACTACTACTACTACTACTACTACTACTACTACTACTACTACTACTACTTCTACTACTACTACTACTACTACTACTACTACTACTACTACTACTACTACTACTACTACTACTACTACTACTACTACTACTACTACTACTACTACTACTACTACTACTACTACTAATGGATTTAGTACTATAATGGTTTTAGAAAACCCCTTGTAAATAAAAAAGTGAAAACACCAAAGCCTACCACTACTTCCAGTACTGCTGCTATGACTACGTATTCTTCTATTAATGATAAAAACAACAATGTTAAAAGCAACACACACGATTTATACCCTTAATCCATTTAATACATTAATTGCCGTTTCCATTTACATTACAAAATTTTATTGATATATTTATAACCAGAAAATAAAATGACACGCACAAAAATGTGTTAAATGCAAATTTCATAGATACAATTAATATTTTTTGTGAAACCTTTTCAATTGTGATGCCAGCCAGTAGGATGGGGCAATGCTTTTCTAAGCATTTGATTTGAAATTTTGATATACATATTTTAGGGATAGGTATTTAAATATTCAATAATTTTATAAAATAAGATTTAATTTAACATTTACTTCAAATACATATCTTTATGCCTGAGTTCATTAAAAGCCATTAATGGAAATTTAAATATCTTCCAATGGGTTATACTGGGGTATTGTAACTTACTCCCATAAACATCTTTTAACTTGTCCTAAGCACATATATTAACTTTCGATGCATGCGTACTCTTACTTTTAAGAAAGTCATGTGACCACGTGTCTATAATCTAACGCAAAGTAAGAGAGCGACATTGTTTGGGATAACAGGCGGAGAAAACAACATCGTAAATCTAATTTCTTGCCTGCCAGTAATCAATTGCTTTCATTGCAATTGTACCTGTCTGCGATCAACACAGCGCAACTATAGAAGGTGAAGTATTAGCTTGTGACATTGTGTACACGTTGAACAATATTGCAAGCAATTTTCCCAGTGGAAATAAATCATTTTGGATTTTAGCAGCTGATGTGTTTCGTTTTGGGATAATTAGGCAAACTAATTACTGTAACTTTTATTTGAAACGATTTTGCCGATATATTGAATAGAAATATATGTGTACTGAAAACGATAATACTTCGAAGATTTGTAAAATCCCCAAAACTTGTTTCTACTACAAACGTTTTATTTCACGTACTAGATATTAGTTTGTGTTAACGTTATTGACTTTGAACAAAACAGATAAAATGGAGGACCAAGATTCAAAAACTAAACAAAAAGAACCATCTTCCCCATCAACATCAACGCATTCAACAAAGGAAAGGAAAGGGTCATTCATGGAAGTAATAGAAGAAGAACAAAAGTCGCAAGTGCCCAAAACATCTTCAAAACCACCAATACTGGAACCGCGAAGTGACAGAAGTTCAGTCGTTGGTACGACACGACGGCTGTCCTCAGTTTCTGGCCCTTCCGGTATCGGACCAAGAAAAAGTTTTAAAGCATTAGGGGGCAAAGTAACCTCTCTTGTTCGTGCTAAAATGGCGTTTCAACGGCACCCCAAAAAGGAAGAGGAAGAAGAAAATGATGAAATAGTGGAACTACCAAAGGAGCCAAGGTTTTCTTCTTCTTTATCTCCGGAAGCTCAGTATGCCATGATGAAGGGTTACGAAGATGCCGTATACAATTACTTATGTAAGAGTTATCCCGAATACCGAGCCCTATTAAAGCGAAATAGAACGCCCGTGAATCCCGTCGAAATAAAGGACGTACAGACAAAGAAAACAAATAAAACAGATATAAAAGAAGCAGAGGATTATGACGGAAACAATGTGACGTCACAAGAAGAAATTACTGTGAGACCAAAATCGGAAGTCGATTTTACCAGAAGATTGAGTATGGACATTCCAAGAAATCCTTCTCCAACAAGAACAAAAAGCACTTCTCCGACAGCACCGCGAAAATATTCGCGTGCAAATAGCTTCCCCAATATAGTCCCGATGCAAAAACAACTGGTAATGACCCATCGTCTGCAAAGTGCAATGGACATACTTGATACAATTAAAGGGGATCTCGGACTTCATCCGATATCACCAAGGATAAAATCAAGTTCTAGAGAAATAAAACCAGTCGCTGATTATAACAAATGGACAAAGACATGGAACAGAGAATTCCAAACTGCGGCAAAATCTAAAGGATAATTTTAAGGTGCACTAGAATCAAAACATTCGTTTGCGCACTTAAAAGTAAACTGTATTGTAGTTGCGCATCCTTTGTCTACGGATAATAGACATCATACATGTACAATTTGTCATTGTGTCAGTTGCTCATCATTAACAGGTAATGATATTGATTATGTTTACATATACTGTTTATATTTTTATGTAAAATCGATGGAATCCATCAGCAAGGAAACAAATGATGCGGGAGACATACTTTCGCTTCTGATAGATGTAGTTTGCATTTATTGGTGTCCATTATGATTCCTGATTTTCAAAGGGAATAATTAATATAAATTCGGTTTAATGTGCAGAACAAGATCAGTGTATGTATCCATTAGATTGGGATAATTGCTACACAGCGTATAAAACAGTACATTTTCATTTGGATAGCAATACACGTATCGATTCAAATCGTCTTGTGAAAACGGCGAATCATTTGTCCATAGTGTATTATGTGATGCATTGAATTTCAAAGCTTACAGTTTATAGACATGGTTAAAATAAGTTATAATAAATTCATATACGTTACTTTGACTATGTTATTATCATATGTTATGTAAAAAGTGAAGTCTTTAAATACATTTTGAGGATCTTGTACTTCACATATTTGACATTTATAAGTTAATAAAAGATGTCATGAATATGCAAGTGTTTTACAATATATTAATAGCTTGTCCCGGATACAGCTAACACGTTCTTACTCTACTCACTCTGTGGAGGGAACTTTTCTATCCGACTTCCACGGGAAACGTCGGTGTTAGTTCTTCGCATGAGCATCCTATAAATCCGGATTTCTACCTTGGTAAAATACGGGAAATTGTAATATATTAAAGGGGCATTAGCTGTGTTTACCAAAACAGATTTCGATTTTTTTCTACTTGTACTTGATGTACAAAAACAAATAAGAGCTATACACAGCCATAAAAATCTTATATTCCTATATACTTTGTGAAAACAGTGTGGTATGCATATACAAATGATAAGGTTGAATTATTGCCAAACTGGGTTTTTCAAGCAATTTTCACAAAATATATAGGAATTTAAGAATGTTTATGCCTGTGTATATCTCTTTTTTTACCGTGGTATATAAATCTAAGTAGTAAAAAACTAATACCCTTTTAAGATATGAAATAAGAAAATGATATAAAAAAAAGTTTGATATAATTGTATGTCTTGGTTACGTTATTTTCTCTACAATGGTCACACTCTCACTACCACGCTTCTTGCAGACATACTTTATACTCGTTGCATGCCTGCCTGTTCCAATACAGAACATCTTTATCAATTTAATACAAGAATGATGGAGAAAGTGAAATATCCAGTGTATTATTTATTACAAATTATATAATGACAACCATTGACTGTTAATCAATTCATTGATGATGATGATGATGATGATGGTGATGTTAGAAAGTTTGCCAGTTAACATGTGGAAGGTCGGTGGTCTCTTCCCGGATAACAGTTTCTCTCCACATTGAGGGGTAAACACTGATCACATTCAAATTCCACTGTTGATCCATTATTCTAGGTGTGATTTATCTTGACATCGGCTACACACTGTATTATGTATTTATGTTGTTATGTATAACACAAGACAAATCTTATAAATTTATTATTTCAAGAGGTCCTTGTTAGTATATTCATTACCAGATTTGTACCTATATCCCGGACATCATAAAAATTTATATTTTGGTATCTGATATTTTTTTTATATTCCCATAACGTTCACTTCCATTCGTGACTGAAGTCGATTATTTTTTCTCCATAATTACAGTTACACTGAAACATCTAAGGCCGCCATTGACTAATTCATCAATTAAAACAATCAATAGATATTAATTACATTTTGAAATGGAGTTTTGTTTTGATGGAACATAGCACGTAGGGATTAAGGTGAAACAAGTACACTAACCAATGCCTTTGTAATATCTTATGTGAATTCGCCACTGTATGAAACAAACAGTACACATGCGTTGTATCCCCTATCTTGACTTTTGTAATACATGTATTTACACAAATATAATCATAATGATTACAATCAGTCGTCTGGGAAGGTATTATTTGTAAGAAGAAAATGTAGGACGGTTATTATTTTTTAAATCAAAATTATGCTCTAAACCTCGCCGTCAAAATATTTTTGCATCATATTTACTTAATACCTCTTTGGTCATAAAAGGAAAACTGATATAACAAAACTATAATACAACGGAAAACACAGTCCCTTTAAATTTTTACGATTATTTATGTTTATATATTATGGTGTATAAAATGCGATATGCAAATCTACTAGGGATATTTAAATACAATGAAATTTGAGCAATAATGTCTATAAATAATTTTTATAGATTTGATACCATATCCTAAATAAAAGGTTATTGTTAAAATCGCCCAGTTCTTACTGTTTATATTAAGAGTACAGTATGTTAAGAAAAAAAACCAAAACAAGCAAAGAAGTCCTCACTGTGAAATCTCACTTCAAACATTAAATGCACAGGTATATTACATACAACTGCTTCATTATTTCGTGATCGCTATACAATATCTTCCCCGGTATATTTTAACGATAACAAGTTACCTAATATGCCTAATATCCGGTTCTTTGTATTCCATGATTAGATTGTTTTCATTTAAATTTGAATAATAATAAAATGCATATTTTGACAACATCAACCTAGACACAATAGACGTAACAGGATTTTAACGTTCGATCCGAACGAAAGCAAAATCTGATATAATTATGCCAACCACAAATGTCAAGATCAGATTTTGACGAAATACTTCTGTTATAGTATGGGAAAGTTTTGGGAAAATATACAGGGACATTCGAATATGATATAAACAGGGATAAATGCCAGGAAATGTCGATAGAAAAAAATATGTTGGACAGTGTGAAAAATAATACTCCATGCAAAATTCATGTAGACTGTGTTATTTTCACTCGGGCAATCAAAATGCAGCTTTTCAAATTTTGGGTTATTTTTTCTTATTTCATCAGAAATAAATATAAAATAAATATGATATTATGCAAATTGTTTATGATTGACATTTTATTTCACCTTATGAGATTGAACAGTAGATATTTAACACTCGTGGTACGCACCGTGTTAATTATTTTTCTTCTGCGGTACGCAATGAAATAATAATGTAATTAGTTAAAAATCGGCAGATATCCTCTTAACCCGTATAAATTATGTTTATGTAGTTTACCGTATTCAGTTTTCAAACAAATAAACCTGAATGCATTTGCCCATTTCTCATGTCGGTTTTGTATAATCAGTTTATCGTTGAATAGACTGTTGTCTAAGAATAACATTGATAATGGTAACAATAAGTTCCATTATTATGATTATTATTATTATTGTTGTTGTTGTTGTCATTATTATTGTTGTTATTACCGTTGTTGTTGCTATATTTACCATCTGCTGCCACTGACAATACATAACCATTATAAAACATTGTTGTTGTTGTTGTTGTTACCGTTGTTGTTCCTATATTTACCATCTGTTGGCACTGACAATACATAATCATTATACAACAATGTTGTTGTTGTTGTTCCTATATTTACCATCTGTTGGCACTGACAATACATAATCATTATACAACAATGTTGTTATTGTTGTTGTTACCGTTGTTGTTCCTATATTTACCATCTGTTGGCACTGGCAATACATAATCATTATACAACAATATTGTTGTTGTTGTTACCGTTGTTGTTCCTATATTTACCATCTGTTGGCACTGACAATACATAAACATTATACAACAATGTTGTTGTTGTTGTTGTTGTTACCGTTGTTGTTCCTATATTTACCATCTGTTGGCACTGACAATACATAACCATTATACAATATTGTTGTTCATCCTCTTATCAATGCCAACAGTTGGCCCAGGAATTGAGCTACAAGAACGAGCGCACAATCTTTACGGAAATTTTAATTCCAATTTAAAATGAAAAAAAGTTATAAAACAAAATAAATAAATAAATATAAGCATTGAACTGCGAATGCTAACTGGTCAAAGCAAATTAATGACGCTAACAGCAGTTCATTGTTTCATTGTTTAATTAATATGTTTGTTTTCTTCTGTCTGTAACCATTTATTTGGTTTGTTTGTTTGTTGTTGTTTAACGTCCCACTCAAGAATATTTCACTCATATGGAGACGTCACCAAATGCCCACCAAATGATGGGCTTGAAATTTTGTCCAATGCTCGGCACTTACGGACATTGAGCAGTGAGGGTTCCTTAACGTGCCGACACCTTCTGTGACACGGGACCTTCAGTTTTTACTGTTTCATCCGGAAGACAGGAAACCAACCTGTCGCCGGCGGGACTTGAACTCACGACCTCACGAATTTATTTGGTATGGGTGAATTCCTTATTCCGGAGTTCCCTTAGAATTATGGAACTGGGAACAAGATTAAAGACAGCCGTGGAAATGAATGTAAGTAAATTTAAATCTATGTATGTCTTTTCTCTCTCAACAGGAATAACTGTACTTTAAACCCAGAATGGACGAGAGATTAAAACTATATGGGTATAACAGAGCATGTTCTAGGTTTATTAACTTCAGGTCGATTCCATTCGTTTCCTGTAACTGCTGGTTATAGAGACCCTATAATCGATATGTTATGTCTGCAGAATCAATGGTAAACATAGTCAAGGGTTAATACAACTTTTGAACAATGTATCCATAAAGAACTTTAATTGGCTGTTCCATAACAAAAGCTAATTCGCTGTCACTTACGACGCGATCACATTTCATTTATTATTGGTCTATATTATAACAAGGGGAACAGCCTTGTCATGTAATTCTGGTGATTATTTTCCGACAACAACATTGTGTAAAATGGTCAAAACAACATTAACTATGTTGATGCGTGAACACCATCACCTTTCGTTTCAGTTCAATTTAAGTTTCAATTAGGGTTAACGCTCTAAGGTGTAACTGAAAGCCAATAGGCTTAATGATCCGTTAATGGGAATTTACATAAACACATTTTCATAAGTAACGTTTTAACGACTCTACATGTCTCTGATCAGATTCAATCTATATCAGTTTAGAGATATTCAAGTTATGTTACTGTAATTGGTATTCCGATGCTTCGAATACCATAGTGGTACATTTCTGAACAATACAGCAATGCTGTAATAACAATTTAATGTTCCTTGCAGTCTCTGGTCTAAACATGACAGTATTACGGTTATTGCGTGTGAGGAATAGAAAGACCATTACGACATTTGCTTATCAGAAAGAAAGGTGTTGTAACGTGTAGCACCGTTGTATATCTGAATCGGAATTTGCTCCTAATAAAATTATCATCTTATTAATAAGCAGAAATTTCCATATTTAAGAATATGCTTTACGCAGAGCTATTTATTCAAGTAGGTTTAAAATGTACTTTATATTTAGTAAATATAATAAAATATTTCGACCTATCAATCCATGTTCAGAATAATACAATTGCACACATTTATGGGAATTGTGTTGAAGACAAACACTTATTGATGAGCTGATGTTAAAAAGATAAAAAAAATCTCAGATACCAAAGTGTAAATCAATAGAATGTCCAGGACATAGATACAAATCCGGTAAAAATGGACAAACACGGACCTCTGGAAACCAAGAGGTGGGATCAGGTGCCATGGAGGAGTAAGCATCCCTTGTCGACCGGTAACAACCGCCGTGAGTCCACAGTTAAGTCCAATGAAATACGTGTGGAGTGTATCCTCGTCACAATTGGTACAGACGTCTCAACAACCGCCAACGAAAAGGCAACTCAACATTTCACTTAGTGAAACAGAGTAGTCGCAAACAAGACTATTATACCGACCGTAAAATTTGCGGAACGTTGACATTACACGCGGTTTTCCGTATCCCTGTGTCAATAATTTGTCAGTGAGTAGTTTACCTCTGTATATGAAATCTTCATATGTTGTACACGCCATGGCATATCGGATCATTTGTGAAATATAAACACCATATGCGGGTGACTGAGGGATATTACTACTTAAATGTGGAAAATTTACGATGGGAAAGCCGAAATCGTCGCGTTTGTCGTATGGCTTAGTTGCTAATTTCCCGTCCCGTATATTAAGTAAAATGTCTAAGTATGAAGCGTGTGTGCTTGATTCTGTTGTATCTCTAATTTCTAGTTCGCTGGGATATATCGCATTGACATATGTATGAAAAACAGTTGTCTATGACGCTAAAAAGTCTTTCTTTTAATTTTTTTATGTGGAATAGTTGTGTAAAGAGTAGAGAAGTCATAAGTTTTGAAACTGTGAATTCGAGAAAAATTGTGTGCCTTCAAATTTTCTAAAAATTGTTTAGAATTTTTAAGTATCCACATCTGATTAGAATGTGTAATCTCATTTAAAGGGACCTTAGCTGTGTTTTTTCAAATTTTGTTTTCCCTTTTTTACCTTTTATATTGATATACAATAGCAAGAGATACATGTATACACAGACATAAAAATTCTTAATTTCCTATATATTTTGTGAAAATTGCTTGAGAAACCAAGGTTTGACACGTTTTCACTAGCAACTGATTAACCCAACCTTACTATTTGTATATGCATTCCACACTGGACCTGACCTTATTTTACCAAAATATATAGGAATATAAGATGTTTATGCCTGTGTATAGCTCTTCTTTGTTATTGTACATCAAGTACAAGTAGTAAAAGTAGAAACAATTGAAATACTTTTATAAAGACAGCTAATGTCCATGTAAGTGAACATTTCACTAAGTTAACTGGGTCTCCGTGGAAGATTGATCACAGTATCTCACATACCAGTAGTGTTTAATCATTTCTGACAATTATACCCTGAAGGTTGATCTACTTGTTCAACAGTAGTGTTTAATAATTTCTGACAATTATACCCTGAAGGTTGATCTACTTGTTCAACAGTAGTGTTTAATAATTCCTGACAATTATACCATGAAGGTTGATCTACTTGGTCAGCAGTGGTGTTTAACCGTTTCTGACAATCATACACTTTATTTTGGTATTGATTTTATAACGGACACCTGGTCCCACTTCTATAATTTCTAGAACTTCATGTTCGTCCACAGTTCCTGGCTTTGGTATATTGTACTTGACCAGTTATGTTAACAGTCTGGTATCTGAGCATTTCATTTTGATCTTATTAACTGTCTGAGGCAGTTACGGGACAAGGTAATATAAATCATGCATATCAAGACAGACAACGGATCTCAAACAGATGACAGTATCTGAAATACAAAAATAAACAAATATATTATTTTAATACAAATAGAATATGTAGTTAACAGAATTCGTATTCTTGTGCATAGTCCAACAAATGTTTTTTGTACACTTGGAAAACCTCAACAAAGCTCGAAATTAAATCAAATAAACGTGTTTTAAGTAGAATACAAATTATCTTTACAATATCTATTGTAAAGATTGCAGTGCATTTGTATATCATATGGGCGTGAAAGTTGCGGATTTGCAAGCATATTGTTACGATTTTAAAGCAAATTTTCAATAATATTAGTTTTAGTAAAATACACTGAACGGTATATGTGAGTAAATAAACAAGGGTATAATTTAACGAAACTATATAAACCATCTAGAGAGAAAAAAATAATTGTTACATATGCCTACATTTATCTGTCTATTTACGAATAAAGAACAGCAACCTTAAGAGCACACAAGAATTTAAAAGACAGGAATAAGATGACAACAAACCACTATTGTGTGCCCCAGCAAACTCGGAAAGTGTTTTTTCTTAAAGTTTACATCAAAGAAACCATCAAATTATCAATGGAATTGCTATTATATTTAAATAAGGTTATAGTCATAAACAATTCTGCATTCAAATATGAAGGAGATTCTTCAATACTCGAGATACTAGTTAAACCATTAATAATGATTATTAGTGATAATGACAGCGGCCATTGTTGTTGTTGATTTTCATTGGAACTGTCTATTTTGTACAAGAACGTTGTTTGTAGACATCCGGTTTCATTTCCAAGAAAGAATAGAATTGATCGATTCGTGATTATTTAAGATTTACTTGAATGTATATTGTAACGTAATAATGGGGGTAAGAGATTATGACTCTGGTAAAATTTAAAAATTGTATGTATAACGTTCCCACACGACGACATTTTTACGAAATATTTACAAAAAGTTACTGGGACAGAGTATATGTAAGTGCTGCAGTTGATAAGTTATGAAAGTTATGAAACTTGAGAGAATGATATCGGACGTTTTAATTTATATATAACTATTTGTTTTAATGTTAGAAATGATTCAAGAGCAACAGGCAACGGGCAATCTTTATTCTATAGATTTCATTACTCAAATGTTGGAAAAGTAAATATTCAAATATTTTACAAATAGCTTCAAATCATTTGAAGAAGACGTTACCACGATAACAGTGTGAGCTGATTCTTCCTTATTCCGATTTATATCATTACCAGTAATTCAATATGTGCACGTGTTTATAGCAAAATCTATATAACCTGGCAGGCTGGAGTCTTGTGAATCGTTTCTTGACCTGGACCAGTTTGAAATTTAAGTAATAAAGCATAACATTTTAATTATGAGAAAACAAAAACAAAACAATACTGCCACCATACATAAGAGAGTATCCAGTGAGGAATAAAACTTTTTTCCCGTGCAGCTTGTCATAAACGAAAAGTGAGTAAAATCATCCGTATGATGGGCCTAATCAAAAGTTACAAAGTTACTCGGCCCAGTCATCTTATGTGAATCGGACAGTAAACATAATCCTGTGTCATGTAGACATGGGGTATTTAGAGTTGGCTTCGGTCATCTCATTGATAGCAAATCTACCTTCAGATATGAAGATTGACATCTGATTTATAGATGCCTGCAGTATCAATGACACACGGCGCTAAACACTGTATAGATGTATTTTAGAGAGATATTTTGATATTTTTCATTTATTGGGGAAGGATGGATCAAAGAGTCACAAATATTATAAACATAATACCAAAGTTATTATGCTCAAGACGATCGTTTCTGTCAATTAGACTTCATCAGTTGAGCTCCAATTTAAAATGTCAATGTATTGTCTAAAGAGCAACCAAGAATCGAATTTAGCAGAGATAATGATATTGATCTATCTCACCACTGGCTGATGTTTTTTTTATCAGGAACTCATATGTGGGGCTTTTTTTCTTGCACATGCAAAGCTGGAAATCCTGTTTGCTTACATAGATGTATAACTTAACTGGACCTATTTTTGTAGCCACATCACTCACCATTTTTTCATCCATCATCCGCAAATAAACATAAACTCGTGTCATACACATTTTTTCAAACAATTTAGTAAGATTTATGTGTGACGAATTTTAACAACATGAAAATCCCTTTGATTCTTCATTATTAAAAACAATGCAGATGACTTGTGAAGGGATACATAGGGTTCTGGATCAATAATTAGGGATAGAAATTTTGTAGTACTGATAAAACCAAGATCAGTCTATTCCAGGTATATGTCTACCAAGGTAAAGTGGCACATCCTGGTTCAATCGGAAAATATAATAATACGGTCTACTTTCCAAAAATAGGTGTACAGGTAAAACATATTGCCTTGCACGGACTCCATGCATTACTAATACATTTGTGACGACAAGTAGCTTATCACCCCTGTTATGATTTGATTTAGACTCAATATATTTGTAAACATGTACCAATTTATCTTGGTGGACCTATACGACAATGTCCATTCTAACTGATATCAACCGGACAACCAATCAAAGTTGGTACTTTACATTAACATAATATATTACATTCTACATTCATCCAGCCAATATACCGTATACAAAATAATCACCATATATTCACAAAATCGTTTTAATTTCTACATAAAAATGTCCATTTTCCAATTTTAGAAACTAAATCTACTGGAGTGTAATGTTACAAATCAACTTTAACATTTGCACGGCTTCATCATATCGGTATTACAAATTCACACGCAATACTTATTCTATCAGTTACCTGCTATATGGTGATTAATTATCTATATTTAAAAAACCACAACGATCGTCAAAATAAAAAAAATTTAAACGAATTCAGCAAAAGTTGAATCAAGACGGATTTAGCATCGGTTTGAGAAATATAATAATGAGGGCATTGAAGACAGAACACATGAATGCAATTACAAAAGGAAAATATACATTCTACATCGCTATCGTTATATTTTCTCATTATTTATATTTTTACCATGGGATTTAATTAATTGTCGGTAGATTTAAATTCAGGATATGTTGACTTTATGACACCAGACATCAGCTAAATGTCAAAAACTTTCGTTCTTTGACAGCGCTTCGAGTGAAATTGACATCATATATAGTTCATTAACTAAGTCATTTAAAACACGCCAAATAGTTTACATGATTGGTTTTCAATTAATGGTTGCGATTAGCGATAGTATTTTGGATGACTGGAGCTTTTAAAGTTCCCCTGATAAAATCTCACTAAAATTGAAAATTTACCAATTGTAGTTGAAGTTACATAAAAATAGAAATATGACTTAGACTCTTGCGAGTGAAATGCTATTCTCTTAGCCCTTCACTAACCTTAAGTATGTTCTTTATTTTGATTTCTCATTATCTTACAGAACAATTTACATGGCGGAATTCCATTTTATTAGTCCATTTCAAGATTTCTCTGTCTAGAGTCTGCGGACAGATTTGTTTTGAGATCATAAAACAGAATGAAAACAGAAAAATCTTTGGTGATATGAAACTTAGCCCTTGAACTTAAACATTTATATTCATTAGTATAAATGTGAAAACTATTATTCCATAGGCTATTGTATTTGTAAGTATGTGCCAAATATATAAGTTAAGGTCTTTAAGTTTCATTTTCTTTTTCTTTTGTTAAATATGCATTAAACTACATATATCCTCCTAAAATGTTGTGTTTTTCTGTCACTTTGTAGTGTTTGTTCTCACACAAAAAGAGAGGTCTTTGATTTTAGGTGGTCGCTAAAGGTAAGAAAAACTTGGAACGGCCTTACTAAATAAAAAGAAACTTACTAGATTCGTAAAACTATTTCTTCTTTATTGATCGAAAGACTTTTAAGCAACCGAAATACACCATTTCACCAAAAAGTCAAATTGTTCACTTTATACGTAAGATACCTGTAAATAGCCTAAAGCAATAAAAATAAGTTATAAAAGAATTGGTTGCTTACTCATGCCTTCCACCTGATTACATCTCTGGATCTCTGGAAGTCCTTATTTGTCCAGGGTTGATCATATTTCTATCTTATAATCTGGACATGACGTGCCGGACACACGAGAGAATCAACATAATTTTTAAAAACTGGATGGAATTTAAGGTTTGGGTTTTGATTTATAAACACAAAATAGTATTATTCGGGTTCGTATTCTAAATTGGAAGGTTGTGTGTTAAATCAGAATTAGAAAACAACGGGAGTACAAAGGTAGACCATCGACTGTAAAAATTACTTCCACTAGTGAATTCAAAATGTGTACACCTCTAGTGAATACATTAATCAAAGCTTGCAGTTTGATATATATTTCAAATATTCCATTATTTTCATATCTGGAAAGAAAATTCTAATTAAAATAAATATAGGTCAAGAAATTTATTATTGGACTAAAGTCGATAAGAATTATAATATACACTCATAAACTTACGTAGAAGGAGGTTATACATACTAACGATGAAATGAATAGTTTTATTATCCCTTATTACTGCCTTACTTCCCATTAACGTTCAATCGGGAGACTATAATTAAGGTTCACATACCTTTGAGAATACAGTACAGCCATAAAATGAAGTATTACTTATCAATCACGCCCCAAATGTGAAAACCTTTATTAAATTCTTTTAACCGCTAATTGAAAGAACTGACGTTAGTGAGTTTTTACATTTTGTGATGTTAAGTAAATTAAAATCTTAAAAGGAATCATCTTGTCATGTTCGGATTCGCCTTTAGTTAACCAGTGAGTGAGTCACCAACATCTCCCCGATTGCATAAATCTTGTTAATTAAAACTAAATAAAGATTATGAAAACGTCGTCAGGCTAAATTTAATAATAAAGTGAGCTCCATAGAGTTCACAACTAGCTTTATTGAGAGACAGAGAGAGAGAGAGAGAGAGAGAGAGAGAGGGAGTGTGTGTGTGTGTGTGTGTGTGTGTGTGTGTGTGTGTTGTTTACCGGGCGTCACTCAAGTTCATAAGTAACATAATACCAATGTTATGCAAAAAAGCCAAACCAAATGCTCAAAACCATCACTTCTGTCCTTAAAAAATAATCTAAATATATACCCAAATCCGTCTAAGATTAATCACTGTAAGAAGTATTGACTGTATTTGGTTTTGAGGAGTTTAGAATTTGTAAAAATGGTGCTATCTATCCTACTTTATACTTTAGTATAAACTAATTAGATATACCTGGTACTGGCTTTATGTATAATCTCGTAACCGGCTTACCCCTATCTAATATTAAAACTGACCACCAGCCTAGAACATTGTGAGTGTGGCGTAGAGCACAATAAACAAACAAACATACAGACAAACAAACAAACACATTGTACTTATATCAAGATTTGTTTTAAAATCAATACAGCTTGTGTCAATCAAAAACAAGAATCATTTTACTATTATAAGCAAAATGTCTTACGAATGGAATGAAATTAAGATCTATTCTTTGAGATGCATATCATAAGTTATTTACTGTATGCCTTTAAAGCAAAATAAAAAATGGTTGGTTGAATCTGCGTCCCCAATATCGACCTCATTTATTATGTCTTTATATTTTTAGTATTTATGGTTGTAATATTATAGTATTGGGCTATTGTTGTATCAACAAAATTTAACAGGATATTGATCCACGGTCGGATAAATCAGTAATTCTTGTCTCGGATGGTGTTTTAAACATTGGCATATAAACAAAAAGGAAAATGTGTTTCATAAGTCTATAAACGTTTAATACGGATTAGGAGTTCCATGCATGACGTAATATTAAATGACACTTGTAATATTACATATGGTGATAAGTATAGAAGAAATAACACGCAATAACCTAACACATAAATATCGTGTGACATTCGTAAAATTATATGTGTATTTTTAATTATACATTAGATGCATATTTTGTTATCCATGTGATCCTTTGTCTTTACAAAAGAACGCATTTCCTCTTACACACATGATGACGTCCATATTTCCGTTCCTACATAGATATAGCTAATCATGTGATTTGCTTTCTGTTGTGGTGTGATCGGCTATATTCAGCATGTTTGTATTTTAGAGTACTCTGTCATATCATTTCCAGAAAATGTGTAAACTTATACTATTAAACAACATATTAAAATTAATTATAAGAAGAAAGGAATAGATTTTATCATATCATGAAAATTAGATCATAGAGCCATGATTTGTGGACACATTTAAAACGTTACCAAAGGTGAATCGTTGTGAAAAACTCATCCTCATTATATGATGTGGTTAGATTCCCTATATTGATATTACTCCTATACGATGTATAGTTGAAGAGTGTACATGTACTAGATAAAATATTTACTTTTCTGGTACTCAGTTTCAATCGACTACGATTACAGGTATTCTAAGGAGATTTCTATCGATATATATTAATGTACTTTTAAATATTATGTTGAGTTTCACGAAAAACATCTTTATAGTCAACAGACCTGAAAATAATATAAAACACTGCGACATCTCATCTCATAAACAAAGAAACTGACAAAACCATTTGTCAACCTGTCTGCAGGTATATCATATTAAATTTCCTATAGGCTTTTTAATTGCCCCTTTAAGTGGTAAATTTGATAGACAAACTTAACCTTTGTGGCGATACTATTACATTCATCGATGAAAGATAATTTAATTGCAGGTCACGTGCTTTGTTTCTTAGGTGAATACTACACGTCAAGGACGTTTTAATGTTGTCAAATCGTCTGCCACCGATTTCTGTCAGTTAATATATTTAGATTGCAGAACAAAATACAACTTCATTTCAATTTTGAGATTATATTACAAAGTAAATATGTAAACATATATATCTCAGTAATATATCTGGGTGGTATAAACGAATAAACCAAAATCGAAGCGTTCTACAACGTGTTTAATATGTATCATTATGTCACTGTGATACTTCACTTTTATATCTAGCAGTTAATCTGGTCGGTATAGCTAGATAATCAAGTTCAGGTTCAACACGAATTCGACATCTGCACCAACAATGAAAATACTGATCGATTTCACGGGTATCCGCAAATATGAATCCGACTGATAGGACAACTGGCTTTACTTGAAACACGGAACGAAATTCAAATGCGTCGTAGTTGACTTTCCATTGATTTCAATATCAAACTCGTTATTCCAAAACTCCTCTTTAAATTTTACTGCAAGTCAGAGAATTTTCAATCATTGTCATTGTTCTTTATGTACATTTTAAAAATTAAAATCATCTTCAGGAGACATTATCACACTCATCTTCTGGAGACAGTATCACACGCATTTTCAGGAGACATTATCACATTCATCTTCAAGTGACAGTATCACCTTCATCTTTAGCAGACAGGATCACATTCATCTTGAACAGACAGAATCACAATTATCTTCAGCAGACAAGATCACAATTATCTTCAGGAAACAGGATCACACTTATCTTCAGGAGACAGGATCACACTTATCTTCAGGAGACAGAATCACAATTATCTTCAGGAGACAGGATAACACTTATCTTCACCCTGCAAGATCACAATTTTCTCCTGGAGACAGTATCACACTTATCTTCAGCAGACAAGATCACAATTATCTTCAGGAAACCGGATCACACTTATCTTCAGGAGAGAAGATCATCACAATTATCTTCAGGAAACAGGATCACAATTATCTTCAGGAGACAGGATCACAATTATCTTCAGGAGACAGGATCACACTTATCTCTAGGAGACAGGATCACACTTATCTTCAGGAGACAAGATCATCACAATTATCTTCAGGAAACAGGATCACACTTATCTTCAGGAGACAGGATCACAATTATCTTCAGGAGACAGGATCACACTTATCTCTAGGAGACAGGATCACAATTATCTTCAGGAGACAGGATCACATTTATCTTCAGGAGACAAGATCACTGATATTAAACAGACAAGATCACATTCATCTCTAGGAGACATTATCACACTCATCTTCATGAGACAGGGTCAAATTCATTTTCAGGAGACAAATTGCACTCAACTACAGGACAATAATTACACAAATTTCAAGGAGTCAGATAAAACTCGGCTTCGATACATTCAGATGGTGACAGGTCTCAACATCATATATGTACATACTGGAAAGGTAACACTGACATTTTGCCTTGTTGGTCAGCTTTTAGATCATTAACGTTTAGGCGTCCTTACACTTACCAGAAAATAGGATGTATAAAAGATATTTGTCAATTTTTATGAAATAACATTTTTATTTCATCGCGAGGGGGCAAAATGGGTATATTTAACACGAGTGCGTAGTATAAATTTGCCTCACAATATGAAATAAAATGTTTTTTAACAAAAATTGACAAATATTCTATTTCTTAGTATTATTTATTTAATTTCTCATAAAAGAAGAAAAAGTAGTTTTCAAACTTTGAAATTATTTTGATTGGCTAAGTGAAAATAAGACTGTGTACACTGGTTTTGCATGGGGTGTTATTTTTCACACTGTAAAAAATAACAATTTAAAGATATAATTAATTTAATTATTTTTGATATATCATAATAATAATAATAATAATAACTAGAGCTGAGCTTTTTGCTGAAGCAAAAAGGGGTCATCCGACCATAGCTGAGGCTACAGCTTTGATACAGCTTCAGCTGAGCAACAGAGCATAGCTCAAAAGCTATGACCCTGAGACCGAAGTCCGATCCACAAAGACAATTTTTGATATTTTGAGTTGAAATGTTGAAATTGAGTTGTGACCTTGATTTTTGATCGGATGACCTTGAAACTTCACACATATGTTCTTGAGTTCATTCCCTAGAAATCATCAATAATAACCTATCTATTAAAGTTCTATAGTTTTTGAGCTATTTTGAGTTGAAATTTTCAATTTCAGCTGTGACCTTGACCTTTCATCGGATGACCTTGAAATTTCACACGTATGTTCTTCAGCTCATTCCCTACAAATCATCAACACTAACTTATATATAAAAGTTCTATAGTTTTTGAGCTATTTTGAGTTGAAATTTTCAATTTGAGCTGTGACCTTGACCTTTCACCTGATGACCTTGAAATTTCACACATGTGTTCTTCAGGTCATTCCCTACAAATCTGCTACACTAACATATTATAAAAGTTCTATGGTTTTTGAGCTATTTTGAGTTGAAATTTTCAATTTGAGCTGTGACCTTGACCTTTCATCGGATGACCTTGAAACTTCACACA
Source organism: Atrina japonica (assembly GCA_030159075.1). Taxonomy (NCBI): domain Eukaryota; kingdom Metazoa; phylum Mollusca; class Bivalvia; order Pterioida; family Pinnidae; genus Atrina; species Atrina japonica. The sequence goes on along the minus strand of BROG01000733.1, from coordinate 333,042 downwards.
TATGTTCTTCACCTCATTCCCTACAAATCAGCAACACTAACCTATATATAAAAGTTCTATAGTTTTTGAGCTATTTTGAGTTGAAATTTTCAATTAGAGCTGTGACCTTGACCTTTCATAGGATGACCTTGAAATTTCACACATATGTTTTTCAACTCATTCCCTACAAATCATCAACACTAACATATATATAAAAGTTCTATAGTTTTTGAGCTATTTTGAGTTGAAATTTTCAATTTGAGCTGTGACCTTGACCTTTGATCCAACGACCTTGAAAATTTACATCAAGATTCCTCATCGAATTACCTACATATCTTGTACAGTAACAGGTATATAAAAGTTTCACCGTTTTCGAGCTATTTTCAATTTAAATTTTTAGAGAATTTTCAAACTCACCTGTGACCTTGACCTTTTATCCGATGACCATGAAATTTCGTATAAACATTTATCAGCCTATTCTCTACAAATCACTCATGTATATGTCTATACTAAAATCTGATAGTTCTAGAGATATTGAGATTTTAAATTTTTAAATGTCTCTGTGACCTTGACTTTAATTTCTGTGACCTTGAATCTTTTTGAGCTTTTGCAGCTTATGAAACTGAACAACTTTCTCATGCATATGTCTATAGTAAAGATTCTTAGTTTCTGAGATATTTTGACTTTTGTCTCATTTTTAGCTGACAAAATATGAACCCTTTTTTCAGCCCCTAGCGAGCTTTTTTCAGGGGACAGTCAGATCAAATTTGAAACCCACATGCACAACTTCAGTCTTTGCTCTTTCAGAAAATTCAAACAGATTTATTCTAGCTTCAGTAGTTGCTGAGAACAATGTGCCACAAAATGGGACATGTGAAAAATGAAAAAGGGAGATAACTCTGAAAATAGAGGGAATTTTGAAAAAATGAGAAAAATGACCCTGGATCATCTGATGCTTTAATGTTGCTGAAAATTTGAGCAAAATCGGCTGAGCCGTTTATGAGCTACAGCCAGTACAAAATCTGTTGGAGAAAAAAAAAAGAATAATAATAATAATAATAATAATAATAATAATAATAATAATAATCACGAAAACAATAGGGTCATCCGACCTAAAGTCGGATGACCCTAATAATAATAATAACTAGAGCTGAGCTTTTTGCTGAAGCAAAAAGGGGTCATCCGACCATAGCTGAGGCTACAGCTTTGATACAGCTTCAGCTGAGCAACAGAACAAAGATCGGAAGCTATGACCCTGAGACCGTAGTCCGATCCTCAAAAACCAATCTTGATATTTTGAGCTATTTTGAGTTGAAATTTTGAAAGTGAGCTGTGACCTTGACCTTTAATCGGATGACCTTGAAACTTCACACATATGTTCTTCAGCTCATTCCCTACAAATCATCAACAGTAACCTATATATAAAAGTTCTATGGTTTTTGAGCTATTTTGACTTCAAATTTTCAATTTGAGCTGTGACCTTGACCTTTTATCGGATGACCTTAAAACTTCACATATATGTTCGTCTGGCCATTCCCTACAAATCACCAACAGTAACTTATATATAAAAGTTCTTTTTTTAGATATTTTTAGTAGAAATTTTCAATTTGAGCTGTGACCTTGACCTTTGATCCGATGACCTTGAAACTTTACACATATGATCTTCAGCTTATTCCCTACAAATCATCAACACTAACCTATATACAAAAGTTATATAGTTTTTGAGCTATTTTGAGTTGTACTTTTCAATTTGAGCTGTGACCTTGACCTTTGATCGGATGGCCTTGAAACTTCACACATATATTCTTCAGTTCATTTCCTACAAATCATCAACACTAACCTATATATAAAAGTTCTATAGTTTTTGAGCTATTTTGAATTGAAATTTTCAAATTGAGTTGTGACCTTGACCTTTGACCCAACGACCTTGAAACTTTGCACACCAATTCCTCACAGAATTATCTATATATCTTGTACAGTAACAGGTATATAAAAGTTTCACCGTTTTCGAGGTATTTTCAATTGAAATTTTTAGAGAAACTTCAAACTCATCTGTGACCTTGACCTTTCATCGGATGACCATGAAATTTCGTATGAATATTTATCAGCCTATTTTCTACAAATTATTCATGTATATGTCTATACTAATATCTGATAGTTCTAGAGATATTGAGATTTTAAATTTTCAAATGTCTCTGTGACCTTGACTTTAAATCACGTGACTTTAAAACTTTTTGAGCTTCTATAGCTCATCAATCTAAACAACTTCCTCATGCATATGTGAATATAAAGATTCTTAGTTTCTGAGATATTTTGACTTTTGTTTGATTTTTGCTGACAAAATATGAACCCTTTTTCAGCCCCTAGCGAGCTTTTTCCAGGGGACACTCAGATCAAATTTGAAACCCACATGCACAACTTCAGTCTTTGCTCTTCCAGAAAATCCAAACAGATTTACTCTAGCTTCACTACTTTCTGAGCAAATTGTGCCACAAAATGGGACATGAGAAAACAGAAAAGGGGAGATAACTCTAAAAATAAAGGAAATTTTGAAAAAATGAAAAAAACGGCTCCCGATATTTTGATTTTCAATAATTGCTGAAAATTTGAGGAAAATCGGCCGAGCCGTTTTTGAGCTAGAGCTGATACAAAATTCACTAGGAAAAAAAAAAAGAAGAAAAATAATAATCAGAATAATAGTAGGGTCATCCGACCTGAAGTCGGATGACCCTAATAATAATAATAATAATTTAAGTTAATCGTGTACAATAAATATATACCCATTATGTACTACCGTATAGATATAACAGGATTAACTCACACCATTTGTTGGCTTATGTGAAACTGAATACTAAAAATGATCAATGTACAATCAATTAAAAAAAATAATTAAAAACTGAATTCCCTCATGAACCAATTCAACTTACATTTCACAACAAAATATGTAATAAAAACTATAGCTATATCTGGAAAATGAAAAACAGTAAATGTAAATAAAGGAAAAGCATATACGTTATGTAAAAAGACAAATGTTTAAGTACGACTCCAATACTACTCACTGATATTCGAATACTGAATAAATTTGGCATATTCGTTTCATCTCTACAGTACAATAAAGATTGATATCACGGATAAATTATCTATCTTTTTTGTGTGTGCCTCTCATTTTGTATATATTAAACCTGATGTTGCATGTACCAAGTCGGTAATTTTATCTTTAATGACTTACCTATTACATATTGCAGTATTCACAGCTTATTTGAATTAAGTGTGCTGTACTGAATAGTATTAAGGATGCAAACCACAAAAGACTTTTATTTTATTGCAGTTTTAATGGCGCAATAATATAATTCATGACTGATAAAACTCTGACGTTCGAAGAGTCAGAATAAAATAACCATTACAAAACACAGGTAGAAGTATGTGTGTATATATTAACAAAGTTATATCGTTTTGGAATGGTTAAAGAAATAAAGTGTTTGATAGCACTATATAATGACCGTTGTTGCGTTGACCTTCGGCTATATTAACTGGCTAATAAACATTCTTTATGTTGTTAGGAACGTCTTATGCATGCATTTACATCAGATCTCTCTCTCTCTCTCTCTCTCTCTCTCTCTCTCTCTCTCATACGCACAGATAAGATAACATGCACAAAACCTACAGGAACTAAACATACGTAGGAATAGACAGACCGACAGAAAGCGATTTATCTATAATAAATGCTCAGAGACTACTTTACTCATTTTCAACGAATCTTTCAAAGCAACATTAAAATTTACTCGATTGTTTGTTCGTTGGACTATATTCCCAAAACATAGAAAGTTAAGTAACCAACATAGCGAATGGAGAAATGTTTAAGATGGAATGATATGGCTAGCTGAGTCGTTTTATACACACGTTAATAGATTCTACATGTTTTATATTAAACTTTAAAAGCTTTTAGAAGTATTATTATTATTACTACAGTAAGTTAAATTGTATTTGACGGAGCAAATCGAAAGGTGAAAAAAGTGCATAAACATTTAGTCAGTGGATCGTTTGTAAACACCTGCATAAAGTGTTGTTATCTACGTACATCTACATTTCAACTATTAAAATTGCATTCACTAGTTTACATTTATTTTCTAATTTCCTGCGTTAACAGGATACATAATGTGTGTATTTAATGTTTCTTCTTTTTCCGTGCAAATAAAACCACTTCCAATTTCGTACCTTTCGATACGGGTTCAATATTCTACACTCGCTTTGATATTATATTACGTTTACAGTGGAACCCACTTATATTGAACCCTGTTACAGTGTAATCTCAGTTGATTTGAAATAATTTTGACTCCATCTGCAAATTCATTTATTGTCCTTATATTTACCATCTGTTGGCACTGAAACTATATAACTTAACTAGTTATGGTATTATATTTACCATCTGTTGGCACTAACGCTATATAACTTAACTAGTTATGGTATTATATTTACCATCTGTTGGCACTGACACTATATAACTTAACTAGTTATGGTATTATATTTACCATCTGTTGGCACTGACACTATATAACTTAACTAGTTATGATATTATATTTACCATCTGTTGGCACTGACACTATATAACTTAACTAGTTATGATATTATATTTACCATCTGTTGGCACTGACGCTATATAACCATCATAAACATTTTGTGACTGCCAACGGCTGTTCCAGGAAACATGAAAACATAAGAAATAAGTTAATATAAGCATTGAACTTCGGTCAGTTGGCATTTATGGACTTATGAATGTCAACTGGACAAAGCAACTTCATCATGAAGCGCTAATGCTGTAGAATAAAAAAACGTGGGATTAAAATTTTGTTGTTTTAAAAATAAAGCAAATTCGTTGACATTAAATTTCGTTGAAATAAAATTCTGTTTGTGAAGAAACCTATAACCATTACTAGAATACTATATGTAAAAGTTCGTCATGGTTTAAATTACGTTCATAAATGAAAACAACGAAATTATATATAAGAATGAGAGTTCTCAGCGATAATCTGTTTTACATTGCAAAATGAATTATGTGACTTAGATAAATCTAATACCACAAGTTCAAAGATTTGGGATACACTGGAAACCTCGACTCTTTTGCTTGTTGGTCGAACGCTCATTACACCACCAGGTTTTATTGACAGCTTTATAGAGCTGAAGTTTGTCCGCAAATTTCCATCCGTACATAGAAACAAGTGATACAATCAATTAGCCACCCTTCTTTCATTCAATATTAGTATTAATGTTTATATTTGTGACTGAATAATTACATGATAAGAAAATAATTTAGATAGAATTTTAATGATCCATATCTTTTCTTTTTATTATTTACTAAAGAAAAAGGGAGATAAGTCCTGCATACTTACCAGTTAAACTGTCAAACGATTTTTAGATTTTTATAATAATACAGTTAATAAAAACCAAGACAATGCCTTGAAAGCGAACGGAGCTCGTTGTTTTACAAAAGCAGAGAAAACATTCACCGAGTCCTCAAATTAACATTTAGGTAAATCTACTACATATTGTCAATTAATAATGGCAATTATTAATGTGTCAATGCGATTAGAACTAGAAATAAACACACAACTGAATCAAGCACACATGCCTCGTAGTTGGGTATTTTACTTACAATAGCATGAATAGACATGGACAGGAAATTAACAACCAGACTATACGACAAACCCGATGATTACATATTCCCCGCCATGTTCCCAATTAACCCTTTAAACCCTATAGGCCACAGTTGACTACTCTAAACATTAAAAAGAGCATACCATGTAGAATTTAGGGATAAACGGGTTAAGTAGTAATATCCCCAAATCCTCTCCGTATGGTAATTTTATCTCACAAATGATCCGATATGCCAGGGCAAGTTCAACTTCTGAACATTTCATACACAGAGGCAAACTACTCACTGACAAATTATTGACACATCTAAATTCTCGTTTCGCAAATTTTACTGTCGGTATAATAGCCTTTCTTGAGATTACACTGTGTTTTTCCGTCTCACTTATTTCATTCAAATTTGCCTTTTGCTCGCGGCGGGTGCGACAATAAGGAATGCGTACTAATCCATGACACCTGATCCAACCTCTGGATTTCTCGAGACCAGGGGCCAGTTTTACGAAAGATTTTAAATCTTAGACTTGGTCTTAGGACCAAACTTAGGATTTAAGACCATTTTACACAGAATAAGGTCAGGACTTGTGACTTAGGACCAAATCAGATCAGGTCTTTGTGATTACTCTGGAGCATCTCATTGACCTAAGTCATTGTTGTATGTATTATAAGTTATCTTTGAACATGTAGAATGTACAAGTCTTCATTAATATAAAAACTGTCACATGCCAAAGTATAAATCTTTAGGATGTCCAGGATAAAGATTCAAATCTAGTAAAAATGGACAAACATGGACCTCAGGAAACCAAGAGGGGTCAGGTGTCATGGAGGAGTAAGCATCCCCTGTTGACCGGTCATAGTCGCCGTGACTCCACAGGCAAATCCAAATGAAATACGTGAGGAACGAATCCTCGTCACAATTGGTACAGACGTCTCAACAACCGCCAACGAAAAGACAACTCAACATTTCACTTATACCGACCGTAAAATCTGCGGAACGTTGACATCACACGCGGTTTTCGATATCCCTGTGTCAATAATTTGTCAGTGAGTTGTTTACATCTGCATATGAAATGTTCATATGTTGAACTCGCCCTTGTATATCTTTTGTGAAAAATGCCTTAACACTGGAGTTAGACTAAGGCTAATAAAACAGTTCGAAGTGTTGTCTTAAGATCAAACAACTTAAGACACGACTTCTTGATAAAACGGGCCTCAGAATATTGAAAATGTAGCCATGCTCAAGGAACATTTGTCCAAAGACAAGTATTTGTCATGCATCCATCACTTTTACTACAAAAGTAATCTATAATTGTAGAGTAACTAGAGCTTTTCCATTTTCAATCATTGCTGTCAAAATTTATTGGGTTTACCGCGAAACTCATAAATTCCCAAACAGTCAGAGCATAGTTCCAACATAGATCATTTTGTAGAATTTGTGATAAGCCTTTGGAAAAGAGCGGAAAACCGGAGTGCATTGGGTCAGAATTACCATAGAGTATGCCAGCAAAAATAAAGAACACAGTAAAGTAAATTTATAAATTTTTATTAACAATAGCGAAATAAAAACTTAATCTAAATGAAAGTTTACAATAATAAAAGTCACAACTCACAATATCCGTTGCTGTTCACATTCGACTTAACATTTTTGAACGTTCATTTTCAAATAATATAACATACATTTCAACATGTTCTGTCAAAAATTGTAAAACATGCCATATATAAATAACTGATCATGGGTTCACCAGCAGTCTGACAAATAAGCATTACAACACCAGAAGTTGGGATCATTTGGATTGTAAATCATCTAACGTTGTTTAGAGAATTGAGTGTACCTTCTGTTGTTTGATTTATGCTGGCGAGACTAAATAAAAGAGTATCTGGCCATCGATTTGAAGTTAATAATGGGGTTAACCAGATACTCTATCGATATTTCAACTCCCCGGACCATTCCATTTTGTATATGAGAGTGCGTATAATTGAAAAAAATATACCACTGGACCAACAATCGCACCTTGAGTACCCCTTCCGTAGACAACGTGAAGAATTTTGGATTAAACACGTTGGCACTGCATACCCCTATGGATATAACGACAATATTCAAAGTGTAGGCCCACTGTGTAGTGGTGTTAATGTGATGGAATTTTTCTAGCGTAAGACATAAGCGAAGTCACGGACAGTGTTCATACAACAGACCCAACATACTTGATGTCACTTTTTAATCTCTTTTACCTTACGTTTACAACTATTGGGTCTTCATCACATTCGAGGCAAACTTTATTCTGTTTCTGTACACTTCTTTATGAACTTTTTCAGGAAGCAGAATGAACCCCTACACGGATTCTTCAACCCCAGAATACACACTGAACTCCGTCATACTGGACATTGCTTATCACAGATTGTCCAAGCTTACACGCGTTATAAACAATGACTGTTCTGAACAGAAACGTATTTTCCATAAACTTAAATTTACAAATATTAAACATTGGCAATTTTCAAAATCACAAAAAGTCCAGTCCTTTTTTCCACCAAATATTAAATCGCATCCAAGTTATTAAATTACAATCGGATTTGCAGGGCCTAGACATCAACCATCCTCTACAAAACATTGTTACATGTTAATCATCTCCCTTCAAATATAATCCTATCGGGCATGTCAACACCGACGACGTTTCTATTGTTGAAAATGAAAACCTCGACAATCGTATCTTACGAGGTCCTAAATACCGTGAAGCCCGTTTCTTTAATTGACGTCAGAATTCCAGTTTAGTTATGAATTCTGTCGAAGATTATGCTAGACGATGGGACAAACATGAAGACGTGGAACAAGACGTTTTGTCTGAATGGCTAAAGGCTGTACGATGGGTGATAAAATCTCGTATTCAAAAACATAAAGGAACTATGAAAACACGTTATCCCTCTATACTTAGTGATCCAGAAGTAGTAACTGAACTGGATAGGTTACATGACCAATATGAACAGACAAAGCCTCAAATAATATAGTTTTTATTTGCAAGGCACATTACTATAATTGTTTATATGAACAACTTGGGTTTAATACGAATTCTGGTAATTCTACATACACACGTAGCTCACTTTCAAAGGACGAGATCCTTCAAATTCACGTGTCTGTAGTACGCTCTTTTGATGTACCTACAACCGATTCTGATTTTGAGCTACCATATAAATATTGAATACCAAAACTTCATAAAACCCCATATAGGCAGAGGTACATAACAGGATCCAGCAAGTGTTCTACCAAACCTTTACCTTTACTCCTTACCAAAATATTCACAGTATCAAAACATAGGACTTATCTACACTTTACACAACAATCCACATAAAATATTAAGACATTTTATCATTATAGACAACTGTTTTTTTCACTAAAGGTGGTACTCAGAAATTTAAATTGCACGGTTATCATGATACTTATTTTGTCCAACACCACTATTATTCTACACATAAATATACTGCGGTGAAAGTTTTTCATATGACGTAACAGTAAACAGCTGTGTGAGACAAGAAGTAGTTCCACTTTTCTGTCTAGAAATACTAAATGGAATTAAGGTTTATTTTCTTATTTTCATATTTTTTTGATAAGGAAAACTTTGAATACGTGTCAATTTGTTTTGAGGTTATTTTAAGATATTCGACTGCTTGGTACCGGAAGCCTAAATCTGTCAGAAGAATATTGAAAATGCAAATGGCCTCGCCCATGGCTAAGCTGTATGATGTATTTACAACGGATCTGAGTTTGAATTCTGATATATTAATAATGGGACATACCATAGAAAGTTTGAGTGTGACTTACGAGAAGGGAGACAGCTAATATTCATTCATGACAACTGAAAGTAGCCATTTTATTTGAAAGTTTTTACCAGTCAGCTGAGAACTTACGTAAGTATTTCACAGGGCCTGATTTCACACGATGTGAGTGATGAATTGTTTCTGACAGGAATATCCGGTGAAGGCAAACAAATCGACCTGTTTATCAGAGATACTTGCCTAAGTTGCACTAGGCCCAACTCTCTTGTTTTCTGTTGTAACTTCAAAGCGAACTTTCATTTCTGTGGTCTGTGGTTCTGGTCATAACATGACCTAGATATATCGCGATATGGGCCTGTAGGCTGTACAATGTGCTACAGATGTAGTCTCGTGTTTCCGATTTCTTTCTGTGATTTTTATTTGTTTTGTGGTAGGCCTAATGAATGGCTTTTATGATTAAATATATAAGAAATAAACATGTGATATTCTATACGTTATTGATTCGTTCATGTATTCTAACACTGTAAAGTAAAGCGGTTGAAACTGAGGTCACGCGACTTCAAATATTGAATATACAATATATCGCTCAATATACTTGCAGCCGGTATGTAAATATTTCGGCTTTCCCATCGTAAATTTTCCACATTTAAGTAGTAATACCCCACAGTCACCCGCATATGGGGTTTATATTTCACAAATGATCCGATATGCCAGGGCATGTTCAACATATGAACATTTCATATACAGATGTAAACTACTCACTGACAAATTATTGACATAGGGATATCGAAAACCGCGTTTGATGTTTGATAATAGTCTTGTTTGCGATTACTCTGTTTCATTGAGTGAAATGTTGAGTTGCCTTTTCATTGGCGGTTGTTGACGAGGATTCGTTCCTCACGTATTTCATTTGGACTTGACTGTGGACTGACGGCGGGTGTGTCCGGTCGACAGGGGATGCTTATTCCTCCATGGCACCTGATCCCTCTTGATTTCCAGAGGTCTGTGTTTGTCCATTTTTGACTGATTTGTGTCTATATCCTGGACATTCCGAAAGAATTATACTTTGGTATCTGAGATGTTTTATATTCCTGTAGCCAAAGATACACTCGAATACACCCATCAATTCCAAACAGTATGCAATATTGAATTACACTACTTTTGTGTAACTTAAAATAAGATGCGGTCTGCTTTCGTATAACTTGGTCTTAAAAAATAGTCGCAGGTACTCTACCTTGTTCTTCTTGATCTGCCTAGACATCTGACCGCCTACCTGTATATATACCCTAGTACAGTTTCAGAAAACACTAGATCAGGAATAATCAAGAAATGAACTTTCAAGTACATTCACGTAAATTCCATATTGCTTAATATAGTAACATGATGACATAATAAGAAAGACCTTGAAACAGTAATAACTAATATTCCAGAAAGGTACGGATGTACTAAGTTAAACAACTAATAAGTAAACAGCACCTATCAACCCTCATAACAGGGGCTATTAGAGGCCTGATTTTATTATTTTTGTCCCAGATTTCTGTTTTTTTTTATTTTTACCCAATACACCACATCTGATACTGATGTTTAAATTAACATAACTGTAAAACAACAATTTCTTGTACTGCAAAAAGAGACTAATAACATCGATGAAGGATTGATTCACGTTTTCATCGATTCTTGTACATTTTCTGTTTACTGTTGGTTTTTATGGTTTCACTTAAACATCCAAATAGCTACAGTGCTAACATGGTTAATTTTGTAGCATAATTATAAGATTTCAAAAAACATACCGTTCAAAATTCCCCTTGATACAAACTGGGGTTTTTAGTGACCTAAAGTGTAATTTTCTTTTCACGTTTTCACAGATTGATTTCTGTTTAAAATGTTTATACCCCCCAAAACACCACATTTGATACACAATAATTGTTTAATAGGCCAATACTAAGCATTATTGTTTAAGCCTTACAATCAATACACTCATTGCAAAAAGAGGCAATAAATGAAGGATAAATTAAGATTATCCCATTTTCAACATTTTTATTAATTTTTTTTATGGTTTTATCCCAAAACTTTTAATGGCCCGACTGCTGAAATCCCAACATGCTAAATTTTTAGCAATTTGGATAAGCTTTTAGAAAAAAAACCCAATTTGGTAAAAATTGGGATAAAACTTTTTCACAGGTATCTGGTTTAAGAATAGGATGTTTGGCTCAAAACATAAAATTTGATAGAAGATGTTTGCTTAATGTGTCAAAATTGAGCTAAATAACATACGACCATTACTGTCATTCCAGGAGAAGGCTTAAAATTTTCAGCGATTTTGTTTCTTGTGGTTTTTGCCCCAAACGTCCTATACGCCCCAACGGCCAAAGTGTAAGTGCTCATATGGAGTTTATATTTCACAAATGATCCGATATGCCAGGGCGTGCACAACATATGAAGATTTCATATACAGAGGTAAACTACTCACTGACAAATTATTGACACAGGGATATCGAAAACCGCGTTTAATGTCAACGTTCCGCAAATTTTATGGTCGGTATAATAGCCTTGTTTGCGACTACTCTGTTTCACTAAGTGAAATGTTGAGTTGCCTTTTCGTTGGCGGTTGTTGAGACGTCTTGTGACGAGGATACACTCCTCACGTGTTTCATTGGACTTGACTGTGGACTCACGGCGGGTGTGACCGGTCGACAGGGGATGCTTACTCCTCCATGGCACCTGATCCCACCTCTTGGTTTCCAGAGGTCCGTGTTTGTCCATTTTTACCGGATTTGTATCTATGTCCTGGACATTCTATTGATTTATACTTTGGTATCTGAGATTTTTTATATTGTAGTATTTTAATACGCTTTCAGACAACCCTAGCCCAAAAATCTCCTGAGGACAACAAAATTTATTGGTGGCTCAATGTCGATAAAATACGACACTGAAAATTACGCTTATGACTAACAAACACTTGCAGTTTTCAGGAAAACAAAAAAATGACACATTCCGAACTAAGTTAGAAAGATAACCGATAAACTTCAACACAAATGTGCACATAAGAGTACATAAGTCAGGTCAAATATTTCTTCAGCATAAAAGCTATCGAAAATTATTTTAGTTGACTCACTTTTGTCCCGTTAGGCGGAGTACACCATTTTGACTGGTTTAAACCAGTGTTTAGTGGTTTAAAGTCTATCCTAATTGATCAGGTTTTCAGCCAATCAGTATCCGAATTTCTCTCAAGATATTTGACAGAAGTAGGTCAACGAACCAAAACGGACCTTTAGCCTTAAATTAGGATCGTACAATAGATATATATATATATATATATAAACAAAAAGCTTACTAATTCATCTACAATTTCACGATATGTGAATCATGTATAATGCATAATTTCCGGAGAAAAATTATATCTAAGATATCAATAACAGTACATCTTATTTTACCCAGTACACTGACCCGATAGCAGTGAAATGGAGACAAAAAGATTGACCGAGGTTGTTATACATATCATTTACATTGTTTGTAATGTTGCTGAGGGACTTAAAGGTTAGTGTGATTGTGTTATAAGTTTCTATGTTGAATTTCTATGTATAAAAGAGTACTATGATACAGACCTGATGATGATGATGATGATGATGATGATGGTGGTGGTGATGATGATGATGATGATGATGATGACCCTTTACACAACAATTTCATACCAGAAACTTAAAAAAACAGACTCACATCTATGATACAAATTTTTTTTTGTATACAAAAATGGAAAACGCAGACATAAATATTTAGTGTTAGGGAATGAGGAACCTTATTTTGTGAAGTAATACTCTGATTCTGATAACAAGTACACTGAAGACGATATCATGAAGATGCTAGGGTTTCTAATAGACAATATCTTCGTGGTTTTTGTAAGAAAGGTTTTCCTATAAATTGTCGGCATTCCAATGTGTACCAATTGTGTACCTCTCTTGGCTGACATCTTTTTGAATTCATATGAAACGGAATTTACGGTCTCTGCTCTCCACAGGAAATATACAATTACATTTCGGTTGTATTTTACTTAAATCGATGATGTCCTGCTTATAAATAATTCGGAATTTCAAATTTGTCTCGGCCAGATGTATCATTTTGAGCTTGAGATCAATGAGGCGACGGAGAGCATCATGTCTGCTTTTTACCTAGATTTACTCCTTTCCATTGGGAAGGATGGTCAACTTCACACCTCCCTTTATGACAAACGCGACGATTTCAGTTTCCAATTCCAGTTCCTAAGTATCCACTGGTACTTTTTTTCTGTATATATAAGGTGTGAAAGAATACTTCCTCTGTGATAGACAGTATAGTTTCTCGTGTCCAAAAGGAAATGTAATTTTTTATATTGAAGAACCACTGTTTTATGTGAAAAGTGGGAGTACAGGGGGTATATATGGATCTGGATACGATATCAATAGATGTGATATTCCATCCAAGTGGATTGGTCATGGACCGTGGGTGACATGTTATAAAAACGAGGAGTGTGTTATAGAATTCAGTCCACTTATTAAACTGTATGGCTAATCTTACGGATTGAGAGGAGGGACTGCATGGTCAAGACATCTAGATTAAATGGAGCTAGAAATATTGCCGCATGTATACCAGGTACTTTTTAATATTTTATTCTATTCGTGTTTACCAAAGCCGTTGCAATGGTCCAGTGATAGAGCGGTCAACAAGTGAAATGTTCGGGTTCGATTATCCGTCTACTTTTAATTTAGAGATCCCTAAATACACATGAAACATTTCATTTTGATTTACTGCACATAAAAATACCCGAATATTTGTTGCTGCTTATTTGTCACTGGTGTGTTGATCGTAGAAAGTGTTGACAAAATGGATTTTCTTCTGTCACAGAAGGCCAGGCTAAAACGTAACATAAACTGTTCTCGAATATTTCCATCCAGAAAATATTTATATAATACATTAAGGCTTGGAATTATTATGTTTTATTGCAAAAATACTGCAATATTGATCAAGTTAGCCGAGATGTATAAGGTTAAAGTTTAAACTCAACTAAAACAAAAAATTTCAGATACCAAAGTATAAATCAATAGAAAGTCCAGGACATAGATACAAATCCGGTAAAAATGGACAAACACGGACCTCTGGAAACCAAGAGGTAGGATCAGGTGCCACGGAGGAGCAAGCATCCTAAAGTAAAATAATGTCCGATTCTCTGTACCACGATCGTAGCCAAAACTTGAAAGGAACATGACAACTGCCACTCCGCCAAGCACTCGGCATGAGAATTGATAGTTACGATCTTTGAGATAATGAGACAACCACATAAAACCTTTACTTGTGTAAATGTGATATGATTTCAACTTTGGTATTATGTTTATAATATTGATTGTGACAAGCAAAAACATTTTGACGAATAGAATAAAATCAGCAAAAACAGTGAAAATGAAATTATGAAACACACTAATCTGTATCATTTGATTGGCTAAAAATCGATATATAATCAATTTCAGCACATTCACTAAATATATCATCATCTGTATCATCTTATTGATGTGATATGATTAATTTCAATCCGTTCATCTGTATCATCTCTTTGACATAAAGACTTGATATAATCAATTTTAACCCATTCATCAAACACATAACATCATCTATCATTTCATTGGATAAAAGTGGTGATATAATGACTTTTAACACACATATAAAGCACAAATCATCATCTGTATCAGATCATTGGCTAAAAGTCGTGATAATATCGATTTTAACACATTCATCAAGCGCATAACATCTTTTGTATCATTTTATTGGTCAATATAATTAAACTCTATTTCTCATCGCCTTGTTTTCTTATATATCGCGTGGAGGATCCAACGAATACTGGTATAGGGTTACGTATGAATGACCTTCCTGTAGGTGTGTATTGTTTGACCAATAAATGTATGACTTACAGGATCTTGAAAGCTATCGAATAGCTAAAATCCATGAAATAATGGCAATCTTAAACTTTAAATAACCTACGATCCGAAGAACAACCGTGAGACTCTTTTACCCCAGGGTATATTTTGAGGGTTATACTTTTCTGAAAAGTTTACAAAAACTCCAGTCTTGTTAGCACTCTAGCCGTTTTGGGCTTTTAGGAGATTTTAGGTAAAAACCAAAAACAAACGCTTAGAAGTAAAATTGAACTTCCAATCGATAATCAAAACTCAAGTCCATTATAACAAGACGAATAAGATGTGTAAATGGTCTCAACATGAAGAACAATTGCGAATCCCAAACGGGATAAGACAAGGTGTCCGGAAGGAGTCAGCGTCTTCTGCTGGCATGACACACCGGTAGCAAACGTTCCATGGAAATCTTTTAGTCAAATTCGGTGAAAAGGTCAAGTTTGGTGATAAGGCCAAGTTCGGGGAAAAGCACGATTGGTGAATGGGAGTCACTGTCTGTGGCCGTGCTCCCGAATTATATCTAATATTTCTGAGAGGGGGGCTTCATAATGTTTAACAAGATCCCCGTATCGACCATAAAACGTCCTAGACGATGATTTCAAGTGTTCAACAATGTAATCTTGTGTAAATAGTTTATTGGCTAGTCGTTTTTCTCTCAGAATAAAACATTCATAAGAAGAGCATGCCCTGGCATAACGTATAAATTGTGAAATGAAAACTCCATAGGCAAAAGAAGATGGAACATTACTACTTAGAAACGGGAAGTATGTGATATGGAAATTAAAATCGTCGCGTTTGTCATAAAGGGATGTGTGAAGTTGGCCGTCATTTCCAATCGACAGGAGTAAATCTAGGTAAGAAGGAGATGTGTTGCTCTCTGTCGTCTCATAGATCTCTAGCTCAACAGGATAATCTGACCGAGGTAATTCTGAAATTCTGGATTAATTATGCACAGAACATCGTCGATATACCTGTAAGTAAAATTGAACCGAGATGCTAACTGTTTGTTTCCTTTGGAGAGCAGAGACTGTATAAATTCCGCTTCATTTGAATACAAAAAGATGTCAGCCAAGAGAGGTGCACAATTGGTACCCATTGGAATGCCGACAATCTGCTGGAAAACGTTTCCCGCAAAAACTACGAAGATGTTGTCTACTAGAAACCCAAAGATAGTACCACCAGATAGTCTTATAGTAAAGTAAAATTTAGCACTAATAGCACCATTTAAATGACGAATTTTGGCTATGCACTTAAATTTATTATTTGGCCGTGTATAATACCACTTCCTCTTTAGAAAATACAATGTAAACGGTAATTTTAAATTGTCGCTCAACTGATAAAGTCTAATTGACATAAACGATCACCTTGAGCATTATAACGTTGGTATTCAGCGTATTTAACCATACTAAGAGAGTGATATTGTTCCTCTATAGTAATGTATCTTCCTAAATAAAATCGAAATTACCAAATTATGAGCTAAAAGGAAAAGTTGACATGTTATTGAAATTTTCTCTATAGAAAAGAATCTGCATCGGTATACATAAAAGTCGTTGGAGATACTTCCAGTAAAACTATTGATTTTACTGTATAAAATTGTTTGAAAGTCATATTATTTAAGTGCAATGCAGTTCTTTGCCATGCCAACCACTCTCAAAATGTTTTTTTCTCCTGCAAACGAACACTCCTGAAGGTTTGTACACATCATACGTTATTAACCACAAAAGCTGATTAGAAATAAAAACAAGTGAAAAATACTGGTTGTATCACAGCGCGTTGAGTGTGATGTACCTATCCTAACATGAATGTGATTTCCAGTTGACATATTTGGAGGTATCGACAACTGGATTGTTGTCATTGTATTGCACACTGCTGTTCAATTTTCCTGGTGTATAATTGGGTTCAGCCACTATAGTTCCAAGCTTAATGTTTCCAGCTGTACTCGTGGCTGCCATTGGCAGCAATGTGTGTAAAGTCGTGATACATTCGCTTTTACTACCAGCAAAGAAGATGTCTTCAGATATGGAGATCGTTTATACTTTTATAACTAACTGATGACATTTTCACCGAAATTTACCTTTTCACCGAACTCGAGAAGGTTTCCATGTAACATTCGCAACGGGTGTGGCATGCAGCAAACCTGACCCCATCCCGTTTAAGATTCTCAATTGTTCTTCATGTTGAGACCATTTATATCTAATTCATCGTATTGTAATAGACATTAGGGTTTCTATTATTTATTTTTACTTTCCTGATTAAGAATTCAGGGGTTTCTTTTGCTAGAAGAATCCATTTTAAGATTTAGAGGTCTACGGTATATTCACTATATGTACCTTCCTATGATAACTTTGGACAAGACTTAAGTGTTTTTTCAATTAAACACAAATTTAATGCCATTTCAAGGCAGTAGATCTCGTGTACTTGATCAGATGTTTTTGTCGGGCGAATTTTCTGTCCCGATTTTATGCGATTTTTTTTTTTGGTAGCAAGATGCTGTGACATTTTCACAGCAAATTAGTGATCGTTTTAACCATCTATTTCTTATCGCTGACGTCTAATATTTGTTGATATGCTTACTTGATCTTTAGATTTATAAATCCATCACCAAGTTATGAAATGATATAATTCCATATAGACGTTTATTCCAGCTACCTCTCATTTTTTGTATTCATGTCGTCTGTGTCCATTTTGAACATATGAAAATCTAAGACGTTCGCTGATTGGTTGATTATACATGCAACAATGAATATGCATTTGTGATCAACCAATCAATAGGATTTTAATATAGATGTAGTACTTTTTAAGTGAATATGGGTTTCGTATGTAGAGTAGGATTCCATGACCAATGAGCCATTCCGATCTCTCGTTTCAGAAGAAGACATATACACCTTAATTAGGGATACCAGTGGGACATTTGAAACCAACTCAAATTGTATTTTTGTTGGATCTGCCCGTGCTGATTTTCTTCCCGTGAATTTAGATTCGGAAGGAATTTGTGATTTAGAGGTCCATAACACTAGTATACGAAACATATTTGTTTTGAGCGCTTACCTGGATGGCGTTGATATATCAGTGAGAAGTAAAAACAATGGTTTCACAATGAAAGCAGGTAAATTGTACAGAAACACAACTGTGATGGACAATATTCGTACGAACAAGGTATCAGTACGAATGACAAGGTATAACGGAGACAGAAAAATACCCCGTATACAGTTTCTAATGGAAATTACATGTACGTTTTCATTCTAATACATTTTGAATGTCTTATTCATGTCGATTCCGTTTATTTTTTACGATTAATAGTGTGTCTGGTCAAGGTGTGTGTCTGTGTGTGTGTGTGTCTCTCTCTCTCTCTCTCTCTCTCTCTCTCTCTCTCTCTCTGTGTTTTACGCCACACTCAACAGTTTTTAATCGTGTAGGAAAGAACCCGGTAATATTGTACCCGTGTAGTGTCAATTTGTCTTCCGCCAGTAAAGTTGCATTTTCTCACACAACCTTCACGCGAACTACTTCTGACAAGATGAAGACAAACCATGTTTATCAAATTTATAGTATTGAAACATACGATTTTTCTACTCTTTACACATCTATTCCACATGAAAAATTGAAAGAAAAACATTTTGGTATAATCAATAATTTTTTTCCCGAAATCTAGTCATTGGTTATCATTATATTTATTTCGTTCAACACCACTCTGATTCTTCACATAAATACACTGAAGTTGATATAAAAAGATGCTGGAATTTCTAACTGAGAATATATTTGTAATATAGGATTTGTTCCTCGCTTTATTCATTTGAATTTGACTGTGTACACACGGCGGGAGTGATCGGGTATCAAGGGGCTCTTACTGCTCCATGGCACCTGGTCTTACCTCTGGTTGTTGTTGCTGTTGTTGTTGTACTGTTGTTTAGCGTCCCACTCAAGAATCTTTCACAAATATGGAGACATCAGTTGATGGGCTTCAAATTTTGGCCTATGCTAGGCATTTACGGCCATTGAGCAGTGAGGATTATTCAACGTACCAACACCTACTGTGACACGGGGCCTTGGTTTTTACTGGAATTTCAGAAGTCTGTGTTTGTCAACTATTCATTAGATTTGTATACCTGTATATATCCTGGACATTTTATATACTTCATATCTTAAAGTACAATGCTCTAACCACTCGGCCACCATGTTTTTTTATCATATTCAGGTGGAGATAACAAAAGTGAAATGAAATGTAAAGAACGTTTATAAAGACATATATATAAAGGTGTATATTATGAATCTCATTTGGTTTGTGCATATTAATCTAAAAATACATATTCTTAGTTTTTATGTTAATTGCGATACTAAGTACAAACCTAATCAGTGCCTTGATATTTTCTCCACAGTAAACCCCCAAAAGACAACATCATTTTCTATTTCGTGTTGTATGGATAAAAGTGTGATTAATAACGGATGTAAACATGAAATTTCCAAAAGTAAGTACATGTAATATAATCTGTCTTATTGGCGCCAGGTGACACATAAGATCTCCACATCTCCCTGTTGTTTGCAGTAGCCAATTCTTTATTCTGTTTATTCCATCCTGCTGTTGTCCTCTCTTTTTCTACAGTATGTCGTCATTCTGTATTTGGTCTTTCACGTTTTCGCTTACCATCTGTGAACCAAGTTAGTGCTGTTATTGATTTGCTGTTAACTGATGTTACGTCTGATGTATCTCCGCTTCTTGCGTTTTACATCATCGCCTATTTTCTCCATTCCCGCTCTCTCCAATACTTCTTCATTACTGATGTGGTCATTTAATATTTAGTATTCTTCGCAGACTTTTATTTTGGAATACCTTTCTTCTCATTTCGTTGTCTCTGATCCCTACATAAGCACTGTTGTCACTAGTGACTTCTATAGTCTAAGCATGATCTTTCGACTGATGTTGTTGGAGCTCAAGATGTTTTTGAATCTGATGAATGCTTTCCATGCTTTTGATATGCGGTTGTAAAGGTCTACTGTGCCTCCTCCTACATTTCAAACGTATGCTTCCAGGTATACAAAGCTTTCAATGTCCTCTATCGGTATGTCGTTCATCGTGATCTTCTCATGGCGTTCTCATGGCGTTCTTTCATATTGACAGTATGCTTGGTTTATTAATATGCAAGAGCAAAAGTGAACATTCATTGATATAATACTGTCAATATTTCCTCGGTGTTACAAATCATCTACAAAAGTTGTAAAGGAGGGATGCTTGGTACTTGAGAATGTAATCCTGGCTTATACGAAACTATTTAACCCTAACTCTGAATGTGATGAATTACGGAAATAATATTAGCATTGAATGAACTTCACATAAAATACTCGTGGACAAAATTTGGCAGTCTATCAATGTTGGTACTATATAATTACATTCTACTGACACCCATTACTAGTTTTTCGCCTACCTACAACAGGTGCATCTACCGATTTGCCAATCCAGAATTTCTCTGTCCACACCCTAGGGTGTAGACAAGCTACATGAGCTATGACGTCACAATATACTTTTATAACGTAGGGCTTCTATGTGATGAGAATTCAGTGCATTTAAATTTGTGTCATATTTCATTAACGTAACTGCATCGACATGTGTTTGAATCATGGCAGAGATAATAAAACTTAGGTGTGTTGAGTGGAAAGGTAAATCTCAATCCTCGTGGTGAAAATCTGAAAATCCAATCCAAGGGTGTCCCTCGGATTGAACAACCATATTACTACAACTCGAGTGGATTTTTCCTTATCCACTCCACACATTCATGTAAGATTCTATTAATCTCATTATTAGCGTAGATATGTTTATTGCTACTACTGTATTGTGATAATCAGAATGACACATTCAAAGCACTAGAATGATATTTTCTCGACAAAATTTATACATAACACACCAAAATTAATTTCATGATCTAAATCTAGTTTTTCTGCTGTTTTATAAATTGTTATAATGAGATAAACTGGATTTAACTGGAAAAGATTCAACTGAGAAACTGAGAAAAAGTGGGTTTAAAAATTTGATGTGATGGTGGCGTGTCACAATTACATCTAAGTCCTAAGGTAAGTAATTTGTTTGCAAAAGTTATACAACACACCCACAGTATTGCATAAATGCATTATCAAATTCAGATAGCTATGTAAAATCATTGTATGAAACCACACGGGCATAGTGATTTAATAATTAATAAACGCTTACAGCATGTAAGCTCAGGAAATCACGTAGTAACACACATTCCGGAAGTTTAAAGTGTAGATCCTGAAAAAGAATCGAGAAAAGAAAACCGGATAACCCTGTTAAACTTCATGATGTTTACATACAAATAAGATATACATTGCTCACATATCACATTTAAAGCAATATTAAGTCAGCAGCGGACAGAATAATAGAATCTAGCTCTGCTCTAACTTACTTCATTGTCAAATTTAAAGATAAAAGGATTGCATGCAAGTTATCACAATTTGGAATACATCCTGTCCAAAATTAAAAATACAACAATAAATAAAACAAATCTCAGATACCAATGTATAAATCATTTGGATGTCAAATATATAGGTACAAATCTGTAAAAATGGACAAACACGAGCCACTTGAAATCAAGAGGTGGGGATCAGGTGCCCCCAGGAGTAAGCGTCCCCTATCGACCGACATGATGCAAGACAAATAAAAAAATCTCATACAATTCGACTAAAATAATTTTGAACTGAAAATATGTATATTTACAGGTGAATTATCTCTCTCAAGCACACACACACACACACACACACACACACACACACACACACACACACACACACACACTTTCTGTCTCTAATAACATCACAATAAGCAGAAAATAAATAGAGATCCAGACAGAACATCAGTAAGTCCCAACCGAGAGGTTAGCCGTGTTGGAATGTTATCAGTCGAGGTTGGGATGGTTCAGTAAGTCCCAACCGGGGGGTTAGCCGTGTTGGAATGTTATCAGTCGAGGTAGGGATGGTTCAATAAATCCCAACCGGGGGTTTACCGTAGTTTGAATGTTATCAGTGTATTTAGGGATGGATCAATAAGTCCCAACCGACGGGTTAGCCGTGGTTAAAATGTTGTCAGTGGAGTTTGGGATCGATCAATAAGTCCCAACCGAGGGGAAAGCCATGGTTGGAATGTTATCAGTCGAGGTAGGGATGGTTCAATAAGTCCCAACCGAGGGGTAAGCCATGGTTGGAATGTTATCAGTCGAGGTAGGGATGGTTCAGTAAGTCCCAACCGTGGGGTAAGCCATGGTTTGAATGTTTTCAGTCGAGGTAGGGATGGTTCAGTAAGTCCCAACCGGGGGTTTACCGTAGTTGGAGTGTTATCAGTATATTTAGGGGTGGATCAATAAGTCCCAACCGAGGGGAAAGCAATGGTTGGAATGTTATCAGTCTAGGTAGGGATGGTTCAATAAGCCCCAACCGAGGGGTAAGCCATGGTTGGAATGTTATCAGTCGAGGTAGGGATGGTTCAGTAAGTCCCAACCGTGGGGTAAGCCATGGTTGGAATGTTTTCAGTCGAGGTAGGGATGGTTCAGTAAGTCCCAATCGGGGGTTTACCGTAGTTGGAGTGTTATCAGTGTATTTAGGGATGGATCAATAAGTTCCAACCGAGGGGATTTATCGTAGTTGGAATGTAATCAGTCGAGGTAGGGATCATTCAATAAGTCCCAACCGAGGGGAAAGCCGTGGTTGGAATGTTGTCAGTGGACTTAGGGATGGATCAATAAGTCCCAAACGAGGGGTTAGCCATGGTTGGAATGTTTACTCTTTTAGTAGCCGCATCATTCAGCGTGTGTTCACCTGCTGCAAATAAATACAAAAGCGTTAAATAAACATATTTATTTCTTTTCAAATAAATTTGATCAGAATTATATGTAACATTTGGCTCCCCTTACTTCAGATAGTATTCTGGAGCGTGACCACAGACAGTGACTCCCTTTCGCCAATCGTCCTTTTTCACTGAAATTGACTTTTTCACCAAACTTGACCTTTGCATCGAATTTGACCAGTTCATCGAACTATAAAGGTTTACATGGAACATTTGTGATGGGTGCGGCATGACAGCAGACGACACTGACTCCTTCCGGACACCTGGTCCTATTCCATTTGGAATTCACAATTGTTCTTCATGATGAGACCATTTGCACATCTAATTCGTCGTGTTCTAATGGACTTGAGTTTCGATTATCAATTGGTACTTCTTCATTTTTACTTCAGTGAAATAATCCTTCACCTGCCAAATTTACAAATGCAGAGAGTGCACGTAGAAATTGAACGTGCTCTTGATCACTTATTCCGGTTAGAATTTCTCAGCACTGATAAAGTGCGAGAAAATCATATAAAACACCATATAACCAACAGCGCAATTCTGCTATTAGACAGAGTCTGAGTTTAAGTAATGTGAATGTCAAGGTCACGGTTTAAGATTTGATTTGATTGTTTTGTTTTACGCCATACTCAACAATTTTTCGGTCATATGTTTATTGGTGGAGGAAGAACACCGGTTACCCGGGTAAAGACCACCGACCTTCCGCAAGAGGTCACGGTTTATACGCGGTTCTATTTCACAGAGTTTTGTTTATAAAGAATCTCAGGAAGTAATTTATTGTACTTATCTAAGAGATGTAATTTATGTTAATTTCTATGTATTTATTTTGAAATGCTTTCAGTTGGCACTAATGGGCTTATGAATGCCAACTGCGCATGGACAACTTCTGGTAGCGCTTCATGCTTAATTTGCTTTGGCCATTTGGCATTCATAACCCCATAAATGCCAACTGTTATACTTATATTTACTTATTTCTTATGTCATCTGACATTTCTTTTTTCATTTTTATTATCGAAATTCAAATTATCAGCACAACTATTTTTGAACGCACAATTCCTGGAACAGCCGTTTTACTGAAATATCGTTGAAAGTGGCGTTAAACAAACAAACTTTTTAATACCACTAAGTGAAATCACTCTTTCGAAGAGGTGATATCACTTATTCAATAAGTGATATCACCTATTCGAATGGGTGATATAACCCATTGGAATACTGAATAAGTGATATCACCTATTCGAATAAGTGATATCTCCTATTTGAAAGAGTGATATCACCTATTCGAAAGAGTAATATCACTTATACGAATAAGTGATATCACTTATAAAAACGAAAAGTGATATCACCTGTTCGTATAAGTGATATCATTCTTTCGAATAGGTGATATCACTCTTTCAAATAGGAGATATAACTTTATACGTTTTATAGGTGATTTCACTTATTCAAATAAGTGATATTACCTATTCGAATAGGTGATACCACTTTACAAAACGAATAAGTGATATTACTCATTCGAATATTCAAATTTGGAAACAGTAAAAACCTTATGCTCCCCATTTCTTCCATAAATGTAGATCTGCAGTGAATATCACCAGGCCTATATCTATGGAAGAACAAAGCGCAAAGGATGATATTACGGTATCGTGTAAAGGCGCAGCGCTGCAGAATCAGAATCATCTCCCGCGTCTGTTGTAGGATTTGGAGTTCAGCATTCAAAGCTTACAGAGCCTCCGAAACCATACCGCCGACTCCTGCCATTTTGAACTAGGGTCCGATTTCCGCACAAACTTGTTTTAAAAGTGGTTGAACTTAAAACTTTGGACCAAATGTCAGGAAACAAAAAAAAAAAAAAAAGATAAATACTTGTAATTTATATTGCCCAAGATGACACAAGTCATATTTTTGTTAGACCCAGGAATATATTTTATTTTTGTGTAGGGAGCATTTATTGGCATTGATTCATAAGTGATATCACCTATTCGAATAGGTGATATCACTTTACAAAACGAATAGGTGATATTACTTAGTCGAATAAGTGATATCACTTATTCGAGTAGGTGATATCACTCATTCATTCGAATAGGTGATATCACTTATTCGAATAGATGATATCACTCATTCGTATAAGTGATATCACTTAAGAATTTATAAAAGTGATATCACCTATTCGCATAAGTGATATCACCTATTCGAATGAGTGATATCACCTATTCGAATAAGTGATATCACCTATTCGAAAGAGTGATATCACTAACTGGTATTAAAAACAGAGGCCAATAGTTATGAGGTAGTGAACGACATTTTTTACAATTATCATACAATGTCAGTGCCACTTAATGGTTAATGTTTATATATAGATGGTAATTAAAGAACAGTATATTGTCACAATTAGATTGACGAAACACTGACGTTACACTTACATAACTGAAACCTTTTGTTTTACAGATATCCAGGAACAAGAGGGCATTTTAATGAAAAAATGGTTTCTTATTACACTGATTTGTACGGGCGTCCTCTTTGTTTTAACTACATTGGTGTGTTCTATTTGTTTGATTAAAAGGTATGTTATGTTGTTTTTTTTTCTAAATTTAGAACACACGTAAAAATGCTTAAAACAAACAAAGGCAACCACAACAAAAACAAATTACCTTAAACATTTTAGCACATTGAAAAAGACTTTATTTTTAATATTTCGATATCTTATCAGTATCAGATATTTGGTACACTTGAACTTAATTTTGCAGCTCATATAACCAGAAGCTTTAAAATACAAAACGCGACATGATAAAAAAAAAAAATCTCAATTCTGTAGATTTTGTGTGAAGACGAATCAGTTGGTTCGAAATGAAAGTGTTTCCAGCAATACAGCTCCTGGGTCCAGTAGTAATTATACCACCCCAAATGAACCTGTAGGAAATATTCACGTCACTGGATCCCCGAGATTTGAAAATCTCACCCAGGATCGGTCTGCCTCTCGTGGGTATGTCAAATTTTATCAATCATTAAAAATAATCTGTCAATGCAGTTCAAATGATACAGGCCTATATCTATGATTTATTTCTTCATAACAGTTTGATATAAAGGGGCCATGAGCTCTCTCTGTGTGTCTTTTAAATATTTCCTTTTAACTACATTGATTGACACACAATAACAAAATAGAGATATGCATAAAATTCTTAATTTCTATATATTTTGTGAAAATTGCTTGAAAAATCAGTTTGTCAATTGATTAATTCAACCTGACTATTTGTATATGCACAATGGACCTGACCTTATTTCTATATCTCTATAGTTCTATAGCTCTTAATTGTTATTGTACATCAAATACAATTAGTAAAAGCAGAAATATTGATTTTTTTAAACACAGCTAATGTCCCTGAAATAGAAAATAATGACCATTGCATTGTTTTTAAAAAATCACCCAAGATTAAAGCAGAGACTAAATATAGGTGTATATATAAACTACATGAAAAAATGCTGAATTATGGGGTTGAAAATTATTTGAAGTATTTTTATTTCAACAGGACCTTAGGGTCGTCCATTGGATACGCTTACGCTTTTGATCATTTAAGACGATCAATAAGGAAGTATTTTACAAACCTAGATGGGACTAATGAAACCAGGACGGAAGTATCCCATAAAAAATCCAACAACAGCTATATAAGTATCTGTGACTAACTCATCAACTCTTGATATCACATTTGGACCTGACCATTTCAAGGAATGGTTGATGTATTTACACCTGTTTGTTATAAGATCCACAGATCACAGTATATATATATATATATATTTAACTTTGAATATAACATTTACTTTAAATGTTATATAGTTGTTAACTATTTCCAAAGAATTCAACATAAGGACTTGGGAGACTTTTTATTGTGTAACCTAGGCTAAGTACTAGCCAGCGGTTGATATAGATAAAATAGCATAGTGATATGATAGAAAAAGAATATTTTTATTTTATTCCAATGACCAGCGGTAGATAAAGAGACAACAAATGTGGGTGTTATTGTTTACAAAATAACAAAAAATACAGAGTGGGGGACTTTTACCATAGGCTATCCTAATGAGCGACAATCGAAATCGCAACAAAACAAAATGGGAGTCTTGTATCCCAATGAACGACATAGTGCTATACGAGTTAAAGGGGTAAATTTTCATTAATCTTAACGACAGAAAAGGCATGATTTCAATTAATAACGAAATATCGTATTCTAATGACCAACGGTCGACACTGGGACAACGTCAGAGAAATTTGATTCAAATTTGGAAAAGGGTGACATTTAAGTAACTATAGGGGCCTAATGGTCGACATAGGGACAATATTGACTACTTTGCTGACATTTTTTTAATTTTATTTATTTATTTTTATTTATTTATTTATTTATTTATTTTTGTACATTTTGTCTCTTCTGCCATTTTGTGTAGGCCTTATGTTAATCGTAGAAATCACAGCTCAACGGCCTTTATTCCCTTCCATTACGTTATCACTAATGTGACATCGTCAGGCGCAACATTACAATGTATATTATATATGCTATTGTTTGTATACTGTTTGTATAATATATGACATTGATGAAACGTATGCCCTATGCCTCAAATCGTAATTGTATAGTTTTGCAGTAACCTGAACAAACGCTCAAGATGATCGTTTCTGTCGTATATTGTCATCAGTTGAACTCGAATTTAATAACAAAAATGTTTATATTTATATAAACCACAGATATCACTACAACATTATCATTAACTAAGGACCTTGAATTAGAAACGATACTGCCTGCGTAAATAAATCATACATAAAGCACAAATACAGAAATAACAAGGTACCTGCAAACTCTGTCCTGGCTGGGGTTCGAACCCTCGAACTACGGCACCAATCGCCTGACTCTCATGCACGAAGTCCCGTGAATGCGTAGATGGTCAAGTGGTTAGGCCCTCGTGCACGGGAGTCGGGCAATTGGTTCCGTAGATTCGAACCCCATCCGGGGCATGGTGAGTTTGTAGGTACTATGTTATTTTTGTATTTGTGCTTTACATAACTCGTGACAGATATTTTTTATCATATGATCTAACATACGATTTAAAAGACATTTTGATGACTGGGGATGACAATCTATATTATCCTTTCTGTAGAGTTGACCACATTGTTCCAGCTAGGTCAAATATTTGTACAGAAATAAGTGCATAAAATATATTGTAAATATTGAATATTACTTCATAGATTGCATAACATTTAAAACACACACACACACACACACACACACACACACACACACACACACACACACATATATATATATATATATATTTATTTCGCATTTTCAGTGTATTATACTCCGCGAGTTTGTAAGTCTTATATTTGTTAAAGTTTAATGCGTTGAATGTGTTCCTAGTGTTGTTTTACTTGGAATATATAAAATACCAAAGAATAAATCTCCAGGATGTCCAGGACAAACACGGAACCTTGGAAATCCAGAAGTAGGATCAGGTGCCATGGAGGAATAAACGTCCCCTGCTGATCGGTCACACACGCCGTGAGTCAAGTCAAATTCAAATTAAATAGTGAGGCGCAATTGGTACAAATGACTCAGTAAGCGCTATCGAACAGGTAATTCAAAATTTCAGTTAGTGAAACAGAGAAATAGCAAACAAGATTTTTATACTGAATGTAAGATTTGCAGAACGTTGACATCAAATGCTATTTTTGATACCCCTATGCCAGTAACCTGTCAGTAAGTAGTTTACCTCTGCACATGAAATGTTGATATGTTGAATACGACCTGGCACAATTTGTGAGATATAACCACAATATGCAGGTAGATATAAACATCATATGCAGGTGATTGTGGGATATAACTACTTCAAATGAGGAAAATTAACGATGGAAAAGTCGAAAACGTATCGTTTGTCGTATAGCCTGGTTGTTAATTTCCTGTTTGTGTCTATAGTAAGTAAAGTGTCCAAGCAGGATGTGTGTGTGTGTGCTTAATTTTGTTGTGCCAATAATTATAATTATAATTACAAATAACTACAATAGTTTGTTGACATATGTATGAAAATTGTCTAGTCATTAATAATTGACAAAACGTCATCGATATATATATAAATATCGAATTAAAGACCACAGCTAGCTAGTTTTTATTCAGGAGCATTGAGAGAGAGAGAGAGAGAGAGAGAGAGAGAGAGAGAGAGAGAGAGAGAGAGAGAGAGAGAGAGAGAGAGAGAGACAGATAGAGAGGGCAGAGAGACAGAGACAGAGAGAGAGTCAGAGACAGAGAGAGACAGAGATAGGGGTATAATGACCTTGTTTTCATTTAACATGTTTCAGAATATGACATGTGGAGTTACCTGTTCAATAACGGTTGTCTCATGTACCAGACATTGTGAGGAGGATTTATTACTCACTCATTTCACTCACTCACTTTGACTGTAGAATGGTGGCGTGACCGGTCAAGGGGAATGTTTGTTCCTCCATGCATGTCACCTGATCCTTGATTCCACAAGATTTGTATATTGTTTCTTTGACATCTTTAAGATTAATACTTTGGTATCTGTGATTTTTATGATGGGAAGGTAACTACATCGACTAAGATATAAAAATAACAGATATTAAAATATTAATTGCCAGGAGGTTAAGGAGATGATATACAAATAACAAAGTATTAATTCAAGTAGTTCAGGAGACAATACAAAGATAACAGAATGTTATATCAAAGTATCAATATACAGGACGTTAAGGAGACAATATACGAATCAGAGATTCCTAATTAATAATATACAGGACGTTAAGGAGACAATATACAAAATAGAATTACCAGAGTATTAATATACAGGACGTTAAGGAGACAATATACAAATCAGAGATACCAAAGTATTAATATACAGGACGTTAAGGAGACAATGTACAAAACAGAGATACCAAAGAATTAATATACAGGACGTTAAGAAGACAATATACGAATCCGAGATACCAAAGTATTAATATACAGGACGTTAAGGAGACAACATACGAATCAGAGATACCAAAGTATTAATATACAGGACGTTAAGGAGACATTGTACAAAACAGAGATACCAAAGAATTAATATACAGGACGTTAAGAAGACAATATACGAATCCGAGATACTAAAGTATTAATATACAGGACGTTAAGGAGACAACATACGAATCAGAGATACCAAAGTATTAATATACAGGACGTTAAGGAGACAATATACGAATCAGAGGTACCAAAGTATTAATATACAGGACGTTAAGGAGACAATATATAATATATTACTTCATAGATTACGAAACATTTAAAACACACACACACACACACACACACACACACACAGACACACAACACACACACACACACACACACACAAACACACACACACATATATATATATATATATATATATATATATATATATATATATATATATATATATATATATATTTATTTCGCATTTTCAGTGTATTATACTCCGCGAGTTTGTAAGTCTTATATTTGTTAAAGTTTAATGCGTTGAATGTGTTCCTAGTGTTAATTCATTTTGTCAGTTTTACTTGGAATATATAAAATACCAAAGAATAAATCTCCAGGATGTCCAGGACAAACACGGAACCTTGGAAATCCAGAAGTGGGATCAGGTGCCATGGAGGAATAAACGTCCCCTGCTGATCGGTCACACACGCCGTGAGTCAAGTCAAATTCAAATTAAATAGTGAGGCGCAATTGGTACAAATGACTCAGTAAGCGCTATCGAACAGGTAATTCAAAATTTCAGTTAGTGAAACAGAGAAATAGCAAACAAGATTTTTATACTGAATGTAAGATTTGCGGAACGTTGACATCAAATGCTATTTTTGATACCCCTATGCCAGTAACCTGTCAGTAAATAGTTTACCTCTGCACATGAAATGTTGATATGTTGAATACGACCTGGCACAATTTGTGAGATATAACCACAATATGCAGGTAGATATAAAGATCATATGCAGGTGATTGTGGGATATAACTACTTCAAATGAGGAAAATTAACGATGGAAAAGTCGAAAACGTATCGTTTGTCGTATAGCCTGGTTGTTAATTTCCTGTTTGTGTCTATAGTAAGTAAAGTGTCCAAGCAGGATGTGTGTGTGTGTGCTTAATTTTGTTGTGCCAATAATTATAATTATAATTATAAATAACTACAATAGTTTGTTGAAATATGTATGAAAATTGTCTAGTCATTAATAATTGACAAAACGTCATCGATATATATAAATATCGAATTAAAGACCACAGCTAGCTAGTTTTTATTAAGGAGCATTGAGAGAGAGAGAGAGAGAGAGAGAGAGAGAGAGAGAGAGAGAGAGAGAGAGAAAGAGAGAGAGAGAGAGAGACAGAGAGAGAGAGACAGAGATAGGGGTATAATGACCTTGTTTTCATTTACCATGTTTCAGAATATGACATGTGGAGTTACCTGTTCAATAACGGTTGTCTCATGTACCAAACATTGTGAGGAGGATTTATTACTCACTCATTTCACTCACTCACTTTAACTGTGGAATGGTTGCGTGACCGGTCAAGGGGAATGTTTGTTCCTCCATGCATGTCACCTGATCCTTGATTCCACAAGATTTGTATATTGTTTCTTTGACATCTTTAAGATTAATACTTTGGTATCTGTGATTTTTATGATGGGAAGGTAACTACATCGACTAAGATATAAAAATAACAGATATTAAAATATTAATTGCCAGGAGGTTAAGGAGATGATATACAAATAACAAAGTATTAATTCAAGTAGTTCAGGAGACAATACAAAGATAACAGAATGTTATATCAAAGTATCAATATACAGGACGTTAAGGAGACAATATACGAATCAGAATTACCAGAGTATTAATATACAGGACGTTAAGGAGACAATATACAAATCAGAGATACCAAAGTATTAATATACAGGACGTTAAGGAGACAATATACAAAACAGAGATACCAAAGTATTAATATAGAGGACGTTCAGAAGACAATATACAAAACAGAGATACCAAAGTATTAATATACAGGACGTTAAGAAGACAATATACGAATCCGAGATACCAAAGTATTAATATACAGGACGTTAAGAAGACAATATACAAATCCGAGATACCAAAGTATTAATATAAAGGACGTTAAGGAGACAATATACGAATCAGAGATACCAAAGTATTAATTCACAGGACGTTAAGGAGACAATACACGAATCAGAGGTACCAAAGTATCAATATACAGGACGTTAAGGAAACAATATACAATATATTACTTCATAGATTGCGATACATTTAAAAACACACACACACACACACACACACACACACACATATATATATATAATATATATATATATATATATATATATATATATATATATATATATATATATATATATATATATATATATATATATTTATTCGCATTTTCAGTGTATTATACTCCGCGAGTTTGTAAGTCTTATATTTGTTAAAGTTTAATGCGTTGAATGTGTTCCTAGTGTTAATTCATTTTGTCAGTTTTACTTGGAATATATAAAATACCAAAGAATAAATCTCCAGGATGTCCAGGACAAACACGGAACCTTGGAAATCCAGAAGTGGGATCAGGTGCCATGGAGGAATAAACGTCCCCTGCTGATCGGTCACACACGCCGTGAGTCAAGTCAAATTCAAATTAAATACATGTAGTGAGGCGCAATTGGTACAACTCAATAAGCGCTATCGAACAGGTAATTCAAAAGTTCAGTTAGTGAAACAGAGAAATAGCAAACAAGATTTTTATACTGAACGTAAGATTTGCGGAACGTTGACATCAAATGCTATTTTTGATACCCCTATGCCAGTAACCTGTCAGTAAATAGTTTACCTCTGCACATGAAATGTTGATATGTTGAATACGACCTGGCACAATTTGTGAGATATAACCACAATATGCAGGTAGATATAAAGATCATATGCAGGTGATTGTGGGATATAACTACTTCAAATGAGGAAAATTAACGATGGAAAAGTCGAAAACGTATCGTTTGTCGTATAGCCTGGTTTTTAATTTCCTGTTTGTGTCTATAGTAAGTAAAGTGTCCAAGCAGGATGTGTGTGTGTGTGTGTGCTTAATTTTGTTGTGCCAATAATTATAATTATAATTATAAATAACTATAATAGTTTGTTGACATATGTGTGAAAATTGTCTAGTCATTAATAATTGACAATACGTCATCGATATATATAATATCGAATTAAAGACCACAGCTAGGTAGTTTTTATTCAGGAGCATTGAGAGAGAGAGAGAGAGAGAGAGACAGAGAGAGACAGAGACAGATATAGAGGTATAATGACCTTGTTTTCATTTACCATGTTTTAGAATATGACATGTGGAGTTACCTGTTCAATAACGGTTGTCTCATGTACCAAACAT
The DNA here is from genome assembly GCA_030159075.1 of Atrina japonica. Classification (NCBI taxonomy): domain Eukaryota; kingdom Metazoa; phylum Mollusca; class Bivalvia; order Pterioida; family Pinnidae; genus Atrina; species Atrina japonica. The sequence goes on along the minus strand of BROG01000733.1, from coordinate 299,446 downwards.
TGTGAGGAGGATTTATTACTCACTCATTACACTCACTCACTTTGACTGTAGAATGGTTGCGTGACCGGTCAAGGGGAATGTTTGTTCCTCCATGCATGTCACCTGATCCTTGATTCCACAAGATTTGTATATTGTTTCTTTGACATCTTTAAGATTAATACTTTGGTATCTGTGATTTTTATGATGGGAAGATAACTACATCAACTAAGATATAAAAATAACAGATATTAAAATATTAATTGTCAGGAGGTTAAGGAGATGATATACAAATAACAAAGTATTAATTCAAGTAGTTCAGGAGACAATACAAAGATAACAGAATGTTATATCAAAGTATCAATATACAGGACGTTAAGGAGACAATATACGAATCAGAGATTCCAGATTATTAGGACGTTACACAATATACAAATCAGAGATACCAAAGTATTAATATACAGGACGTTAAGGAGACAATGTACAAAACAGAGATACCAAAGTATTAATATACAGGACGTTAAGAAGACAATATACGAATCCGAGATACCAAAGTATTAATATACAGGACGTTAAGAAGACAATATAGGAATCCGAGATACCAAAGTATTAATATACAGGACGTTAAGGAGACAATATACGAATCAGAGGTACCACAGTATTAATATACAGGACGTTAAGGAGACAATATACGAATCAGAGGTACCAAAGTATTTATATACAGGACAGTGAAGAGACAATATACAAATCAGAGATACCAAAGTATTTATATACAGGACGTTAAGGAGACAATACACGAATCAGAGGTACCAAAGTATTAATATACAGGACGTTAAGGAAACAATATACGAATCAGAGATACCAAAGTATTTATATACAGGACGTTAAGGAGACAATATACAATTCACAGATACCAAAGTATTGATATACAGGACGTTAAGGAGACAATATACGAATCACAGATACCAAAGTATTAATATACAGGACAGTGAAGAGACAATATACAAATCAGAGATACCAAAGTATTAATATACAGGACAGTAAAGAGACGACATACAAATCACAGATACCAAAGTATTAATATACAGGACAGTAAAGAGACAATATACAAATCAGAGATACCAAAGTATTAATATACAGGACAGTAAAGAGACGACATACAAATCACAGATACCAAAGTATTAATATACAGGACAGTAAAGAGACAATATACAAATCAGAGATACCAAAGTATTGATATACAGGACAGTGAGGAGACAATATACAAATCAGAGATACCAAAGTAATACTTGTCAGGAGGTCCATGATAAAATACTTATATACATTTGGTAATCATTGGACAAACAAACACCAGCATATGAAAGTCCAGAGATGCGACCAGGTGCCATGGAAGAATAAGCATCCCCTGTTGATCCGTCACACCTATCCACCGCGACATCGAAGTCGAATTCTCGAATTCAGATGAAATAAAAGAGGAATAGATCCTAGTGACAACAGGTGTATAAGATAATGTAAATATGGACAATTGATATTTATGACATTGTTAAGTTTAGTTAAAATGGATATTCTCCCAAGTCCATTAGACTACGAAAAGTCGGATATAAAACGGTCTCAACATAAAGAACAACTGCGAATCCAAAACAGGACTGGACCAGGTGTCCGGAAGAGGTCAGCGTTCCCTGTTAGTATACAACAGTATATAAGAGATCGACGATTGATACCTATGACCTGTTCATTAGTGCTGATTGATATTTATGCACAAAAAACTGCATTTTCATAAGTTCATAACATATTTCAAAATGCTTGGAACTTCACAGACAATTACTGAAGTTTCAATACCAGGAGAAGATTCTTGCTGCAACAATACAATTGAAGTTAGTTCTGATTATGCGGTTGAAGTAAACATTTCGCAGAATTTACAGTCGATGTAATGGCTTTGTTTACAATTGCTACATGCTTCATTTACTGTAATTTGAGTCATTACCTGTTCTATAGAAGTTGTTAGATATTTATAGTATTCCTCTTTTTGTATTTAACTGTGGATACACGCCGGTTGCGACCTCCTCCTGGACACCTGAGCACATCTTTGGTTCTTTTGAAGGTCTGCGTTCGTTCAGTGTTCACCAGATTTGTACAGTGAATCTTGGTCCACCTGGCGGTGAATACTTTGGTATCTATGCTTTTTGTGATATGAAATAAAGATATATAAGTTTTGTGTAAATAAAAGTCTTATAATTGATCTTTTTATAAATATAACTATTCAAAAATGTAATACACTTAAATCAGGTGGTGTTGTATCAACTCTGTAGACAATATCTCATGTTGTCTGCGGATATGATGCATTACTCATGTTTAAAGTACTGGATTTTAGAGCAAGGAAGGAAGTTATGATATGTTAATGTTTTGTTTGATAAATCACTGCGAAGTTAATGAATGTCAAGTAAATAATTGATCAACATCAGTTACTACTTTAGTTTGTTGTTTTTATTTTCGCCAAGTACTTGTATTATGTAAATTGTATTGTTATAGAATGCTTATCTATTATATGCATGAAATCATTGTTATGATACAAAGTTCAATAAGCTTATACAATACATAACGTCGTATTGCGCTGCAATTGGATATGGAAATTCCACCGGAACTACTTTTCTAAATGTTGCATTCATGAGTATTGTCATGAGCATATACTTTCTATGATATGGACGTTTCAAAAGGTTTGAACGACGCTATCGAATGACATGAGTCCCATTTAGAAACGTTGGTCTGGCTATATATAAAGCACTAAAACGACACGGACAAAAATTGAAGTCAACTTTTCTGGGACGACGCTATCGAATGACATGAGTCCCATTTAGAAACGTTGGTCTGGCTATATATAAAGCACTAAAACGACACGGACAAAAATTGAAGTCAACTTTTCTGGGACGACGCTATCGAATGACATGAGTCCCATTTAGAAACGTTGGTCTGGCTATATATAAAGCACTAAAACGACACGGACAAAAATTGAAGTCAACTTTTCTGGGACGATCGAATGCATGAGTCCCATTTAGAAACGTTGGTCGAATGACATGAGTCCCATTTTTTCTGGGAGAAAACATGAGTCCCATGATCTGATCTGGCTATATATATAGCACTAAAACGACACGGACAAAAATTGACGTCAACTTTTCTGGTACGACGCTATCGAATGACATGAGTCCCATTTAGAAACGTTGGTCTGGCTATATATAAAGCACTAAAACGACACGGACAAAAATTGAAGTCAACTTTCTGGGACGACGCTATCGAATGTCATGAGTCCCATTTAGAAACGTTGGTCTGGCTATATATAAAGCACTAAAACGACACGGACAAAAATTGAAGTCAACTTTTCTGGGACGACGCTATAGAATGACATGAGTCCCATTTAGAAACGTTGGTCTTGCTATATATAAAGCACTAAAACGACACGGACAAAAATTGAAGTCAACTTTTCTGGGACGACGCTATAGAATGACATGAGTCCCATTTAGAAACGTTGGTCTGGCTATATATAAAGCACTAAAACGACACGGACAAAAATTGAAGTCAACTTTTCTGGGACGACGCTATCGAATGACATGAGTCCCATTTAGAAAAGTTGATCTGGCTATATATAAAGCACTAAAAAAGTTGATCGACACGGACGGACAAAAATTGAAGTCAACTTTTCTGGGACGACGCTATCGAATGACATGAGTCCCATTTAGAAACGTTGGTCTGGCTATATATAAAGCACTAAATCGACACGGACAAAAATTGAAGTCAACTTTCTGGGACGACCGGTCCCAGATTTAGGACCAAGATATTACAATAGCATAAAATACATACATACACACACTCACACGGAAGCACGCACCCACACACACATTTGGAATACAAATGAAATGCTACATATTTAATGGTGATCAATAACGAAATCAAACATGCGTTAGTATGAAACTAAGCTACCAACGATATAACGAAATATGAATGAATATAAAAAATCTCAGATACCAAAGTATAAACCAATAGAATGCCCAGGACATAGATACAACTCCGGTAAAAATGGACAAACACGAACCTCTGGAAACCAAGAGGTGGGATCAGGTGCCATGGAGGAGTAAGCATCCCCTGTCGACCGGTCACACCCGCCGTGAGTCCACAGTCAAGTCCAATGAAATACGTGACGAGTGTATCCTCGTCACAATTGGTACAGACGTTTCAACAAACGCCAACGAAAAGGCAACTCAACATTTCTCTTAGTGAAACAGAGTAATCGGAAACAAGACTATTATACCGACTGTAAAATTTGCGGAACGTTGACATTAAACGCGGTTTTCGATATCCCTGTGTTAATAATTTTTCAGTGAGTAGTTTACCTCTGTATATGAAATCTTCATATGTTGTACACGCCCTGGCATATCGGATCATTTGTGAAATATAAACTCCATATGCGGGTGACTGAGGGATATTATTACTTAAATGTGGAAAATTTACGATATGAAAGTCGAAATCGTTGCGTTTGTCGTATAGCTTAGTTGCCAATTTCCCGTTTGTGTCTATATCTGATAGAATAAAAAAGAGATCACACAGGGATCTTGGCGCCCCTCATCAATTGTTCTTCATTTGATCTGTTATTTTGTGGCTCAACAATGAATTTGAACTAAAACCTATATATCTGTCAAGTGCTTCCTCACAAGATTATAATAATACCAAATATAAACTGCTATAATCCAAGATAGCTTAACCATACCTGTCAACCTTTAAAGTGAAAATGCTGGTGATGACTTGCATTGAGTAAAACAAGAATTACATGTAATAATATGTTTAGCTGGTCCCTGATTTGATAGCAAATGTGGTTTTTAAGTTATAAGAAAAATATATATTTAAGGGGGTGGAGCACTACCCCTATATACACAACAATCAATAATATATATGGTTTAAGGGGTGGGGCTGTGAACGGTGTTTAAGTTATAAGCAAAAATATAATTCCAAGGGGTGGGGCACGACCCACATATGCACCACTAAACGTGTCTCCCCATAACAATCCAAAATAAATGTGGTTTAAGGGTGGGTTGTGAATGGTTTATAAGTTATAAGTAAAAGTGTATATTTCAAATGGTAGTACAGGATCATCAAAGACCCGCCACACACCACGGAATGTGTTTCCCAATTTTGATCAATAATATATTAATTTAAGGATGGAGCTGTGAATGGTTTTTAAGTTATAAGCAAAAATATAAATTCCAGGGGTGCAGCAGGACCCGCATATGCACCACTAAATGTGCAATCCAAATTATATATGGTTTAAAGGTAGGGCTGTGAACGGGTTTTGAGTTATAAGTAAAAATATATATTTATGGGGAGGATGGAAGGACCTCCAATGACCTAATGATCATAACCCAATGAATTTGTCTACCCATAACAAACAAGAATATACATGATTTAGGGTTAGACATGTAAATGGTTTTCAAGAATTACATAATAAACTTTAATTGTCATAATCCAAGATGGCCGCCTAGCAGCCATTTTGTGATCCGACCCCGCTGAAAATATCCACTCCACAACTAGATCTCAAGGAGAACCTATATGTCAAATTTCATAAAGATCTCTTCAGTACTTATCTGAGAAATAACGATTACAAACTTTAATTGTCAAAAACCAAGATGGCGACCTGGCAGCCATTTTGTGATAGGACCCGACTGATAATGTAGACTGCACATATACATATAAAATCACAACGAATTAAACTCAACGAGTTTCATAATTATCATCAAGGAGTTTTCCTTCAAACTCCTTGATAAAAATGATGAAACCGGTTTAATTCGGCGTTTTGATTTTTTATTTACCTAAGTACTTGCGTGAATCATTTTAATATTTACATATATATATATATATAAGTTCTTTGTTTGACCTAATAACGGATATACACCGATAGTAAATTCCATTTGGGATATAGCAAATGGTGTTCTCAAATGAATTAAAGGCATTTAAAATTATGGCATGGACACTATATGTTCTATGCGTGGAGGAGTTTAACTATATTTTTGTTGACAACCATTACGATAAAGTACTAGTATGTTAATACTAGAAACACTAATCAATTCGTTTTTACCTGTTTCTATATTTACAATAGCTGGGAATGTTTTTACCTGACCTTCATAATATTGCCGTCATTAAATCTGATTGGCTAACGAAACGAAAGTACATATATCTACTGCGCCGGGCAGGACTAGATAGCATGTCGGGTTCAGGTGTAACTTTAGATTTAACATTTTTTAATTTATATTTCATTTGTTGAATCTCGGGAATGTCGAACCAGGAAGACGATGGTTTCTTACATCCTATGATTGGCGTTTTGGTGTGCAGGAAGAAGTCAGTTAGACATAAAATGGCAGTATAAAGATTTAATGTTACGGGTACGTGCAGATAACATACTTTTATATTGATTTAAATCCTTGCAACAATGTCACGTTGTCATAGTACAATAACATGCTTCGGTCAATATATGTAAATTATTTTAGGGTCTTTAGAAATCGATTGTACAATTAATATTGAAAGGAAATATTTTAGCAAGTATCAGATGAACACAGAATATTTAAGTATGATTGCAAGGACACGTGTGGGCAAATCATATACCATACACAATATACAGAAGATTAAACCGATACGATCATATAACTGTAACTTAGGCATACATGGTAGCTCATGCTATACCAGTTGAATCAGGCTACAGTCATGAAGGAATCCTCCACATCTTCCTTCAAATGCAAAACAGATGGATATATATTTTCTATAATACAAACATAATAGTATAAACATAACACCAAAGTTATGATGCTCAAGACGACCGTTTTTGTTAATTTAGACTTCATCAAGGCCAAATAATAAATCTAAATACATAGCCAAATCCGTCTAAGAGTAACCACTGTGAAAAAATGACTAATTTTGAATAATTTAGAATTTAAATGGTGTTATTTTTTATCACTTTGTGTTGATATGTTGACTGTGAGAGAGGGATAAGTGTTACCTATCAATTTCGGGTATATGGTGTTATTTATGGGCATATAGAAACTACAAACTATATAAATGTATTAAATGTCAACATACTTCATTGATAAAAGCATTCAGTTCAGTAACCCGAATAATTCAGTCGTTATAATCCGTTCTTTTCGGTTACTGCATTAACCTCGGATAATGGAGAGAATCGGAAACGGAGCGGGCTTGAATTATTAGTTATCAGTTCATCAGACATATACAGACCGAGTATGTTAATTCATCTATCTACTAGAGGGCCTAGTAATCAATTGGCTATATGACGCTATACGACATGCAATACACACGAAATACCATATGTATATTACCTTTTAAAGGTGTTCTTTTACAGGTGTATCAAATGGTGAGAGTTATATTTCCACATTTACTGTTTTGATATTTGATGAGTTGAACACATCCCACTTGTCCTATAACAACACAAACAAGCATTCTGAGATTACTGATGGAACTAATACATATCCTAAACCTGTGAAATTTTCAGGAGTAGTAAATATTGAGCAATTACACATTTTCGACAAAACTTTATTCAAAACTTGATTTGAACGGAATAGCGGACGTAGACATAACGTTCCCCGGAGTCACCAATACGGAAACGATAAAGCATTCTAAGCAATGATGACCCACTATGCATATGCCCCGTATGCCCGTACCTGTAATCATAAAATTTCAAACAAAGCTTTACATCTTTATATTGAGTAAAAGTTTAAGAGAAAGTATGGAAACATTTCAACAAATCAAAGGCAGGACTTAAAATACATGGCATTGAATGCTTCTTAACGCTTTGAAATCTTCATGAATTATTGCCACAATCAAACATGATTGTCTATATATATATAATATTTGATATAAAATATATATACTACGATATGAAAATAGAATTTGGAGATTTCAGATGCGCTGATTCGTTGTAATGTTACCCGGCCAATATAGTACAGTAAAGAATTTATAATTGATGAGAAGTGTATAAAAACCACAGATACTAAAGTATAAATCTATAACAATATAAAAACCACAGATACTATACTAAAGTATAAATCTATAACAATATAAAAATCACAGATACTAAAGTATAAATCTATAACAATATAAAAACCACAGATACTAAAGTATAAATCTATAACAATATAAAAACCACAGAGACTAAAGTAAAAATCTATAACAATATAAAAACCACAGATACTAAAGTATAAATTTATAACAATATAAAAACCACAGAGACTAAAGTAAAAATCTATAACAATATAAAAACCACAGATACTAAAGTATAAAACTATAACAATATAAAACCAAAGATACTAAAGTAAAAATCTATAACAATATAAAAACCACAGATACTAAAGTATAAATCTATAACAATATAAAAACCACAGATACTAAAGTATAAAACTATAACAATATAAAACCAAAGATACTAAAGTAAAAATCTATAACAATATAAAAACCACAGATACTAAAGTATAAAACTATAACAATATAAAACCAAAGATACTAAAGTAAAAATCTATAACAATATAAAAACCACAGATACTAAAGTATAAATCTATAACAATATAAAAACCACAGATACTAAAGTATAAAACTATAACAATATAAAACCAAAGATACTAAAGTAAAAATCTATAACAATATAAAAACCACAGATACTAAAGTATAAAACTATAACAATATAAAACCAAAGATACCAAAGTAAAAATCTATAACAATATAAAAACCACATATACTAAATATATAAAACTATAACAATATAAAACCAAAGATACCAAAGTAAAAATCTATAACAATATAAAAACCACAGATACTAAAGTAAAAATCTATAACAATATAAAAACCACAGATACTAAAGTATAAATCTATAACAAATAAAAACCACAGATACTAAAGTATAAATCTATAACAATATAAAAATCACAGATACCAAAGTATAAATCTATAACGTTATGTGTTATAAAAACCACAGATACTAATTGTATAAATCTATAACAATATAAAAACCACAGAGACTAAATATAAATCTATAACAATATATAAAGGTCGTTCACAGCTGGTACTAAAGTATATAATAAACCTATAACTGGTAATATAAAAACCATCAGATACTAAATATATATTCTGTGGAGAGACTGTGGCAAAGAACTACATTTTTACGCATATTCAAATTGTATTAAAGCATAAAATACTTGTATATCCCTACTTGTAGCACAGTGCTCACGCAATATCCAATCGTTAAGCGTCTCTAGATCTGATGCCTTCTAGAGGGCAAGTTGAAAAAGGATAATCTCTTTTCATGAGTCTCAGATATCAGTCCTTTAAAAAGGTGGGCAGTCTTTTCTTATCGACGTATGTGTTGTGATCCCGATTATTTTCTATTTTATCGTCCAAAATCATATTCTATCACCAAAATGACATGGTAAAAGGTAAGAATTGTTTTAATATATCGAATAACAATGTATCAGACACATTTGATCCGTAAAATATCTTTATTCACGCGATATTAACCGGCATAGCATTTTTCGGTTCGGCATAGCTTTTTCCGCCTACAAGTTTTGCCCACCACCGTGCAAAATATCACTGGAAACGGAATATTGATTCTGTGAAAAACTGTTATCATTGGTACAAGATAACGCCAACTTAAACAGTTAGTTTGATATTGATATATTTACATATATTTACATTTCCCTGAGCAATATTCAATAGGATAAACCAATGTAGAAAATAGAAAAATACCAAAATGTTTTCTTTTTATTGTTGACTTCATCCACCCCTTAAGAAAACTTTGGGTGGCTTTAAGTCATTGATGAGTAAAGAAGAGTCCATTATTTGTCAGTGGTGGACGAGTTAAAGTCAATCCAGAGGTGATAAACTCATTGTATAATAACCAGAAACATAATTTTACGCATAGTATTAACTTAAATTTTACTTTCGTAATGTAAATTTTGCCGGATGGTAAAGACTGACCCATGATATGTCGGGTAGTTGTAAATTCAAAATTAACAATGTGACAATACTACCGGACAATTTGTGAAAGACTATCAACATAGTATATTAAGTTCTTGACATGTGTATTACTATTATTACCATTAGAATGACCTATGACCCCTACAATATCGATAGATAAGCTTATCATCAGACTAAAGTCAACACACGAATACATATACTACTCACTTTACCTTTATATCAATGTCGGTCAACAGCAAAGATCTAGAGTACTGTCTTATTTTCTGCCTGCCGTTTTATGTGTTTGACATAACAATGAATTACAATATCATATATCTAGCGTATCATCAGTGCATCATAATGATAAAATAATTAATTTTAGTTTTGAGATATATTTTTCCGTTTTGTCACCAGTGTAAGATAGGCTTGTCCAGTGTAAGACAGCGGACTGTACTTTTCAGACTGACACTATGTGTTACTACGCAGTGAATGCTACTTTTTAGAACGTTAAAATATCATCTGCTCGAAGTGAATTATAAACAGTAAATGTATTTCAGGAATGTTATCATTAACCGTTTGACTAGCACTATATGCTGCCTCCGAAATGATAGTCTGGAAAGGAATTTTAACCTGTTGACATTATCTAAAATGATTTAAATACATGTCCATCTTAATATTCTGTTTACAAAATCAGTTACACATTTGTGTAAAATATTTTAGGTACGATGTATGTTAATGGCGACGACAGTCAGTTAATTCAGACAAAATAATATGTGAAAAATATGTACAGATAAACATCAACCATCTCAGATACCAAAGTATAAAATGATATGTGAAAAATTATCACTATACACTCGTGTGGGATAGTGAAATTCCACCTCGGTTTAGGATTCGGGAGGACCTCGCCGTAGACCGTGAATATTGTCGACACAGTGAAATTTCACTTTTCTACACTCGTTCGTTCATTATAAATTATTCTATTAATCTTTTCTTAATCTAACCATTTTCCTGGCAGATCATGGGGACACTTGGAATGGAGAGATCAAACTTTTACAAAATAGTGACGCTGCTGGTTGACAAGGGCGGCAAGTTACTGATCGAAATACTGATGGAACATTGCAAGACCAATACATTCTCTTTTGTCGAATTTCTGGAACAGAATCAACACGAAATCTTTCACTTTTGGTACAATAACACTTGTTGTCAGTGTGGACGTGGTGGGAAAAGGCGTACATTCTTGCAAGAAAAACAATGGCGCACTATGTTCATGGACAAAGCATCAACATGCTGTGACACAAATAAACAATGTGTACAAAAATATACTCCAGACCAATCAGTTACACCAGAAAAATTAGACATCACACTTGCATCTTCGCTTGTCTTAAATTTGGTTCCTAGCAGTTCCAACGGGAAAGATCTAATCCGTGATTTAAAAGATCACCGCAATTCTCTTTATGCCCACGCAAGGGAAACAAAAATTAGTACAGAATCGTTTAACATTGAATGGCAAAAGGTGAAGATGACGTTATGTAACATCAAGAGGGTTTATCTGAGGTCTGATGCCAAAACATTAAGCGAAGAAATCGACCTCTTGTATAGCTCGCCGTATGAGATTGAAGTAACGCATTTTATCCAAGTTCTTTGTGATTGGACAAAAAGTGACATCAGTATAGTCATGGTAAGTTGTCACTGATATGCTTAATTTTTCTTGTTCAAAGATTTTTCTAAATAATCTTAACTCAGAATGTTTAGTTTTAAACCATGGAATGCTACTATAATCTGACTATCCTCATTGCAGTTTTGACGGACGTGCGAAAGAAATATCGGTCTATAAAATGACGGCGTCCGTCAATAAATTTGTTTAGTTGTTGTCTTTACTCTGTTGTGGAGAGTGAAATAGAAATGTTCAACATTTTGCCTTACCACTTGTAGTGGTTTCTTATGTTTAATGGGATAATGGGAATTAAAATAACATTTGTTATTATCAAATATGAATTTTAGACCAGTGTCTTTTTAAACCTAATATTTCACAGATATATATAGTATCAGAACTGTTTATAATTAAAGGAACTCCGAGAATTAAAGGAAACACTTTTGGCGGCAGGAATAGGCGACTTGCTGCCACGCATTGAAGCGTTAGCTGAACAAATTCCCATTGTAGCCGATCAAGAAATATTGGAATTAAAAAGATATATCGATGATTCACTGAATAGTAACAGTCTGGACAACAATTTGATATTGGAAAAGCTGAAGCGATTAGAAGGTAATGATATAATGTAAAACAGAAGTGCAAATCGATAATCAAAACTCAAGTCCATTATAACACGGCGAATTAGATGTGTAAATGGTCTCAACATGAAGAACAATTACGAATCACAAACGGGATAAGACCAGGTGTCCGGAAGGAGTCAGCGTCTTCTGCTGGTATGCCATGCCCGTCGCAAATGTTCCATGGAAACCGTTCTAGTCAAAAGTACATTTATTTCTCCTTTATTTCATTTTAACTTGACTATAGACTCATGGCGGGTGTGACCGATCAACTGGGGGTGCTTACTTTGGCACCTGATCCCACCTCGGTATTTAATGATATTTTATTATTGGGCTTTGTTTTGTACCACTTTCCAAAATCTATTTTAAATTGGAGCTCTACTGATGAAGTCTAATTGACCGAAACATATAACCGCCATTTTAGGTGAATCTGACAATAATATCTGAAGTTTCTTGACATAATGAACTTTACTATCTACGCTTTCTAGAGGTTATCTCGCGATAATGTAGTGATCAAATATCCGATGTCGGATGGATTTCCGATACCTAAGTTATCAAAGCAGGTAGCATATGTATCTAGACAAAGCCGGGTGATGCTTATAACCGGTGTCACTTTAGGCATGGCAAGTTAAAACATAGACCTATACGTAAATGATTGATTATAGGTCTATGGTGAAAGTACCCGCACTGTATTATCATAAGTTCATGTTAGAGGTCAAACTATGTGACAAGTAGAGCTGTTGAGGTTACCTTATAGGTTATTCTTAAACAAGACCAAAAACAAAATCGATTTCTTTGATAAAACTATTCTGTATGCATACTTTTTTTTCCTTTTTAGAGCATGTCTGTCATAAATTACAGAACAGTTTTGGTAAGATACGATTCATTTTATTGTTTCTTATATTGACATGTTTTTGGAGCATCACTTTGTCTGAAATGTCTGGCGTCCGTCGTCGTCCGTCTGTTACCATTTGCATTTAAAGGGATATTAGCTGAGTTTACCTCCCGAAACTATTTCGAGCTTTTCTACTTTTACTACTTGTACGTGATGTAAAATAACAATTAAGAGCTTTACATATATATATATATATAATATATTATATATATATATATATATATATATATATATATATATATATATATATATATATATATATATATATATAAAATATCTGATATCCCTATATATTTTGTGATTTAGGGTCAGGTCCAGTGTGGTATTCATATACTAATACTGAGACTGAGTTTTCAATTGCAAGTAAAAAAAAATGGCTAACCTAGGTTTCTGAAGGTTTTACAAAATATATAGGATCTAAAGAATGTTTATGCCTGTGTATATCTCTTTTTTGTTATTGTATATTAATCTAAGTAGTAAAAAGGGGAAACACAAATTTTGAAAAATCTTTTTCTCAAGAACCAGAGGGCCGATTTTAACCAAACTTAGTATATAGCATACCCATATGAAGTCACATAAAGTAGAAAAAGGGATAGGATCAATAGGGGCCCCAAAGGTGTTAAAAAGTACCAAAACTTCTTTAAAAATCTTCTTCTCATGAACGAAATATTAGATGACTTTCAAATTATGTATGCATGGTTCTAAATTCAATATTTACAAAGTTAACAAACGAAAATGAAATCTGTTCATAAATGAGCCACTAGGGGCCACTTCAGTAAGACAGGGTATATTTGTTTTACAAATTGTTTAATACCTCAAAACAAATCTTATTTTTGTATACAAAATTTGAAGGTCATGGGGTCAAAGGTCAAGGTCACAGGCACCTAAGTAAGATGAAAATATGTTTTTTGTCAAATTTTCGACATTTTGGACTACTTCTCTAACACCATTGGACCAATTTGAACCAAACTTAACAGGAAGTATAACTATGTAAAGCCGCTTAAAGTTTGTGGATGAAAGGGACTAGGACCAAATATGGCTACCATGGCTAAATATAGAACGAATGGGTCAGCATACAATTTTGAATCAATACATGTATCTCCAAAATTATTAAAGCTAGAGAAAAAACCGTTACCTTGAAATGAGCAGCTTGCAAAAATCTACAAATATTTCATTTTGGTGGAAGTTGTCGTGTCGACCCTTATGTGAGTTATTTTTTGTGAAATATTCATGTTTTTGGATGTTTTTGACACTATTTTAAAAAGTATATTAGGTAAAGTAAAAGTGAAAGAAGCAAAAATCTTCAGCATCCAAAGATCTACAAAAAGTGAAAGGTATAATGGGTAGAGTAAAAGTGAACGAAAGAAAAATGTTTAGCATGCAAAGAATTACAAAAAACGTCAATAGGGCCGAAATTGTCAAGTTTGCCCCTTATGGGAGTTATTTCCCTTTTAACTGGATATTTTCATGTTCTGGGCTGTTTTCCCTATTATCCAGTGATCACCACAAAGGTCTACAAATTTTTTTGTGCTGAAATTGTGAGGGTGATCCTTGTGAAAGTTATTTCCCCTTTTACATGGATTTCCCATGTTTTCGACTGTTGTTCTATAAAAAAGTCAGCAAGGCAAATCTACCCTTATGCAAGTTAATTCTCTGTTTTAATGAATTTTTCATGCTTTGGGTTGCTTTTCAGTAAAATACGTTTTACTCAGATAATTATAAAGGTCCAATGAACCTACCGTTTTTCATGTTTAATAGCCATTTTATCTTTCACACTTTTTAATGTTTTCTGCAATGTTGACCAAGTTTGCCAGGTGAGCGAGTTAAGGCCCCTTGGGGCCATAATGTATCACCATGTATTGCAATACATATTAAAAATAAACTAAAATGAAATAAGATGTATAAACTACGATGGCATAAAGCTGCCATCGACATGTTGAGATAATATGACTAGTTATGCCAACATGGTGTGATAATTAAGTTTTTAGATTAGGCCTATCAAAATTTTCGATACTCCCCTCCCCGCTAACTCGAAATCCTGGATCCAACCAGGCTTCATAAATAGAAATACAATAATTATCATAACTTTTTTGACAATTTTGCTGCAAATTCATTTTTAGAAAAAAATAAATAAATAAAATATAAAGAAAAATATCCCCTCCCCACTTTCGAATTGCTTCCTACGCCACTGTTATGTTATAATTTATTGCAACACGTTATCATCATGTATTGATATGTCACATCTTGTCGACATAATGTGATGGTTATCAAAACTTGTCGATATAATGTGATCGTTTTTATCTGTTTTTATTCCTGACTTATCTTTCTTGCATTATTTTGATACATTAATAAGTTGAGAATAAATAAATATTTTGGAAAACATATCTCTGATTTGTAAATGTTCGATTTGCTTTACCAAACCAATATATATAAAAAAAAAGTTATAATCATAATTGTACTTTTATTTCTGAAGCCTGGTTGGTTTCAGGATTCGAGTTAGCGGGGAAGGGGGTTAGGGGGATGTATTGAAAATTTCGATAGACCTAATTTAAAAACTCTGAGAAGTCTTTTTTTCTGAATTCCGGAATCGGTGATAATATAAAATAAACATTTATTTTTCCATGCATTTAAATAACCTTGTAAAACTGTCTTTTGCACAATAAATAAACGAAGTAAGTGCTAACATCATAACAGAATGTCAACATGTCGAAACTTGTCGACATAATGTGACCGTTTTACTGCACAAAATAGTGTCATAAATCATGTCGATATAATCCATATCAATATTTTGACATGTTGAGAAAAATATGAGGTTATGTCGTCGACATAATGTATGTGAATATGTCGTCAAAATTAAGTCGTTCGGTCAATATAACGCAATTAATTATCACATCATGTCAACATAACTAATCAGATTATCTCAACATGTCGATGGCAGCTTTATGCCATCTAATTAACAAAAAATTCTGTTATTCATCAGATTTCGAAAGGAATACATTACCTAAAAGATATTCATTGAAACTGAATGATTTATCACAAATCCACTGTTGTATGGACTAGTTATTTATGTGAACTTTTTAAGTGAAGATGTGAACGCATTACCCCAAAAATTATTTAGATTTTTTCTACTTTTACTACTTGTATTCGATACACAATTTAATATTTGATACACAGGCAAAAAATCTTATATCCCTATATATTTTGTGACAATAAAGTCAGGTGCAGTGGGGTATTCATATACAAATAGTAAGGTTGAGTTAATCAATTGCAATTGCAAAAGTGCCACCAAACCTGGGTTTGCCACGCAATTTTCACAAAATTTATAGGAATTTAAGAAATGTTATGCCTGCGTATATCTCTTTTTTGTTATTGTGTATCATTCTAAGTAGTAAAAAGGAAAAAATATTTTTGAAAAAACTCACCCCTTAAACATTTATCAAGAAATTTGCTAGAAGCTGAATACTGACGATCCGTCAAGCGAGGTGGTCTTTTGACGAGCTTGTAGTTTGGATAAGCTACTCACAGACAGTTAACATATAGCCACTTGCCAAAAGTTTATAGACATGATAATTTTTACTATATTTCATGTAAAACCACATTTTGTAAAAAAAAAAAATATTGTGAAGCTATTTCTGATCGCATTTCAATAGAATAGAATTTTTACCGTTCAACACGGTTTTCATTGCTTATTTGGATGTAATTTTCTAAATTTGTAATTTCAAAAATTTAACAATTTAAAACAATTTTACTTACCGAAATAGGGAATCCTCATCACAAAAAATAAGTTTTCTGTTTAAATTAATGAATCGTTCAATTTCTAATTAATAAAATTAAAAGTATGTAATAAAACTATATTCAATTATTTGTTTAACAGTGAAAATACTCTTGAAATGCAATCAGAAATGGCTTCACAATATTTTTGGTGGAAAATTGGTTTTATATGAAATATATAGCAGAAATTGATAATACCTATAAACTTTTGGCAGATGGCTGTATATCTTATTCACATCGTAACTGTTGTTTGTGAGAATATTACATTCAAATTAGATTCAAAGTACATCTGAACTTATTTTTAAACACTAGGTAATATTCATGATGAGATTGATAACCACAAGAGCACACCCTTTGTTTCTACTAGAGCTGTGTCGGCAGCTCAAGAAAAGATGAAGAATGGTGTGGTTATATACAGAGGTGAGGAAGGAAGCGGAAAGTCAAGAAATTGCCTCGAAGTTTTGAATTTGATTCAACAGAGGAAGATGCTTGTGGACAAATGGAATATAATTCGTCTCCCGTCCGTCAAGCAGTTAGATAATGTTTTGAAATTTTCTGAGAAAACTGTTGTTTTCGTTGATGACATATTACAAGATCACAGTGGTAAGTCGGAGTTTATTCGTAAAAATGGCATGAATTTCGAAGGAATTGCAGCAGCAGTCAAAAACGGTAGACTGGTTTTAGTTGCTTCAATGCGAACAGATGTATTTCAGCAATGCAAAACCGACCTTCAACGCTTTCACTTGTTTGAAGAGATGAACGTTATTGATTTGTCCTCATCAATGTTCCGTCTAACGGCTGAAGAGAAAGTTAAAATGTTAGAGGAATATTGCAAATTTCACAATATTACTATCATTGAGGATGATAACGAAGTCGAAAAATCGAACGAAAGCGATAATGGTTTAGTTGTAGAAATTTCAAGAAAGATGCTTAAGGACATTGCCCAAATTCGGCCACAATTAGGGTTTCCTCGCTATTGTAAATCTTTTTTTACCAAGATGAATATGAATTTGGGTCTTAAGTGTTTCAAACAGCCCACTGAAAAGCTGTCTGATGACATTAAAAAGCTAACATATAGTTCAGATAAAACAGAAAGAAGACAGTTTTGTATTCTTGTTTCAATACTTCTCTCGGATAAAGAAAACAATTGCAATATTCATGAAATACAGGAAAAACTAGAGGTCGTGGAACTTCATATACTTGCCTCGAGAGATCGAAAGGGGTCTAGAGAGATGTTTGAGGTAGATAAGTTGGCAATAAAAAATGATCTGGACCAAATGACAGGGAAATTTATTCAACAGATAGACGATGTTTATAAGTTTCAGCACGATGCTGTTATGGTGGCTGTATTTATTTGGTTTGGCAGACTACTGAAGGAACTATATCCGGCCAATGTTGAAAGGTTAATTCAAAGTTGCGAAATTAACTTACTATATGACTTTGTTCGTACGCAGTCCTGTCATATTCAAGAAAATGAAATGGTTTTTGTTTTGAATGAGGCTTCAAAAAAAAGGTTAGTTGAGCGCTTTTTTGACGAATTGCGATTGGGAGACGTATACCATGTGCTGTCTCATGAAATAATGAATGACAAGGTATTTGTGGACCTGTTCGTGTCGGAGCTAGTAAAGCCACCATACGTTGATATATTTGAAGTGCCGTATGTTAGTGGTTCACTGGAGCAAAGAACTTTGTTTGAGTTGGCATGTCTTTACTCTCCTCCTGGTCTCGTGAAAGCCTTGCTGATGATTGATGAATACTATGACAAGGAACAGTCTACTCGGATTATGCCACCACGATTATATCGTCGTGTAGCGTCTAGACAACCACTCTGTCATCAGGAAATGATAGAAAATGGTTATCATATGGCGTGTTGCCGAGGCAATGGTAGTGTTGTTCTCGCTATTCTATCAGGCATGGATGACACAAATACCAACATTATTGCAAAGGGTCTGAACGAATCTTGCACCAGAGGAAAAATCAACACTGTCATCGAAATTTTGAGAACACGAATGGACTTAAAGTCAGACGACATTGCAGAAGCGTTAGCTCAGGCCACAAAAAGACAACATCTAAATATAATTGCGATTATTCTAAAGAGAATGATGTTGCCGACCGAAGTTTTTCTGAAATATATGAATTTAACAGTGTTCGTGTTTTTGGAAAATGGAGATGATAGTTTGACACCAGACGTTCAACGAAGCCTTCGAAAAAAACACATGGATGTCATTGCAAGTATCCTTCTAATAAAAAAGGAAATAACAACAGAATTCCTTCAGCGCCTTCTATTAATTGCCATATCAAAGTACGACTGTCATGATATTGTTGAAGTCGTACTTCGCCAGCGACCTGATTTTTCAACAGAACAGGTAGACGACATTCTGTTACAGCTAACAAAAACAAATACATTCCTAAGATCATTGCGAAGTATCCTTAGGATACGGATAAACATTTCTGATATAAGTCTATTGCATCTTCTTATTGAGGCAGCAAAATATATTGATGGGACAAATTTTATTCATGAGATTGTTAATGTCAGCAGGGACATTGGCCCCCAAAATACACTGGAGGTCTTGGAGAAGACAGTCACCAACGCTTCGAACGATTCTAGGTTTAAAGCAAACATAGATGTATTGGTGAAAACTCAACCAAAGCTTACAAAAGAGAATATTCAGCAGTTGCTTCTTCACACACTGCATACAAAAAAGTATCATCTAGCAGACGCTATATTTAATGCCAGAAAAGATCTGAATGGAGAAGATGTCACAAATTTACTATTGAAAGTACTCAACGAATTCAAACACCATACACATCAAGCAGTTGAAGTGATTCTCCGAAACTACAATGAGCTATCTATCACGCAAATACGTCAAGTATTGCATACAACTTTGTGTTTGGACAGAGCACACAAAATTGTAGACATTGTTTTATCATGTATGAGCAACATACCATCGAGTGACATCGTGTTGTTTACCAAAACAGCTCTTACTCACAGAAACGCCATAGGAGTGCTAAAAAGCATTTTTCTTCGGTATAAAAAACATTTGAAGACTGATGACTTATTGACAATACTTCGTCACTTAATCAAGGAAAAGGATGAAATGACAGATTGCTTAGATTTTATATTAAAGGAGACTGAGCACGAGCTTTGCGCACAACAAATACAGATGCTATTTTTGGAGCTAATAAACGAAAATCCTACACATACCAATCTTGCAAAATCTTTCATGAGGATCAGAAATGACTTGTCCCTTGAGGATATCACCGAGGTACTACGAAAAGCATGCAAAAAGACTGTGGCACCAAAAATAGCTGAAATCATACTTCTGAGACAGAAAAGAATACAGAAAGAAACCGTCAATGAAATTTTAGAGACAATGGACGGAAAGACGGAATGTAAAATGATCGAAATATTTTTGAAATGCAGAAAAGATCTTCAGTCATACGATTTGAAGAAAATAATAATTACTAGTTTACCTCAAGCAGACTCGCCTGCGAAAATAGCAGCCATATTGGAACACGGACATCAATTATCCCAGCTAGAATTAACAGATGTCATGATAGCTTCCCTCGATCATGCTACGAGAGAAAAAATAATTGGCTTCCTTCTTGAAAAAGAGAAAAAATGGCACTTCGAGTTTGTGAAGAAATTATGTATAGAAATTATCAGGAAAGAGGACTCTTTAGAATCTATATTAGATATTGTTCTCGCCGCCTCTAAAGATAATCCTTTAACGGAAAGTATCACTAATAACCTTCTGCACGAAGCTTCGAAATGTGCACATGTGAAGGGCTATCTCAAAGTAATTCTTCGAAGAAGAGAGAACATAAATGAAGATCAGATGAAATCGTTTTTAATCAAATCAATTTCTTCAATAAATGCAAAGTCTATATTCAAAGTCACTCTTTCAGTGAAGCCTAACATTCAAGAGACAACATTGCAAGAATGCATGTGTCAAGCCATCAAAACACGAGATGGCAATGTTGTTATTGAAACAATTATCAAACATGCTAGAAATATATGTGTGGCTACTCTATTAAACATTCTTGATTTTGCAGCCGATGTTGAGGGAGGTATTACACAAGCAAAGAGCATTTTCGAGACTAGAAAAGATCTAAGCAAAGAAAACATAAAATCACTCATGACGACAGTTATCTATAAAGCTGATGGACAAGAATCAGTTTGTTGCATTTTGGACAGTAGATCAGATTTGAAATCGAAGGATCTCTTCAATATACTGAGGATATTGCTGAATTTACCAAACGGTCATCGCATAATGAAAGAAATATTTGAAAGAAAATGCCCGGATGTCGAAAAAATGTTCATATTATTAGAGAACGCAATACATGGTTGTCACAGTGAACAATTAAAGGTCCTTATGGAATATTCAAACGCGATTCCAAAAGATGACATTATCAAATGCTTAGATATGACAATAAGTGATCCTGATATATCGGAAAAGGCAATCAAAATCAAGTCGATACTTGATGCAAGAAGAGATATTGGTCCTGACGATACACAAGCATTCCTGAAGCGTGTTTTAGAAGTAAATGGTGAACCAGATATTATAAAAGTTGCACTAAAAGGTCGAGACGACATGGCCCAGTGGAGATATAAACATATTTTCAAAGAGGCGGCTTGTGCATATAAACGACAACAGTGTGTGAAGATGCTTCTGAACGATACAGAACTCAGATCAAACTTACCCGCAGATCACATCGATGAATCATTTCTAGAAGTTGTAAGGAATGAAAACAGTTTGACTATGTTGGGAATATTTTTAGATAATGACGGATGGTCCGGAAACAGAGTTTTGACTGAGGCATTAGATCAGTGTCTAGAGATTCAAAATGGTTCTCAACAGGTGTCAGAGATCCTACAACGGAACTTCGTGCCAATGGAGGATATTGAAAAACTTCTTCAGGAATCTCTTAAACGGGAAAAACTAGGGGTTCTACAGATCATCCTCGAATTACAGAATTTACCAAAGAACGCCATTATGACGTCATTAAAATCAACATTGGATTTATCGTCAAAAGATTCAAAAAATAAAAATTATGCTATGGCAGCGAAAATAATACTCAAAGAGAGAAATTTGGCTTTATCACAAGAAGAAATTGATCTAATCCTCCAGGACGCAACAAACCGGCGCCAATTTGAATACATATATACTGTGATACCAGTCTTGAGCTTTGTATCTGTCAATCGTATAATTGACTACATGGTACGACATAGATATTTGAAAACAGCTTGGGATGTAATGAACATACGGAGAGAAATATATCATTTCCCTACTGCATCTGTAACGGGCACGTTCTTGCAGCAGAGATTGGTGTTCTTTGTCGGTATAATACTACTCCTGTTTGCGGCTTTGTTTGGCATTTACAATTAAAATACGGGGCACAATACTTGTAAGGAATATTGAACCAAACTGGATAAAATCCTTTATACAAAGACATATATAACGATTGTAACCTGTTGCGTTATGTATATAGTGAAGTCATTTAGTGTGTGTGTATGTGTGTGTGTGTGTGTGTGTGTGTGTGTGTGTGTGTCCTTGCTTGAGCGGCCCGTATTTCCAACGGCTTTTTAAGTGCCACTACACTTGTACAATCTGACGAACGTAATCAAACTGCACATCCTAGACCATTTACCCCCCCCCCCTCATCTAGACATAGAACTGTGCTGACAGGAGATGAAATCTTAACTCTGAATATCTGGTACGACCGGGTTCGAACCAAGGACAATCATGTTGAAGATCTGGCAATCTGCCAACTGAGCTACTTTTCCCACTGTGTAGTCATTTTAAATTTCACAAAAACATGGAAAGGCTCAAAACGATATTATCAGCAGTTTAATATATATATATATATATATATATATATATATATATATATATATATATATATATATATATATATATATATATAATATATATATATATATATATATGCAATATATTTGTATGGGATTTCAAGTTATACCTGGTGTCCAGTAGAACTAGTCGCACAATTCCAGCTTCTTGTAAAATGGCATATCTATTATCAATAGCGCAATAAGGATATGTAAATGATAATGTTATTTTGGAATAATCTTCCCGCAATATCTGGAAATCTATCTTAGGGTTATAGAAGTGCAATGATATATCAATATCATGAGTTTCCTAGGGTTCTTCAATCACGGATCTGAGATAGTGCTTTATATCGGGTTCTCCATTATGTTCTTGTTTTTATGAAAATGCTTAACATGACCTTTTCAAATGTTCAGCTAATTTAAATCTGAGAAAGAAAATGTTTATAATTTTTTTTCTATAACATCCTGTCAATTTAGAGATTCTGTCATCTGGAAAACCAACGCTTTCAGATGCTGAAAAGGACCATTATCCAAAATTATATAACTTCTTGACAAATTTTGACTCTACAGCTGTTACAATTTCTTACTATTTTCAACTATTCAAGCTCATTGTCATAATTGTATACGTAATGGTCAATGTTATTGTTGTCAAACGTAGACTGAATTATAAATAAATATGAAGAATCTTTGTCTGGTATTCAGTTTACCTGGAAAGATGGGGCGAAAAAGACTGGGTGTAAACGGCAGTCAATGGGCTATATAATATGTCTATCTTTCATCTCTTTATGCTCCCTTTCTTTCTCTAGCACATGTTTATGATATATATATATATATATATATATATATATATATATATATATATATATATATATATATATATATATATATATTCGTTGTCGTACATTTTGTATATTCGTTGTCGTGCATTTTGTATATGATCTTGTTAAGAGTGCGTTTATAAATTGTGATAACTTATACCCTATCTATCTATATATATATATTCGTTGTCGTACATTTTGTATATGATCTTGTTAAGAGTGCGTTTATAAATTGTGCCAACTTATACCCTATCTATTTGTTGTATGGATGCTGCGTAAAACGTTAAAACTGTTTAGATAATTCTTTTGTCGTACATTTTGTAATGATCTTGTTCGTGAATGATATTTGTGTTTCTCTACGTTTTAACTGATTGCTTTAATGTATTTCACATTTATCATTTGATATTTTCTGTATATATTTATTCTTGCGGACGTGATATGATCTTGTGGTGTTACTGTGTGATATGTATATATATACGTTACCTGTAAATAGATCATCCTATCTACTATATTTATATATTCGCTGCCTTATATATGATACAGTGATATTATAAGACTTGTACCCCCGGTAAATATGACCATCCACCTGTGATAAGTTGTCTTATACCCTTATCTAATACTGGTGATATGTATAAGATGTACCCGGAAATAGACCATCCATTTTGTATATGACCTTGTGAAAGTGCGTAATGACAACTTTACCCTATCTATCTACACTAGCGTTATGTATAAGATGTACCTCTAAATTTATAATTTTTCTTTGTCGTGCACCTGTATATGATCTTGTTAGTGTTTATAAATTTGTCTTACCCTATCACATATATATTCTGGTGATATATGATCTTGTTTAGTGTGTTTTAAGATGTAACCCGTATCTATCTATAAACCATCCACCTGTGAAAGTAATCTTACACTACACTAGTGTTATGTATACCCGGAAATAGACCATCCACCTGTGATAGTTGTCTTACACTATCTATTTGTTGTATGAATACTGGTGATATGTATAAGATGTACCCGGAAATAGACCATCCACCTGTGAAAGTAATCTTACACCACACTAGCGTTATGTATAAGATGTACCTCTAAATTTAACCATCCACCTGTGATAGTTGTCTTACACAATACTGGTGATATGTATAAGATGTACCCGGAAATAAACCATCCACCTGTGAAAGTAATCTTACACTACACTAGTGTTATGTATAAGATGTACCTCTAAAATAGACCATCCACCTGTGATAGTTGTCCACTACGGAAATAGACATCCATACTGGTTGATATGTATAAGATGTACCCGGAAAATAGATCCACCTGTGAAAGTTAATCCACCTGTGATAGTTGTCTACACAATACTGGTGATATGTATAAGATGTATCCGGAAATAGACCATCCACCTGTGATAGTTGTCTACACAATACTGGTGATATGTATAAGATGTACCAGAAAATAGACCATCCACCTGTGCCATATTTTACATTATCCACTTTATATACAATATGGTGTAATACAGAACATATGAAATGGTTCATGAACAAACGTGATACAGAACTATCATACAAATAGAATTTTTACTTATATTTGATAAAAATTGGACTACAAATATAGATTTGATCTTAATGATTTTGAGTGTTTTGTGATAAGTGATTGTTTGCATTAAATACGTCTATATATTTAAGTGTGTGATTTACCTTTATTTACTTTTTGTTCGGTGTTAGCCGTCATATTTCGACCACTTGCGGTGGAGCGTTTGACTTGCATCGGGAAGGTACCAGGTTTATACCAAAGATTTTAAAGGGATATTACCTGTGGGGTTTTTTGTCCAAAAATACCTTTCCATTTTTTATACTTAGATTGATATAAAATAATAAAAAAAGATATATACACAGGCATAAAAATTCTTAAATCCCTATGTATTTTGTGAATATTGCTTGAGAAACCCAGGTTTGGCAATTTTTCAATTGCAATTGATCAACTCAACCTTACTTTTTGTATATGAATACCACACTGGACCTCACCATATTTTCACAAAATATATCGGGATCTTTATGTCTGTGTATAACTCTTATTTGTTGATGTACAAGTACAAGTAGTAAAAGCAAAAAAATCGAAATAATGTTTTGTTAAACACAGCTAGTGCCCCTTTAAAAATGGCAGTGACCGTTCATACACCAACGTAATGGAAGGCTGTCAGTTGAGACTTAAATGGAGGTCCATTGACATGTTAAAGAGGTCCCACAGCTTTGACGTCAGTCTATAACACAGGTCGAAATCTTTGACACTTCAACTTAAGCTTATGTCATCTCCATATAAGGGTAAAATTCTTGGCGAATGCAAAGCAACAATAAAACAAACAAAACAAGGTATTTCTGGATAACTTGAACGTGATACCTGTGCTTGACTTGCCTGTGATCAAACAGGCTGGATGATCAATTACACCTAAATGTTTTGGTACTTTGGTGTATGATTTACCTGTAATTAGCACTCACGTCGTTTCAGAGGTATGAATCTACATTTCAAATTTTCAGATAAATTGACAAAATATCCCTGTCATTAGATACATCTGTACTAGGTGTCATATAATTATGTCAATATATGTCAAGCTCAGATTGATGTCGTGTCTGGTATTTTAAGAACTGGTCGTATTGCAAAGCACAAAGATAAATTTAGAATAAGATGTCTTTAAAGTCACAATAGCAACAAATTTAATAAAGGTTGCAAGGAGACATTGAGGACCATTGGATCATGAAGTACTATCTCCTACGTTCTTTCTGTAATTGAACTAAACCAGAAATGTACAGTTGACCTTGAAATTGGGAATGCTCGAGGTCAAGGTCACAATGGTTGCATAGAATAGTGTTCATCAAGGTACATTTATATGCAAAGTATTGCTCTATTGTTAGTGAAAGGAACTACAATTAAGAATTGTTTTTCATTTTTTGAAAATGGTGGAGTATACATGAAATGAATCATGGAAATGTGTTGTACAATGAATTATTTTCCATTAGTCATTACTTCTATCTTCCATGTTTTTTAAAAAAAATGAAAAACAATCCTTATATTTATATATATTACCATTTTCTGTGAATCTGTAGTCAGCTGGATACGAAATTCGTTCTATATGATTGACTTTTCGAGGGGAGGTTTTCATTTGACGTTACAGCTGAACAGCTGTGTCAAGCAATGAATATACAACGTAATCGGTCTGTATACTTGCAATGAAGGAAATAGCAGTCGGTATGTAAATATTGTACATTTGACTTAGAGATTTTAAATGTTCAGGGTCAAAGTCACAAATACGATAGTGCTAATACAAGACCAGTTTAAGACCCATCATAAGAAAACATTGTTTCCTTAGAAATTCAGTCTTTTAACAGTGTCTGCAACGAAAACTGTTGAATAATGGGAAGGAACCAAGGTACCAGTCCGTATGCGAAGGATACCTTACCTTTGGTGGAACTAACTGATGCTCGCTGGTCTGTTCCAATCATTTGTAAGGGTCCTTAGACCTATCACATGCGAGTTGAATGTTCAATCTCTAGACCACTGCAAGTGGTTTCAATTATTTGGTTAAAATCAATCAAACAAATGCCAAAGCAATCTATGTTTTGTGGCTTTTTATTTCAAAGAGAATGCATGTTCAAGTTCTGAATGAGCACTGAAATACCTACATCATAACAAATGCCAGTAAAATAGCACATCTGAACTTCATTATCTCTGAATAATAGATATAAAGTCTTAGATAAACCACTGCTCAGCTATTCAGAATTAAAACATCTAGTAACTAAAAGTAATCTTTATTTGTTAAGTTGAACCCTAGGGTATAAACTCTCTCAATATCTGCATACAAATTCAAAATAATTTACGTACTGAACTGGGTGATTATAACGTGTAGTGTTAATGTTTGCTATATTCGCCATTTTGATATATCCCTGAATTAAAGAAACGGTGAAAAAGATTTTGATTAAATTATATTAATATCTGTTATATTACGGGCTGTATTTGCATGATTTGACGTTATTTAAAGCCCGACCCGATCTGCAAGTTAGAAATATGTGATCATGAAAGGAAAGAGAAAGACATGAAAACTGCAACCCGTAGAATTAAACCCTTATAAAGTATTGATCTGACCATTTTACCATTTGAAATAATCAGATGTTAATTACAAAATCACCTATACCTCCAGGACGACTGAGTGTATAATATAACAGGCATCACAAGGATACTAATCCCCCCGCAATGGAAATGTTGTATAATATCTGTATACTGTAATGATATCATAAAGAACTAACAACTTTTATGAAAAGGTCAAGGGCAACTAGCAATGTTCAGGAAAAAATGAAGTTGCCAGACTGTCAAAGAAATCGGAGCAAAATAAAGGAGCATGCACTCTTTTGAAATATAGTCATACAAACCACTTGTGTCAAGTTTTGTTGAACGTAACAGGACGTAGACTGCTGTTGAAAAAATGTTAGTTTCATTAAATTCCGTTGAAAAATAAAACCACATGAGCGCCAACACAAAAATTAAGGAAGAAAGGGTAATAACTCCGTAAACAAGGGCGTATTGTAATAGGGTACTGTTACATGATGTCCCACATATAGGGAACAAGTCGTGTTGATATCAACCAGCATTATTACATACCAACCTGCAATTGTTCTTCACATGTTTTGAGGAATAAAGACATAAGGCTGAAATCACGATCACAATGATACAAGTGAATTTCAAATTTCATCAAAATCGGACAATGCTGAGATTTTGACCAATCAGAAGCCCCAGTTTGCCATAGATGGCATTGACATTGCAATCCCTTGATACCCATTAGTTCCAAATTCATCAAAACCTGAAACTTCTAAAATTTTGAACAACCAAATGTCTCAGTTTGCTATAGATGGCAATAAAACTCATATCATTAAAATCGCAATCCATTGATACCCATTAATTCTAAATTTCGCCAAAATCTGACAATGTTTAAATTGCTACAAATCTGAAGCCTCGGTTTGCCATAAACGGCAACAAAACCCATATCAATGAAATCGCAATCCATTAATATCCATAAATTCCAAATTTCATAAAAATCAAACAATTGTCAAAAATAATCGCAAACCCTCGATACCCACTAATTCCAATTTTCATCAAAATCTGACAATGTTAAAATTTCGACCAATCAGAAGCCTCGGTTTGCCATAGACGCCTTACAAATATATTGTTATGTTGCTGACAGAAATATTTCAATGAAATACTCTGTATATAAGGGAGTGTGGGTTTATGACATGCGAACTCGGCCTAGATATTACCATTGTAAACCCATGTATCAAATTTTGTGAAATTTTAATTGAAAAATAAACTTGTTAGAGCACTGCCAGAAATATTTCAATAAAATAAACAAAGGTAAATAACTCTGTAAATAAGGGAGCGCCGGTTACTAAAATTGTTAGAGTGCTAACAAGAAAGTGTAACATATGTATGTACTTACATACGAATAAGCCTGAACTTATATCCCCTACAAACTTCATCTGTGAAGGGATAAAACAAGAGTTGTCAGAAGAAAACAAAGCTCACCGAAATGGGTGTAAATTTTCAAAATAGATATTTCACCCACAGCTGTCACGTTTTAAGGTGAAAGGACTGCTAAAATTTTGATTCCTTCAGCTCCGGTTAAAATTTTTGAAAAGCAGGCCAAGGTCAAGGTCACTAGGTCAAAAGTCAAAAATATTAAATGAAAGCTCACATTATAAGGAATCTACATGTAAAATATCATAGCCCTGTCTCTTGTGGTTAAAAAGTTATAGGTCAGGTTAAAGTTTTTGTATACGGACACGGCCACCGCCACCAATGACGACAACGATGACACCAGGGGTATGGCATTAGCTCTCCAGACTTGGGAGCTAAAAAACAATTATCAATTGTGTTAAAGGTCTCTAAATTTACTCTTTACTCAAGCTGAAATTTTGATTTTTTATTTAGACTTCATATGTGAGTGATTAGGAAACGCTACCATATTATTATTTTTTTATTATTTATATAAAAAACAATGCGTCAAACTTATGATTTTCTGATGAATAAATACCCTGTGTATGGTACTATAAACTTGAAAATGTACACAAACTATTTTTTAGATTTCTGAATTTATATCAAAATGAGCAACAATATACATCATTATTTTAAATCATATCCCATAATTATACAACAAATGTCCACCTGCAACATAAATTATCTGAGTTTTCATTTTAAAATCATTAAAAGCTACTTGAACTTGAGTACTGAGTAAAAGTTGACTATAAGCCCTGTGCTGATATAGGTGAGATCTTGGCCTGATTTGAACTCATTTCATTTTCCTTGCCAGGTTAATGATCTTAAGTGACCATCAGCAGTGCTAAGAGAAGGCAAAGAAATGAAACCATTTAAATATTAATTGAACAAAAAGAAACCTCTGTGAGATCAATTAGTTTATACTGTTTCCATGTCTGAACTACAGAGACATGCCAAAAATCTACAGACACTTGTTCTTTTTCTATAAAATTCATATAAAACCAAATTTATTCCAAAAAATATTGTGAAGCCATTTCTTATCACATTTCAATAGAATTTGCATCGTTAAACAGAGAATATTTTCAAGTTTCATTGTTTATTTGGATGTAATTTTCTTATTTGTGATTTCAAAGATTTGACAATTCAAACAGAAAGTAAAAATAAGATGTCACAATATTACTTATCCATATAGGGAGTTTTCATTACAAAAATTGAACTTTTTATTTAAATGAATCTTTAAATTTCTAATTCAGAAAACTAAAATCAAAATATATAATGAAACTGTAATTAATTCTTTGTTTAACAGTGAAAATTCAATTGAAATGATAAAAAAAATTGGAAAAAATGTGATTTTATATCATATAGTAAAAAATAATAGTGTCTGTAGACTTTTGGCATGTCTCTGTAACTTTACTAGGATATTAAAGATATTGAAAGTCAGGTGTGTATTTTATTTTATATTCTATGTATATATATATATAAAAAAGCATTAATGGCAGATCACAGATTTTGAATCAAATTCCAGGCATATATATCAAAAGACATGACTAAAAAAATGAAAACATATTGGAGTACATAAAAAATTATAATTACACATTTTGATGTGATGAAATCTTGTTGGAAATTTCTGTGCATTTTGTAATCCTTTCAAAGTGCCGTGAGGACTAAAATCAAATCCCTATACCTGACTCATCGACCCCTGAAATACAATGGACTTGGTTGTAAACCAATAATTTAGAAAAGTCCAAATGTGTCTCTAGGGTAAATGAGTTAATCAATTATCATGCAAGGTTTCTTCATTACAAACTGCTCTGTAATAACCGGAAACACATGGTTATAATTGAGTCAGTGACAGATAAAAGGGTTCTTAGGAATAAAATTTGGGGAAATTGTTATTTTTATGTTTTTTAAGAAATTTGAACATACACAGTATGGATTGAAAAAAAGGGCGAGGCAACTCTTTTTGATTCTGAGGTGAAAAATCTACATTATTATAAATGTTGCATCAGATGGAGAGTTTTGATGAGGACCTTGTTTTGTTGGGTCTCAGGACCAAACTTTTTAGCTCAACCGTTTAACCTTTCAGCATCATATATCAAAATCGACAATTTACGGTTTTCAAAAGTTAACAAATGACACATACCAACATAATGACCAACAACAACTGACCGTGACTGATCATCTTAGTGACCTTAACAAAAGGACATACAATGACAGATAACGGCATTGTACAGGTATACAGGAGATCATACTGTGAAAAGTTCTAAGACAAGAGTATGTATTAATGAAGATGCTTAAGTAGACTAAACATTTCACATTTGACAAAATAAGCTATAAATAGCTGTCGAGCAGGTGCTCTCCACAACTTTGACCTTTACTCAGATCAAATCTTATATAACATTCCTTTGATATTACAGACCTATTACTGCATCAATCATTGGAACCATATACATGATCACCATAAAGTGACCACAATTGCTTGATGGGACCTTATAGATGATCCCCATAAAGTGACCACAAGTACATGATGGGACCTTATAGATGATCCCCATAAAGTGACCACAAGCACATGATGGGACCTTATAGATGATCACCATAAAGTGACCACAAGTACATGATGGGACCTTATAGATGATCACCATAAAGTGACCACTATTGCATGATGGGACCTTATAGATGATCCCCATAAAGTGACCACAAGCACATGATGGGACCTTATAGATGATCCCCATAAAGTGACCACAAGTACATGATGGGACCTTATAGATGATCACCACAAAGTGACCACTATTGCATGATGGGACCTTATAGATGATCATCACAAAGTGACCACTAGTGCATTATGGAACCTTATAGATGATCCCCATAAAGTGACCACAAGTACATGATGGGACCTTATTGATCATGAAGTGACCAATATGACTAGGTGAACCCTATTGATCATCATAAAATGGCCAATATGACATCGTGGGAACCTATTGATCATGAAGTGACCGATATCACCAGTTGGACCCTATTGATCATGATGAAGTGACCAATATGACATGATAGGCCCTTACTGATAATGGAGTGACCAATATTTTATAATTGGACCCTATTGATCACGAAGTGACCAATACATGCAATATGACATTGTGGGACCTACTGATCACAGTGACCAATATGACATGATAGGCCCCTGTTGATCATGAAGTGATCAATATGACATGGTGGACCCTTACTGATCATAAACTAACCAATATGACAAGATAGGCCCTTATTGATCATGAAGTGGCCAATGAGACATGGTGTGACCATATTGATCATGAAGTGACCAATATGACAAGATAGGCCCTTACTGATCGTGAAGTGACCAATATTACATGGTGGGACCACTAATGCATGATAGGAACTTATAGATGATCACCACAAAGTGACCAATAGCGCATGATGACACCTTACAGATGATCACCATAAAATGACCACTAATGCATGATAGGACCTTATAGATGATCACCATAAAGTGACCACAAGTACATGATGAAACCTTACAGATGATCACCACAAAGTGACCACTATTGCATGATGGGACCTTATAGATGATCACCACAAAGTGACCACTAGTGCATGATGGGACCTTATAGATGATCACAATGAAGTGACCACAAGTACATGATGGGACCTTATTGATCATAAAGTGACCAATATGACTAGGTGAACCCTATTGATCATCATAAAATGGCCAATATGACATGGTGAGAACCTATTGATCATGAAGTGACCGATATGACCAGATGAACTTTATTGACCATAATGAAGCGACCAACATGACATGATAGGCCCCTATTAATTATGAAGTGGCCAATATGACATGGTGGGACCCTATGGATCATGAAGTGACCAATATGACTTAGTGAACCCTATTTATCACAAAGTAACATAGCAGGAAAGTGGCCATCATTATACGGACATTTTAAAGTGGCATTTATTTTACAGCAGGAACTTTTTGACCACTAAGAGTGGCAGCAGCTGTATGTTAATACACTAGTGGTCATTACAAAGAGTTCACCATTACAACCATGGTTTAGCCTACAAAATGAATGAAGAAATGTTTTTAAGGTATGAGGTCATTTGGACAAAGGGGAAAACAGCTTTATAGCATGTAAAACATGATGCATTAGGCCTTTTTCTATAGTTTCCATGGGGATGTTATTCAGAAAAATACACACATGTATGTTTTTCCCCAACTTGATAAAAAAAATTCCCAAGTTAGTGTACCGACCAACTGTAATAAAAAATAATATTAATGAAGGGGAAATGCATTTGAAAAGAAATGTTCATTTCATGTCCGCACCAATTGAATGCCACCTCGCTTTATGCCACAATTTTTGAAAGTCCACTTTGCAAATACAGTAGAACTTCGATGAGTCGAACTTCAATGAGTTGAATTTCTTGATGTTTCGAACTATTCACAAAGTCCTGAATAATTTGGTTATTCAAAACTACTTACAGACATTTTATAATTCGAACTTTTATGGGTCGAATTCTCGATGTTTCAAATAAATTTTTGGGCCCATTTCTTTAAAAACAACGAAAATTCCCACATATAATTTGAAGTCAAATTTTACATGTGCACGAAATCCGCCCATGATAATTCTTCTCCTTCTCATAAACATTCAATCTTTTAATCTTACAAAAATTAAATTAAATTTAGCACTAATTATTAATTATAATGACTGTATGTCTTAAATGGTTTCAAAGCAGTCATTATACACCTTACAGAAACTCTGAAACTAAAAAAATATGATTCATGGTTACCATCCATGAGTCAAAGTCTCGATGTTTGGAACTTTTCCAGGTGGTCCCTTCAACTCCTCAAAGTTGTACTGTAATTCATTCAAGGTTTCCCTCAACCTATCACCAAACCCCTATATAATGCCAAATTTGGGCTTAACAAATGGTGGCAGTATAACAAGATTTTTCTCTAGTTGTTAGATATAACATTTATAGGTTAGAAGGTCACTATATAATTACCATCCTTATTCTTTAAATTTCTCTCCAAAAAAAGAAATCACATCAGCTGAACAGACCGTATTGTTAAAAAGCCATAATAGAGAGTCTTCTGTACACTTGTATTACATAAAAATTAACTATAAAGATATATCTATAACAAATGACTTAATGTTTGTGGAATTCTTTGCCTCCTTTTCAACAAGAATTAGACTCTCTTATTTACATAATGCCAACATATTATACTACAATACCGGTATGTTTACATGTATCTAAGGCCACGAGTCAAGTTGCGCTTACATATACATTTTCTTTGTTTCAGCAATTTACATAATAATAAAGAACATGCTAATCAAATGAATGATAATCAAATCTTTAACAGAAAGGTAAATATTGTTTTCATTTTAACTGCATCTACATATTTAAAGCTACAGAAGGTAAATGCTTGAATATACAAGAGTGGATACCAGGAAACAGGTGCCCTTCTACTGATAAATCAGAATCAATTGTAGTACATACAACACATCAGAACATATCAAAATTATCAATAGTAATATCTAATACTTTAACTTAAGTATTTTGCTTGGGTAGTTTTAGACTCTATTATCTAAGTAATTTTGCTATGGAAATTTCAGATTCTGTTATCAAAGTAATTTTGCTACAGTAGGTTCAGACTTTGTAATCTATGTAAATTTGCTATGGAAATTTCAGATTCTGTTATCCAAGTTATTTTACTACAGTAGTTTCAGACTTTGTAATCTATGTAAATCTGCTATGGTAGTTTCAGACTCTGTAATCTAAGTAATTTTTCTATGGAAAATTTCAGATTCTGTTATCTATGTAATTTTGTTAAGATAGTTTCTGACTTTATAATCTAAGTAATTTTGCTATGGTAGTTTCAAACTGTAATCTATGTAATTTTGCTATTGAAGTTTCAGTTAATCTAAGTAATTTTGCTATGGCAGTTTCAAACTGTAATCTAAGTAATTTTGCTATGGTATTTCAGATACTATAATTTAAGTATTTTGCTACAGTAGTTTCAAACTAAGTAATTTTGCTATGGTAGTTTCAAACTGCAATCTAAGTAATTTCGCTATGGTAGTTTCAGACTGTAATATGTTTAACTTTGCTTTATCAGTGACATGGGCACCTCTAGGCTCCATGTGTTTATATCACATTATGTTATCTAAATGATTTCCTGTGGTATTGTCTGATTCACATAACATGACAGGGCAGAGAAACCTTTTGATTATCGTATAGATGATTCTACTCACTTTTCGGTTATGACAAAGCTGCATGGGAAAATGTTTTATTCCTCACTGTAAACTCTCATACGTACGGTTACAAGTGGGAACAATTACTCTCTTTTAATGTGATGCTTTACTTCCTAAAATTTAAACTTGTCCAGGCCAAGAAAGGGTTCACAAGATTCTACTCTGCCAAGTTATATGGATTTTACTATAGATTCTAACCTCTAGGCTGCATACTTCTCTTTTCCTACCTTAATGGGGCATTAGCTGTGTTTACCAAAAACAATTATTTCAATTTTTTCTGCTTTTTCTACTTGTAACTGATGTACAAAAACATATAAGAGGTATACACATGAATAAAAATCTTAATTCCTTTTCCTGTAAAAATAAGGTCAGGTCCAGTGTGGTATTCTTATACAAATAGTATGGTTGAGTTAATCAATTGCAAGTGAAAAATTGGGTTTCTCAAGAAATGTCCACAAAATATATAAGAATTTGTATGCCTGTGTATATCTCTCTTTTGTTATTGTATATCAATCTAAGTAATAAAAAAGGATAAATTTGAAAAAAAAACCAGCTTCTGCCCTTTAAATATACAGATATATAACACTTCTAATTGCCAGCCAAGTTTTAGTCAGACATTTTAATACTGATGTATCAATATCTAAAAATAAATATTCTTTGTGACCTTCCTAATTTTGTTTTGATTATTGTGCTATGCTTTCCATACATTTTGTAGAAAAAATTTAAATGAAAGGTAAAGAATTGTAGACAGTAGGTACCTCATACTTAATTATCATTTTTCCATGTGAAAAAAAAAATATTGAAGTACAACTTTGTAGAAATCTCTTATTGACAGGCTTTATACTGTGTGCAATATGACATTTTCATAACTTAAGTAGTCATGATGTAAATCCAAAAATGAACAATAAACAAGGATTCTGAGATTATTAACAACACGAATAAATTAATACATGCCCCCTACCTGTGAAACCATAAATAAGTGAGTGATGAGCAATTAAAAACTGTAATCAAAATATGAACCAGACAGACACAAACAAAACCTACAGTCACCCTGGGTGCTGTCCACAGGCAGGGGACTAAAAACAATTGTTCTACAATATTTGTTATCATCAGAATCTCTTCCCTGAATCAAGTGTAAAATTGTAGTAAATACTTAACTCAATAACATCACTGACCTTGAAATTACAACCTACCTCTACTTGCTGATGAGGAACTGCTTGTATCTTGAACATTGTTTGAAGTGTAAACAAATCAACATTGCTCCTCAAGGAAGATGTTACAGAAAAAAATTTTAAAAAATCAAGGGCCTATATGTGATCTCTATCATTGAACATAAAGACTTAATTTTAGGTCAGGTTTTAACTGAATTAGAATTATAAGTGTGCAAAGTTTTTCTAAAATCCATCAAATGATTGGAAATGAAATAATGCTAAATGATGTAATACATGTTGAGTTCAAAACCTTGAGAGTTCAACATTTCTTAAATAAATCATTTTAGATAGTGTATAGAATTATTAAAAGCTGTACAATGTATAATTACAGTATACAAAAACAAATGCCCATTAACATTAAACGTCATCATGATCGTGAACACATACTGAACCAGTGCAGTGTTTACAAAATAAGTACCTCATACCTAGGATACATTGTCCCTGGTAATTGTATGCCCTGTGACATCCTAGTATCAAATTACACTACCTATAAATCTATTTTAAGGTATTTGACATATTTACAATATTTTGCTTTGTGTTAAGGGTGAAAATGCCCAAATTAAATGCAGGTGAAAATGTCCAGGTATTCAGTGATCCACTCTTGTACAAATTAACATATTTCAATACAACATTTAGAGTATTTCATTGCAGTTGTTTTTAAAAAATACTTCCATCATTGCAATTAGTCTAACTTCTCTACAAAACTTCCTGGAAATAAACCAGATTTCCCAGTTCTTTGCAGAGTGCCCTTGTACCAGCCATCCTCTCTTTTTTTATGCACATACACAATATCCCCCACCTTCAATTCCAACTCTATCTCACTTTGTGGTGGATATGGTTCCTTACAGCGAAATCTGTTAATCAAAAGAAATTTACTCATCAGCAACATAAAATTGATACTGTTTTAAAATTCAAAACTATCTAATGTTTCAAGAAATACTAAGCTAACATACAAGTGTTGATTGAAAATAGCTGTTCTATACCAAAACATTTTAGAGTTATAGAGCTGTGGTCA
Source organism: Atrina japonica (assembly GCA_030159075.1). Taxonomy (NCBI): domain Eukaryota; kingdom Metazoa; phylum Mollusca; class Bivalvia; order Pterioida; family Pinnidae; genus Atrina; species Atrina japonica. Next base: position 261,853 of record BROG01000733.1, on the reverse strand, counting down.
GATTTTAACAGTGGAAGAATAAACCATTTCAAATTGACAAAAAAGACCTGCTATCTGCAAGTTAACTGGCCAACCCACCCACAAACCCCCCTTATATTCAAGGATCTAGCAACACTATAGCCCATCCTAATTGGAGATCAAAAAGTGTGAATATTTCTTGGTGTGAAAAATGTTAGATCCATTTAGATCTGTTACATCCAAATGATCAAAACATCTTAGAGGCAGAAATAGGGAAAACCTTTTGACCTCTGGAAGAATTAAGTCATCAACCCCTGTGATAACATTTAGACTCACCCAGATCTACAAATAGTATGGTCTACTATCATAATTCAGGAGTGAACAAGGTCATATTGCATCTAAATTTATCATAAAATTTTGTTTCTAAATTATACACCCTGAATTCTGACAGTGGATTTAATATTTCTTTGAAATTGGCAGGTCCAAAAAGGAGGATTTTCACCAGATATAACTATTCCGCATACTCACAAGAAAATGAAGTTGTGAGTGGTTCCCTCTCATAGGGAACAACTGATGCGTTTTTATTGTACAGAGAATTCAAGTCCTTGTACAACGGAGAGAATCAGAAATGGAACAGGCTTAGATTATTCGAGTTAGGCCTCTCCTACATCACTAGGTCAATCTCAGCAATGTCAACTGGGGATTCTCAGGATGTAATTACCTGAGCCCACTCAATCACTAAAAACTTGTTTTACTCAAGTCTGAGAATTTCACTCATCTTCAACTAATCCTGACAACTGATTGGAGGGCTCATATTATCAATCAGTGTAATCATCAGGCTCACATTCTCAGCTGGTTGTGATTACCAATCTAATATTATCAATTTAATGTGGTAACTATTCTAATATTATCAAATGGATGTGGTTACCATGCTAATATCATCAAATGGGTGTGGTTACCATGCTAATATTATCACTTTGGTGTGGTTACCATGCTAATATTATCACTTAGGTGTGGTTACCATGCTAATATTATTATTTGGGTGTGGTTAATATGCTAATATTATTAAATGGGTGTGGTTACCATGCTAATATTATCACTTGGGTGTGGTTACCATGCTAATGTTATAACTTGGGTGTGGTTACCATGCTAATGTTATAACTTGGGTGTGGTTACCATGCTAATAGTATCACTAGGGTATGGCAATTCATATACATAATTCATCGGGATAGTTTAATGTGTCCTCCCACACACATTTTCAAATATTTGTACCGTAGACACAGTTTCCATTTTGCATATTCAACAGAAGATTATAAAAATCCTTGATAGATAAAAATACTCTAAAACATTTATAAGACCAGGACCAATTACTAAAAGGGGACCACCCAATTACTAATTTTGTGCGGTTTGATAAGGATTTATTACAAAATGCCTGATTTATAGCTTGTGAAAGATTTTTAAGGGATGAACGACGAAACAGACAAATGGAAGAAGGACAGGACAAAATCACACCCACTCAAGTTATAGTAATACTTGGAAAACATGGCAAATCTAATATAAGACATACATATCCTAACAGCTATTTGATACATAGAGGAATCATAACTTAATACTGGTCAGGAACAGAAATCCTCACCAGATCAACAGAAAACATAGACACAAATTATATATAAAACAGTAATATGACATACTCTAGATTTGTAACTGGCACTCACATTTTGATTAAAGGGAGATAACTCTACAGCAAAATGCTTTGATTTTTTGGCCTTATGTGTCTTTGTTGAATTTGACAGACATGGTGGTGGTAAAGCTGAGGAATATTTCTGAAGAGAGACAAAAGAGTTACTTGATTTTGGCATGCTGGTCCTTCAGGGGGTGCTGCGTCAACCTTACAGAAATTTATATAGCACACCTCAGTAGATCAAAGGAGACCCAGAATCTATATTGTTTAAATATACAATGTATTATATAGTTATAATGCTTATAAAGTAGTTTTTGATACTGGTGTTGTAAAAACTATAACTTTGGAAGTAGCTGTATATATATAACTTTGTTTATATTATTGTTGTTATAAACTATATTTGTTTATCAGAAGTCTATTACTTCTAGAAGTTTGTAATTGTTGTAGCTAAACTCATTGTTTGTTAGTAAACTAGTATGATGACATAGTAAACTATAACTTTGTTTTATGTTACAGCACTTTGTTTACGCTTGTGATTAAACTTTGGGAGTTGTTAGTAAACTCACATGTTTATGTTTCACAGCAAAGCATGCTTGAATTTTTGGTGATGTTGTAAGCAGCATGTTTCTATGAGGGAGCTGTCTATTAATGTTGATTATTGTTGTTAGTAAACAGTTTATGTTTCATTTTGTTTACAACTTTGATGCCGTCCTTGCTAGAGTTTACTGTCAAAGCTGAGAAACTATACTTGCTATTATTGTTTCTGAAGGAGACAATAACGAAGTTTCTATTATTATTCTATCTTTGTTTATGTTTTGTTGTTACTAACTATGAGTATTGTTGTTATTATAATTTGTTTCATTGCACCGTAAACTATAACGTTTATGCCTGTTATTCTATAACATGTTTCTATTATTGTAGTATGTGACGGGGTGCTGCGTCATTTACCTTACCTAGGTCACTATACTTTATTATATGCTATTATTGTTGTACACTTTGCAGAAAGTTTACAGATGTATGTCTATAACTGAAATTAGTTGTTAGTAAACTATAACACTAGTTTCAATTCTTTTAATTGTTTAAACTATGTTTACAATGTTGTTATTATTTTGTTTATGTTTCTGTTAAAGAACCTATAACTCTGTTTATGTTTCTAGTTTTGTAAGTAAACTAAACTCTTTTAATTGCTATAAATGTACAATGTATTAACTTTGTTTAGTTTCTGTTTGTAAGTAAACATAACTTTTTTATGTTTATTGTTGTAAGTAAACTATAACTATAAAGTAAACTTAACTGTTTATGTTGTCTATGTAGCCATATAGTAAACTATAACTATCTATTATTGAGTAAACAGGAATCAGTCATCATCTAAAACTTTGTTTATGTTTCTGTTGCCATCCTTTATCTTCATCCTTTGTTTATGTTTCTGTGATCTATAACTTTGTTTATATTATATATAACTATGTTATAAGTATACTATAACTTTGTTTATATCTGTTATTGTTGTTATAAACTATATACTTTGTTTATGTTTCTAATTGTTGTAAGTCTCTCCTTTGTTTAATTATTTAAAAATAACTCTACAAGTAAACACTTTATCTGAAATAAACTATTTTGTTTAGCTGTGAAACACTTTGGCCTTCATAACATGTCATGTTTTAGATGTCTCAATATGGACATATTTGACAATTGTTGTTAGTAAACACATGTTTCTATTATGAAGTAAACTATAACTTTGGTCAAGCCGTACGCCTTGTAAATATATTTTGTTTATGTTTCAGATAAACTATAACTTTGCTTTATTGTAGTAAACTATAACTTTGTTTATTTTCTGTTACATATATAACTTTATTATTATTAAGTTAACTATAAATGTTTCTATTATGTAAACTATAACTTTGTTTATGTTTCTGTTATTGTTGTTAGTAAACTATAACTTTGTTTATGTTTCTGTTATTGTTGTTAGTAAAATACTGGAAGGTTGTTAGTATAGATTTAAATCTCTTTATATGGTAAAAGATTTTGTTATTCACATGTACATTAAATAATGTAAGAAATTGTTGTAAGTAAACAAAGTTTAATAGTAAACTATAACTATTCTTTATTGTTATATAACCATTGTTGTTATTTAACTGTTATATAAGTATCTTTGTTTTGTTTCTGTTATTGTGGAGATGACTGAAAAACTATAACTTATGTTTCTGTTATATAAGTATATATACATGTATAAACTATATTTGTTTATGTTTCTATTATATAAACTATAACTATATATAGTATATAACTTTGTTTATGTTTCTGTTATATATATAACTATATTCTGTTATATAAACTATATGTAACATTGTTGTTAGGAATAATCATGCTTTGTTGTTAAAACTAAACTTTGTTTATGCCTTGACCTGGAGGGAGATAAAACTTTGTTTTATGTTTCTGTATTAACATTTGTTTATGTTTTGTTATATCCAAAATTGTTGTAAGTAAAACTATAACTTTGATGTTTCTTATAAGAAACTATTGTGTTATTGTGTATAAAAAGTTTCATGCTAGCTGGAGCTTATTTAAGAAATGAAAGAAGAAAATATGTATATGTCATTGTTGTTAGTAAAAACTTTGATGAATATTTGAATGTACAGACAGAATTATTGTTGTAAGTATCACAAGTAAAACTATTTTGTTTATGTATTGATTGTTTAAACATATTATGTTTTCTATTATATTTGTACTGTATACCTGGTCACTTTCGCTCTGGTTATATATTTATATATATATATCGCCATTATTTAAAAATCTCTACAAACACTTTATCTGAAATCGCGCTTCATCAGATGTTTAGAAGGACAAATTAAAACAAATTAAAGTGAAACGCCCTTTTTCCAAGTTAAATATATATTACATATATTGAAGTACATGCAGAATGCATTTATATATATCTATTAGAAATACTAAGGGAGATAGATTTAATTAAGGGCGAATTCAAGACATGGGTAAATAGATATATTTTTGTTATGACTGTATATAAAAAGGGCTGAATAATATATATATATAGAATATATATATATATATATATATATGCGGAACATTTTCAGGAGGGAGATAATTACAGTATTCATTTCAGCTGTACTAAAAAGGTGATAAATACCTGAAATGTGTGACACCAAAATCAGAGAGGAAATTAAAGATGTGAAATTTTCCTTAAAGCTTCTGTAGACTATAGTAATTAAAGAATTTGATTATTTCTGTGCTTTAACCAGAAGCGAACATGAGGTAACGATTCACGTTACTAAAAAGGTGATAAATACCTAAACTTATTCTTCTCAGGTCTTGCTTCTGATTCTATCTTCTCTTCTGATTCTTTTCTTTCTGCGAAAGGACACAAACACATGACGTGTATCATAAATACATGATGTGTATCACAAACACATGATGTGTATCACAAATACATGATGTGTATCACAAATACATGACGTGTATCACAAATAAATGACACGTGTATCACAAATAAATGACACGTATCACAAACACATGTGTATCACAAATACATGACATGTATCACAAACACATGATGTGTATCACAAATACATGATGTGTATCACAAACACATGACATGTATCACAAACACATGATGTGTATCACAAATACATGACGTGTATCACAAATACATGACATGTATCACAAACACATGATGTGTATCACAAACACATGACGTGTATCACAAATACATGATGTGTATCACAAATACATGACGTGTATCACAAATACATGACGTGTATCACAAACACATGACGTGTATCACAAATACATGATGTGTATCAATGCATTATTACTCCATATTCTCTTGCATTTTTTACTTACTTGGTAGACTAAATTCCATAGAAACTGATATTCATTTATTAGTTTTTTTTTATAATGAACCCAGAATAAAGAACATTTTAAAGTATCAGTGAAACATGAATTTGAATGATTTCATTAGAAATTAGTACATACCATCTTAGCTTTTTGGATTTTGTTTAATTAATAACAAGAATAAATACATTTGCTAAATGGCATATTCTTGACAAACCCATAACGTGGGATGCTATAATCCCACCATACAGTCAATATTCAAATTATAGACAATAATAAAATAACATGAATTTTTCTAGTTAAAACCAAGTGTGACATGTACTGACTTGTACAAAATATACAATAACCCTATCTCTTGTGAAACATTCTCCATTACTATACAGGGGAGATAATTCAATTTTATTATTGGCTATATCTGTGGTGTTAATAAATCCACGAATTTAAGAAACAGTAAATAAGTTACTGAAATAATAGTATTTCTATTTTGAATTACCCCTGATCCATATATTACAAAAACCACAACCATGTCAACAAAGAACAAGATGTGTTTGTGAAACACAAATCCCCCCTCCCTGTCCAAACTGTATCACAATCCAAACTTTAAATATTGCATTGTCCTACATTTTGACCCCAACACCACCCCCAGGAGCATGTGATGTCAGTGAAGTGTGAGCAACCCTTAGATGAACTTACAGTCTAAGTTTGATAACTGTATCACAATCCAAACTCGAAATATTGCACTTTATATGTAAGTGGGATGGAATTATGGACAGACAAACACACAAACAGACAGACAGACGAACCAAACACTAAACACCCCCAGTGGACCTTTCAGGACAGGGGCATACAAGACGTGAAAATTATATCCTGTAGAATTAAATCCCTATACAGTAGTGTTGTCTGTTTAAGTATAGTTCTTTACCTCTCCAGACAACACTGGTAAAATGATTCCCTTGGGAAAAGCCATAATAGATAAATCCGTGTCACTTACGATCTTTTATATCTTTGACAATGAAGCCTTATACTTTACCTTTTCTCTATCTTTTACGGCTGGAATAGCAGATTTTTCTGCCGTGGCACCAAGCACCACATTAGGTGGAGTTGTATTTGCACTAGTGGACATGGAATGCTGTACTACAGACATAGATGAGTGGTTGTGGTGGTGTCGTGACGATGAACTTAAGTATGTTGTTGCACTTGTGAGGGGTTGTCTATCATGACTATGAGCTTCAGCATGTGTCATCTTCATGCTGGATGATGTTGAAGATGAAGAAGCTGTGGCAGACACTGAGCTGGTGGGATGTGAGGATGATGATGACTTTGTATTCAGATGTGTTTTTGACACTCTCGGGGTGACGGAGGGTGGAACTGTGGATGACCTTTGAGGGGAACTACTTGACCTTGAGGGAGATGAGCTTGCCCTGGAAGGAGACCCACTAGGTCTAGCAGATGATGATCTTTGCCGGACTGGTGAGGAATTTTTCTTTGATCTTGACAGATCTGGTCCAGTTGATAATGGAGTAGGTCCACCATGAACTGGCTGTGAAGGAGGAAGTTTGGCACGAATGTTTTGAATATTTCCACCCACTGCTCTAAATGCACTAGGTGACCTGTAATTTATATAAATTACAAAATATACAAAATGTCAAAAATTATATTTGAATTTAAATAAAGCAAAACATTTTTATGAAAAAATAACTATAATGTGAAGTTCAAGGACAACAGTATTAAAAATCATTTTTGCAATAAATTTCAAATAAAGGTCCAGCATCAGAAGCATAGCATGTAAGATGTAACCGATTATTTCTGTGGTACAAAATTTTGGCGATTTTGGTAGTCAAAGGTCATATTTTACATTTTGCCATTTACCGATGCATATACATGATGTATTTCGGAGATTTGTCTAGCAATTCGCTTAATCTGGTATTACATTCCAATTTGATCTCAGACTTACAGAAACTGACAATGGACCATTAGGAATTGGTAAATGGCCATCAGACCAATCATTTATTTACAAATCATAAAATGGACATGTCTACTACACTAACTAATAGCAAATGATGATAAGAATTTGTTCCGGTGAGTAAATAACAAAAGATGGAAGATGACAAGTTTACATGCATACATGTCATTAATGAAATCAGTCACAGTTTTGGTGGATCAAGTATTTATTACATTTTGCATTTTCCATTATTGAGATATTATTATTATTTTATATTAATTTATTGATATTGATATTATTTCAATACTATCGCGAAATATTGCAAAAACCAGAGAACCACAGAAAATACCAGTTATACTGTTTGTCATGCAAGTTTAATTGATGTTTAAGCATTAGAAACAGATAAACCTGACCTCAACCAATCTTTTTTGAATGTCTAACAACGAGGTGATAGCAAAAGCACTCTCAAATTTCACAGAGATTACATAAAACTTAACTCCGATCAAGGCTTCTAGAAGGTGGCAAGTTTGTCGCTGGACTTAGGGCCTATTCTACAAGAATTCTTTTATTTTTTGACATGTTTCAAACAGATTTCCATACCTTTAAAGGTAAAAAATATGTGAGAAAGACTGCATGAAAAATTTGGATCAAAGATTATTTGGCGAGATAGTTAGGAGACATAAAAAAAATCATTCTTTTAAGTCTGACAGAGCTCCTTCAGCTAATTACATCAAATAAGACGATCATTATTTGAAATACTTTTGGAAACTCATAAGCAGTGCCATTTTTTTTGTAATTGAAACATATGATGATGTGTATATATTAAACATAACATACCTGGCAGGTTGGACATAGTTTCCAGGAAATACTCCAATTTTACCAGTTTTGACGCATTTCCCTCTGAACCAGCCATCCAGACAAGTTTCTGTTACAGAATAATGATCGCCTTTCCTGAGCTCTACTTCATCATCTTTCTGAGGTTTGTAGTTAAACATGGCTACCATACATTGTAGACTAAAAGATAAAGATAAAAGCTGCCATAACTCACAATAAATCATAAAATCTTCAGTAACTGACAATAAATCATGAAGCTGACATGAATGACAATGCATCATAAAAGCTGTCATAACTGACAATGAATCATAAAAGCTGTCATAACTGAAAATGAATCATAAAAGCTGTGGTAACTGACAATGAATCATAATAGTTGCCAAAGCTGACAATGAATCATAATAGATGCCAAAGCTGACAATGAATCATAAAAGCTGCCAAAGCTGACAATGAATCATTAAAGCTGCCAAAGCTGATAATGAATCATAAAAAACTGCCATAGCTGATAATGAATCATAAAGTTGACATAACTGACAATGAATCATAAAAAACTGTAATAAATGACAATAAATCATAATAGCTGCCATAACTGACAATAAATCATAAAACTGACATAACTGACAATGAATCATAAAAGCTGACAATGAATCATAAAAACTGCCATAGCTGACAATGAATAATGAAGCTGACATAACTGACAATGAATCATAAAAGCTGTGATAACTGACAATGAATCATAAAAGCTGTGATAACTGACAATGATTCATGAAGCTGACATAACTGACAATGAACCATAAAAGTTGTGATAACTGACAATGAATCATAATAGCTGCCATAACTGACAATGAATCATAAAGCTGACATAACTGACAATGAATCATACAAACTATCATAACTGACAATGAATCATAAAGCTGACATAACTGACAATAAATCACAAAAAATCATCATAACTGACAATGAATCATAAATGCTGCTGTACTTGACAATGAATCATAAAAGCCCATAACTAATAATGAATCATATAAATGCTGCTGTAACTGACAATGAATTATAAAAGCCCATAACTGACAAATAATCACAAAGCTGACATAACTGACGATGAATCATAAAGCTGACATAACTGACAATGATTCATAAAAGCCCATAACTGAAAATGAATCATAAAAGCCCAGAACTGACAATGAATCATAAATGCTGCTGTATTTGACAATGAATCATAAAAGCCCATAACTGAAAATGAATCATAAAAGTTGCTGTAACTGACAATGAATCCCTCAAAGTTCATCTCAATGATTTTAACTCTTTGATCCCAAAGAAATACATAAAAATTTCTGAACATTTAAGCTTAATTTTTTCACAAACTATATACAGGTAAAATATATAAAATGAATGCATAATAGCAAATACAAGAGGAGATCAAAGTATTGAAATGGGTTGTTATTTTGGCAAGATAGCCATGGGATTCAAACTACTTCTATCTAATATATATGAAATGAAAATAAATCAAATTAATGTTGATCTAAAAACATAAAACTTCATTTTCCAGCCTCTAAATACATTTAAAATTAACATTCTAAATTTTATTTGTAGTATCTTTCGCACCAACTTTAAATATTGTTTGTTGTGCATTAACACTCATTTCGAAATAAAACCTGAGCATTTATGGAACCTACTTAAATTTAAACAAAACATAACACTGGGAACTGGTAAAATAAATTTTCTCATAGTGAAAAATGACTGTGATTTAAAACAAATTTTATTATGTTTCATGGTTAAATGATAATAATAAAAATTCTGTGGTCAGACATAAGCCCTTACTGCCTTCTGGCATGTAATATCGAATGTAAACAATCCTATTTAGAGCTATTACCGTGGTACATGAACATATACTCTGCCTAGACTAATAAAAAACTAAACAACATTCTCTATCTTGTATTGATATAAATAACTGTACAGGCTGAAAAAAAAACCAGTTTACCCAATGTTCATTGTTAAAGAAATAATTTTTCATCAATATAATTCGGGCCTAAAGTCACGATGTAGCAAAACCAATTTCGCTTATAGACATCATCGCTTTCGGCAATGGACAAAACTTATTTTTTGTTGAAGACATCATTTCTTTTTTGAAATCCAATAAGAACGGACCGATTACACAAACAGTTTAGATCTATACATCCCAATCTAACTGTGATTAACTTCAAAAGTTGTGATAATTGATGTGTAAACATCCGACATGGCAATTTTCCCAAACTTCTGGAATTGTAAATTGGAAATTGTAACATTCAATGTTCCAATTACTTCCATTTGTGATTTCAATACACACAGTATACAACTTATAAGTGACCATCAGCCGAGCATGTACTCACCATACAGGGTGTATAAATAAAGGAAACATGCACAGGGAATCTTATTAGGGCAGGTTTTGTATAGCAATTAGTTGACAAACACATTAATTTGATAGTTTTCAAAATGGACAAGAACTTAATCATAACACACTATGATTTTCATTTGCATAACAAGCACCTCCTACTCAATGCTATCCCCTCTATTCTGCTTTTATTTTCATTTTTCCATGGACAAGAAAACATACATATTCTTAAGAGTTTTATAGAAATTGATTTAGCTTCATGTTGGTATTGGCGGTATGTAATTATTTCTATTTACATTGCTGTTGGCTTGTAGCTGTTGATATCAATATGATGAATGGTGGAGTAATATTGCAGCTTCTCAAGGCAGGCTGAAGGTCACTAGAATCTTATATAGTGGGATTCCATATTTATAATAGATTGATGACATTGTGTTGAAGCTAACTACAAATCGTATTGTATAATTTCGAAAGGCAGAAGTAAGTAGAATTGTGTTATTTCATTTAGTGATTATTCAAACTAAATTTAACTGCATTTACACCAAATTATTTGACTTTTCTGTAAATGTTGAATTCTTGAGTTTAACTATATTTTACAGGAAGTGTGAATGCAACCTCCATGACCTCTTCACTGCTAACAGGATAGCCCTCAATGAAAAGTTGAAGTAAATCCATAATAGGTTAATATATAACAACCCATAATAATCAAAGAAATCATACAAAAATGAACAATCTGAAAAGATGTAAAAAAAATTCAAACTTTTATTATCAAATTTCTGCAAAAAACACAAACTTAAGTCATATATCTATGAACAATCAGGAGAAAATTTTCAAAGAGGGGTGCTCTCTGGTACCTATTTTACCCAACCCTGGATCTACCCCTAGGCTGATTTGGCTCAAAAATAAGAACTTGGTAGAGGACCTTCAGTTCTTGTTTCCTGTAAAGTTTCATAAAAATACCTTCAGTGATTTCACAGAAGAAGTTGATAATGTGAAAAGTTAACTGACCAACAACAGACACATGGATGGACAATGGACATGGAGTGATCACGATAGCTCAGTTGAGACTTGTGCTCAATGAGCTTAGAAATGGAAAGAAGGCTTCTCAGATGTTAATACATATATATGATAGTTCAGATAATCTGAAGTTACAGATAAAATACTTACGTTCTAGAGGAATTCTGAGAGTTAGACTCCAGGGATACATCATTTCCTGTCTCCTGTGAATAAATACATTAAAATGTTCAATTTATTTCATACATACTCTGTTTAGATACACTGCAATATTTTGGCTGCTCGAGAGCCTGTAAACAACTTGTATTGGGATGTATGGTTTAATACAAATATGATTCAAACCTCAGGAAAGCAATGAAAGAATCTACTATCTTAGACAGACAGACAGAGAGACACAGACAGACAGACAGACAGACAGACACAGACATACATACATACATACATACATATTTAGTTGACCAAATTGTTATCTAGGTCAACAAATTGTTATCTAGGTCAAACACTTGCACAGAAATAAGTGCATAAAACATTGTAAATATAGCTTATATTCTGATACATACATTTAGCCTACATTTTAAATTATCATTACTATCTAAGCATACTTTATCAGATGTTGAATTTAGCAAATTGCCAACTTGAACACAACAAAATTGTAAATTATCTTCACATGTTGTATTTGATTGTCCCCATTCAAGTCAAGAGATGTCACAGACACCAAATGATTCATCACCAACCTTCAGATGAATGAAGTCTGCATATGTAGTGAATAAAAGTAATTAAGCCTGCCGCATGTTAGCCAATCAATTGCTGTCAGGCTTTATTATATGTGTTACATATAAAATATTTATGTAATCTGTTATGAGCTGCATAACGCACATATCATATGATAAATATATATATATATACATATAAAGTCAGAGAGAGTTACCTTTCTTGGTTGATGTATTACGCTGGTCGTAACACCTGACCTATCTTTACTGTGATTTGGGACTGGAGGTGGAGACCGTACTCTGTCTGAATTGGTAACTGGCATTTGGAGTATTTCAAGGTTTGTTTTACTGTTTAGATCAAGGGACCTGAAATACATAAATAATAATTGGATAGAAATTTACAGAAGAAATACTCATATACAATATCATGTCTATAAACGTTATATCAGATCAAGTATATATGGTATACAATATAATTTATATATATATATATCGTATTTGACCCATTAAGCACTACAAAAATCAAGAAAAAGGGGTTGGGCGCTTAATGTGACCAATGAATAGTCAAATTTACATATAAGACACAGTGGTAAAGTTGTTGTAGTTATTATCATCATATATCTAGATATATGCATATATGCAACCCTACCTACTGCCTTAATGATATCTTAATCAGAGTTAATGGTCTTAGTTATTACCAAAGCAATAAATAGCAGATGCTCATTGAATGAAATGATTCCAAGAGACTTTTTGACTACTGTATACAGCGAAATTTTTGCCCACGTTTTATTTTCGCCCCTTTCACTCTCATTGTAAGTGGGCGAAATCAAAACTGGGTGAATTCAAAAGGGTAAATTCGTCTATTTTTAATAATTAAAGTCTGGGCGAATTTAAAACGGGGTGAAACCATTTGCAAGTGCATTAGGGTGAAAATAACACGGGGCAAAAATAACCCTGTATACAGTATTCCTTATTGCCATTGCCAGTTTCATTTCTGAAATTTTGGTGGTGCTGAATATTTCTGTAGGACTGTTGAATATATTTCTAACATTTTAGCAGTAACAAAGATTCCTGTAGGACTGTTAAATATACTTCTGACATTTTTGCGGTAACAAAGATATCTGTAGGACTGTTAAATATATTTCTGACATTTTAGCGGTAACAAAGATATCTGTAGGACTGTTAAATATATTTCTGACATTTTAGCGGTAACAAAGATATCTGTAGGACTGTTAAATATATTTCTGACATTTTAGCGGTAACAAAGATATCTGTAGGACTGTTAAATATATTTCTGACATTTTAGCGGTAACAAAGATATCTGTAGGACTGTTAAATATATTTCTGACATTTTAGCGGTAACAAAGATATCTGTAGGACTGTTAAATATATTTCTGACATTTTAGCGGTAACAAAGATATCTGTAGGACTGTTAAATATATTTCTGACATTTTAGCAGTAACAAAGATTCCTGTAGGACAGTTAAATATATTGCTGACATTTTAGTGGTGTTGAAAGAGAAATTCTTAAATATTTGCTCCCACCCTCTTTTTGACGACTTCTATATACATGTAAGTGCCCTTTTTGAAATGTGAAAAAGTGAGAAAAAAATCTGCCCATCCAAATTTCTAGTAGGATCTTTGAGTCTATTGGTGTTTGTAATATATCACAGGAAAAACAAAGCATCTGCAGATCAGAATCAAACAGATTCATAACTTGGTAATGATGCTACACATAGGCCTACAAGTATATCACATGGAGATACAAATTAAAAGAGCTTGTCTTGAAAGACCACTCTCATGAAAGAGCACCTGTCTTCTAAGACTATATTCTGGAAACCATTTGGTTCAGACTCTTTTAAATAAAAATACTTTTGAGACCACCTGTCTTGAGAGACCACATTTCAGTGGCAGATGGAGTGGTCTCTCAAGATGGGTTCCACTATACTAAATATATCAAACATTTCATTACTCAGTAATGCTATACATACAAATACATAACATGCAGATACTAAATTTAAAAAACATTTCATCACTCAGTAATGCTACAGACACATGTACATCACATGCAGATACTAAATTTTAAAAACATTTCATCACTCAGTAATGCTACAGACACATGTACATCACATGCAGATACTAAATTTAAAAAACATTTCATCACTCAGTAATGCTACAGACACATGTACATCACATGCAGATACTAAATTTAGTAAACATTTCATACATTTAACTCAGTAATGATGCTATACATACAAGTACATTACATGCTGATACTAAATTCAGTAAACATGCATCTAAGTTGATTACACATATGTTTATACATGATAATCCCCTCCCCTTTCATCCTTGTATGGGAAGCTTCCTAAATCTACAAAGGTAAAATGGTTCTTAGAGATTTTAGACTTGAAAATAACATCAAACAATTACAAACTTGGAAACTATACTGAAGATTTATTAATTGTTTGAGTGTAATGTAACAGAACAAAAGTTATTTTACCCCTAATACACATTAGAACTGGTCCAAATCATTGTAATACAGAAGAGTCCATTGTTTTTCAGGTTTTAAGGAGTTAAATGAAATTTTATCATCATATGATTAGGACTTTCTCATGACGAAAGAAGTCAAACAACTGATTGCCGTCAAATGAATTTTTTTTCAATTAAATTTGAGAACTGGGCAAAGCTGTGCTTACTGTAACATAATCCCTGAATTACTGAACTATATTTTTCAATACATTTTCTATCACAGCATTATAAATGTGACTTCTACAATTTTATTTTCATTGGTTTCTAAGTACATATTTACCGTTATGTCCCACTTTACATCATAAATCAACTTTTATATCAAATAAAACATTTAGCTCACAGTTAATCATGTTAATATTAAACCTATGATAAAACTCTACATTTTATATTTTCAAACACAGGATCAAGCTAAAACTACATAAAAAACATTAAAACAAAACAGCTATAAATTTTTGGAAGTCCTTAAATAACAAGATATAATGTGAACTAGTTTACTTATAGGTATCGTTATTATACTCAGTCTTATAGGTGTCACTATTGCTACTTTCTTTCAAAACTTGTTTAAAAGTTATGATGACAGCTTTAAGCTTATAGGTCCCACTATTGCTATTTAAGTTTCCAGGACTCACTATTGCTACTTAAGCTTACAGGACTCACTATTGCTACTTAAGCTTACAGGACTCACTATTGCTACTTAAGCTTCCAGGACTCACTATTGCTACTTAAGCTTACAGGACTCACTATTGCTACTTAAGCTTCCAGGACTCACTATTGCTACTTAAGCTTCCAGGACTCACTATTGCTACTTAAGCTTACAGGACTCACTATTGCTACTTAAGCTTACAGGACTCACTATTGCTACTTGAGCTTACAGGACTCACTATTGCTACTTAAGCTTACAGGACTCACTATTGCTACTTAAGCTTACAGGACTCACTATTGCTACTTAAGCTTCCAGGACTCACTATTGCTACTTGAGCTTACAGGACTCACTATTGCTACTTAAGCTTACAGGACTCACTATTGCGACTTATGCTTATAGGTGTCACATTTGCTACTTAATCTTCTAGGTGTTGCCACTACTAGTACTACTTAATCTTATAGGTCTCACTATAACAAATGATGTTTTCTAGATCTTTTTACCTTCTGTTGTGTTGTTTTGTGACTGAATTTTGTTGCTGTGAAGAGCCAGTATATGAGTGCCTCTTCTGATGTGAAAGTTGCCCTGCTAGAACAGCAGGATTTAACAAATCACTGGAGGGCCCAGCAGGTGCCCCTTCCCCATTTCCTCTGTTTCCAGCATGCAAGGCAGGACTGCAAGTATTTACATATACACACAACATTTATACAATGTTTATATTGAAAATTACAACAGCAACATGCTATTTATCATCATATCTAACATGAGCACACATAAATATTTAATAATAACATAAGTTTGCCCTTTAAGCTCCAGGCTTATTTAATGGGGCACCTTTGATATCAAATTACCCAGGCTCTGGGGACATAACAACAGATAGCTATTGTTACCAAGGTAACATAACAACAGATAGCAATAGGTCACCAGAGTAACCCAGGTGACATGACAACAGATAACAATAGGTCAGCAGAGTTACCCAGGTGACATGACAACAGATAACAATAGGTCACCAGAGTTACGTAAGCGACATGACAACAGATTGGGCATAAAATAAAATTAAGTTTATTTGCTGTTTACCAACCGACCCACGAAAAATCACCGCGACTCGAAAAATTTTATTGCGGTTTTCAAAAAAAAATTTTTTTATTGACAATCTTTCTGGACGTTCGATTACGGTCACAACTTTATATAGTATTAGTATTAACCTCGTCTTGACCTCTGAGAATATACATGTATATATTTTGACCGCGTCACTATTATTAATTCAATGAGACATTGTATATTAACAGTATTTTATCCGAGTAGTGTAAAATAATGTCCATAACATACGTAACATGACAATAGGGGCCTATCAAGGAACTGCAAATTTTATATGACCTCTTGTAACTCTTCGATATATTACCAATCCATCTACAGAATTTTTTTGGGAGGGGGAGGGGGGGTTAAATCAGGATTTTACCCTAATCCCTTTGGAGATTCTGTCTGGCAGGGCAACATGACAGAATCTCCAAATGGGTTTATTCAGATTTTACTCACTCAAAAAAAATCACTTAAAATCCGGACAGAAAGTTGGGCCTAAGCTACTGCTATATCCAAGAATGACAAAAATATTTGTCAAAACGTAATAATTTTACAAAAACGATATCAAATCTAGTAAAATGAAATCAATTAAATTTATACACCTGTTTTCTTTAACATAACCCCATGCATTTCTCTAATTTACATTAGAAATACATTAAAAACGTCCCAGGAATTTATCATTTTAAAACACTGACTCTGTCACTGCACTATGCACCTTATTATAAACACTGCCTCGCCGTATGACTGATTGCCGATAGTTGGGAGGTCAAGTTGAGCCTATGCTTTGATACTGGCAAGTTTGTTTAACTTGAAAACCTTGTCGCAAATACTATCAAATGACCATTTAGTTTTGATAGATAATTGTTGTACAATATATCAAATCTTAAATGTCTTTGTATTTTTTATTTTATCGTATTTTATGGCCTATAGGTCGATGTGGGGGATAGGTCGAATGGCCGATTTTTGGCAAAAATCCAAGTTTAAGTATAAGATAGGTCGAAGTGGAGGACAGGTCGATGTCGGCAGAGATGGAAACATGAATGGGAGAACACAAAAATGCATCGTTTATGTTTAATAACTGGTGCCAACACGATGGTAGCGTAGCCTACTAAAATAATCAAAGTGATTTTACGGTACAATATTAAATAGGAGTGATTAAAAAGCATAGAAGTTCCATTTTATCATATTTAACATCACTTATATTACTCGTGTGTACTGATTATGTATACAAGCATCGTCATTATGTTATCTGTCAAATCATCATTAAATTCTTTATGCTGTTTACACAAGCGACCTCAATCCTTGTCTTATCCTTACATTGGCCTAAATTATTATGCTGCTGCAATTGTCAAACAATTAAATACTCAAGGTTTAGTGTCAATTAATTTATGTAACACTTTTTCCAAAACTTTCCCAACTTCAAAGACTGCTGCGCAATCCTTATCAGTTGAAGGTCACGTTCCAGTGAACACAGCTTGTAGTGTCCTGAAAGTCTGAATGAAGACTTCAACTTCACAGTGGGGTGCCGAGATAAGGGAATCACTCAAAAGTATAAACTGTCCGGTATAAATATAATGTAAACAATGTATTTTTATTACGCAGTTTCTGACACAGTCTTGAATCCCAATGATATTGTAACTTGAAAGATAATTATTTTGTACCTTGATTATGAACACAGTGCATTACGCATACACGAGGTCACATTTAATAGCCCTATTAAGTGTAAATACAAATGTGTGTTTGGAGTAGGCCCCTAGATTATCCAGTGGAAAATTTTGAATTACGATGTTAAAATGAGGAATTGCAGATACAAGTTAAATATTTCACTATTTTTTTAAGATAAGTCGATGCGGTGAATAGGTCGAGGTCACAACTGTAGAGAAAAAAAATATCAACCTATAGGCCGTAAAATACGGTAGTTTAAATAATGTTCATGTACATGTACAAAAAATCACAAAATGATACACAAAATAGAACATGTAGCATGAGACATTATTGCAACATGAGGCGCGACCCGACACAACAGAATTATTCATCCGCGCTACCATGGTGCTATCTGAAATTTCTGGGGAGAACACTGACATATACAGATAGATTCCAGAATATCTGCATACATTTTATTTATACTCTGTCATGAACCTCTGTGAAAACTTGTCGAAATTTCACAAATAACCTCTCTCTTCTCCTGTCTGTCTCAAACATTTATGAAATATTTAATATGTCCTCATTTACAATTATTTTCATTATAATTTGTACAGAAAATGAAGGACTACACAATGACATCAGTACTTACATGCGAGAGAACAATATATCGTTTCCCAACTTGATGCCAGAAAAATTTCCAATAAAATGAAATAATTTTCCCATAGGTAAAAGGGTAGAGTTGGTAAACAGCAAACAGAGAATATTTTATGTCTGGCCTAGCAATAGGTTACCAAGGTGACATAACAACAGATAGCAATAGGTCTCCAGAGTTACCAAGGTGACATAACAACAGATAGCAATAGGTCACCAGAGTTACCAAGGTGACATAACAACAGATAGCAATAGGTCACCAGAGTTACCAAGGTGACATAACAACAGATAGCAATAGGTCTCCAGAGTTACCAAGGTGACATAACAACAGATAGCAATAGGTCACCAGAGTTACCAAGGTGACATAACAACAGATAGCAATAGGTCTCCAGAGTTACCAAGGTGACATAACAACAGATAGCAATAGGTCACCAGAGTTACCAAGGTGACATAACAACAGATAGCAATAGGTCTCCAGAGTTACCAAGGTGACATAACAACAGATAGCAATAGGTCTCCAGAGTTACCAAGGTGACATAACAACAGATAGCAATAGGTCACCAGAGTTACCCAGGTGAAATGACAAAAGGGAACAAGAGTTACCCTGGTAACATGACAACATTTAACAATAGGTCACTAATGAGACATGACAACAAATAACAATAGGTCATCAGTTACCCAGGTGACAAGACAACAGATGACAATAGATAACAATAGGTCACCTGAGTAACTTGGGTATCCTTAAAAGGTGTACATGTAATATCAATATCACAAAATGTCGCTTAGAAAAAAGCTAGATGCATTTACAATTAGCAAGAAATATAATGTAATATGTGTGCAGAGTTCCTGAAACATGCCAAATTAATAAATTATTTCTTTGTCCACTTAAATTTCAGACTATAGACTGTCCCAAGTGATTTTTTTTCTGTTGATTTTGGCTGATTAAAGTAAAATGGTTGATACCTACCACTTAAATTTAAGCTGTATCCTATATATACTTCATTAATTATCCATGTCCATGACAAATAAAAATTAATCCGTTTTGTACTAGATATTCGCTCAAAAAATTATCCAGTGAGATTTTTACGTATGTAATGGCGGCCATCTTTCGAAGTTTCAGAGCGGAAGTAAAAGAAAGGGAACGTTTATTGGTCATACTGATTTAGCCTGGCTCACTGATCTGTTAATACACAATCACCGATTCCTTACGACAATAATATAAATATATCGGGAGTTATTCCCCTTCATATAACTCTTGTCAAGAGAGTCACGAGAATATTAATGATTACTCACATGACCCAATTATTTGACATCACATGGATAACACAGAGATTCCCGTATAAAGAGTGTTTACAAAAACTGAAGCGATCAACCAAAGAAAAAAAGTAAGTAGGAGAGATATAGGATAAACTTTTTTCTTTTTTAATTATATCAGTTAAATATTTTTTATTTTGACGATTGGTTGCTTTACAAATTCATTTTAAAATTCATGACCTAATATGGGACAGACTATACAATGCATTGTAATTATTGTAAGATTGATAAGATTGAAATATTGTTATGAGATCCTATCACATAAAGTGTTTAGCATGACATAAGATTGAAATATTGTCATAAGATCCTATCACATAAAGTTTTTAACATGACATAAGATTGAAATATTGTTATGAGATCCTATCACATAAAGTGTTTAACATGACATAAGATTGAAATATTGTCATGAGATCCTATTACATAAAGTGTTTAACATGACATAAGATTGAAATATTGTCATGAGATCCTATTACATAAAGTGTTTAACATGACATAAGATTGAAATATTGTCATAAGATCCTATTACATAAAGTGTTTAACATGACATAAGATTGAAATATTGTCATGAGATCCTATCACATAAAGTGTTTAACATGACATAAGATTGAAATATTGTCATGAGATCCTATTACATAAAGTGTTTAACATGACATAAGATTGAAATATTGTCATGAGATCCTATTACATAAAGTGTTTAACATGACATAAGATTGAAATATTGTCATAAGATCCTATTACATAAAGTGTTTAGCATGACATAAGATTGAAATATTGTCATGAGATCCTATTACATAAAGTGTTTACCATGACATTCAAAGCTCTAACTTGCTAGCTGATAACATCTTTGTGAGTTTATAATTAGTCAGTTATTTGATCATGTTTGTGACCAGTTAAGTTTTGTTTAGTCCAGTAAATTCATATCAACCAGACATTTGTCAAACAAATTTTCTCCAGTCTTAATAATGCTCATATTGGTAAACTGGTATTAGACAATGTAAAAAGCTGCAAACTTAATATGAATAGAAATTTGCTAAAAGTGAAATACAACATTCAATATAATTATAAAACATATTCAATCTCAAGTGTTTACACACTGATTCGGCGTATTCCAATTTTGTTCTTGACTTTATATCCTTTCCAATATTTCAAAGGTGCTATCCTTCTTGACTATTAATATCTGGTAGTTCAGTAAATAAACCTATTTACTACAAAATATTATAACTGTCAACATTTTGCTTCCACAAGTAAAACAAACACTCTCTGCAATTGTAACAGAATTTATAATAAATAATGCTCCAGATAAGTTATGTAAAAACAATATTAGATCACATGATCAAAGAGAAATGTACTCAAGGTATTTTTATTTTTTAAAGAAAAATTATAAATTTTACTTGGTGTTTGTTATGTGACATCCAAGTGTTTCACAGAGAACTACAGTAGTCAAAATAACAAAATAAAAAGTGAACTTGAATAATGAGTATTAGTGACTTCAAGCTTAGCACGACAAAACTTCATTTAATAACTACACACAATGTATAAATGGCACTTAATATCAGGACATCACACTGCTACAACAATACAGATTTGACATTGTATCATTTTTATACAATTAAATATCTGTAAATGTAGATGATGGATGATCCACTCAAATCTAGCTTATTTATAGTCATATTCAAGTTACAGTAAAACCTGCTTTAGCAACCACCTGTGTATAAAGACCACCTGGTCACAAAGACCATTTTTTGCTGTCCCCAATAGTACCATTTGTACCTCTATATAAAGACCACCTCCCTATAAAAATTATTCTTTTGTGTCCGTAAGGAGGTCATTATATACAAGTTTCACTGTATTTCATGCATTCACAGCTTACTTACTTTGAGTTGACATTGATGAGAGTTTTTGCTGCTTCATTCATCTGGAGAAAAGAAAAATAATTATATTTCATGACAAAATTAATAAGGTTTATAGCTATAAAAACAAAAATAATAATTTTGATCAGAATTTGTGGCACTGATTAATCAATATAGTTTATATGCACCTTACCTGCAAACCTAGTATTTCTTTGTTGCATTTTATAGCTATAAAAACAACAACAATTATTTTGATTAGAATTTATGGCATTGATTAATCAATATAGTTTATATTAGAGATGCTAGTGGCTTATGGACAAATTCCTGAAATTACTAATTAAGCCAATATGGGCCAGGGGTCTGGGGGCTGCCTAGGCCCCCGGAGGCTCTGAAAGTAAAGATGCTCCGAGATTGATTCTGGCATACTTTCTGGTGTTTGACTACAATAAAGGACTTAGACAATAATGACTCTTTTGTGCTTTTTTTCAATATAAATTTCATATTTATTTGAAGCAAGGTGAAAACCAACCATTATGATATATATATTGAAGGCTTGTTCTGCTTAGGGAAAAGGTGTACATATAAAATGATTTGATCATTGCATACAAGTCAAAATACATAAACACTGCATCAAATTTACGGACATAATCTGACATGTCATGAAGATACTCATACCGTCCCTTTCCTCCAGCAGCTTGTTCTTAATCCCTGGCCTTGGTCAATCATTTTGATAGATCTAAAACATTCATGTTAGATTTTAAAATTTCACTCTGACACCATCCATGCCATGTGCTTTAAACTGTCAACCTTACTTTAGCAATCAGTCAAAGCAACATCGATGCTGATTAGTCAATTCGGTTAAAATCAACGAATGAAAAAACAGATAGCAAAAGTTGTCAGACGAACTGGAAATTTATCTCAGTGGTCTGCCTAATTACCGAAAAGAACCACAGAAATTGGGTTATACTAAATAACAGAACAGTAATCAAACTCCGGAATTTGATGTCTGCACAAAAAGAGAAATAAAGAAAAATAAGTATCAATTTTGACATACTAATATACACTTTCCAACCAAATCCAATGTTGACCATGAATCGGCTGATGCATTTAATTTTCCATAAAATTTTGATGGATAATTTGACAAATTTCAAGATACTTGAGCAAAACCAGGTGTGCATTTGATTCTGCCAAATATAAACACTGCCTAGATGAGTTAAAAAGTTATAAAAGAAGATGTGTGTAGATAAACAAAATATAAAATGCACTAAATCTGTGATCACAACTTTTCTGTTTGTACTCAAAATACCTACTTATAATTAAGTGCAAGGCAGATAGATATAAACCTCCTTATAGCAAGATTTCGTTATTCAGATTCAAACAATATATAGAGATTATTATAACAGTAACTTGATCCTAAAAGCCAGATCAGGGGCAGATCATCAGATCAACTGAGACGCAAAGTGATCTGCCCCTGTCAACAAGATGTGATCCAGTTCTTAGGATCAAGTTACTGTTATAATGATATATATTAATTATATACCCATCCATGATAAACTAATCAATTAGATACGGATGTGTCACGTGGTAAATTACCGATTTGTTTACATTGAGCTTAGTAACTTCCGGCACTATTGCTATGGGGAAGTAGGTCGCGCAAGAAAATATCAACTGTACAAATATGGAGTTGGTTCATTGATCATGGTGACTTTTGGTATTGTTACCATGGGGAAAGTATTCCTGCTTTGTTTACCACATCATCAGTTTCAGAGAGGAGTGATATGGATTCAGTAAGTTACAGTGTGGTGATCAGGAAAGTCAGATCGCACTCTGTGAAATCAACAGTATCAAAACTCGGAATATTGATAGGTTTATAATAAAATGTAAGAAATTTGCAGGGAATAGATAAATATCCTCGCTATAACCTATATTTTGTTATATACAGTCCCATACAAGTAGAGTTGACTGTATTCCTTTTGTGGATCCAATACATTTATTGTGGTTAAAAAGAAAACAATCTTGCATATTATAAGGCTCAAAACAACCATATTTCTCCAGTGGTTCTGTAAAATATTTCTGGCCTAATTACATACAAACCTCTACAAATGAAATGGGAAATATTCCAATCTTTTCTCCTTTCCTGCCCTCTACCCAGTTGTCATCCACTCTCTTTATCACAGTTATCAGTTCATCCTAAAACAAACAATTTTATAAATCTGTTATTAATGTCCCAGGGAAAACTAGAGGCCATTCATGGAAACTTTTCAAGTTCCATAACTTTGTAAAGAACCACCAATATATTTGTCGATGTCATTCATAATTTGGTTAAAATTTGTGAAAAGAAACTTAATTTGGTTGACAGAAACCAATATACTGCACTCAGACAAAGCTCTTTTCACCAGATTCAAACTAAAACTGCTTATGTTTTTTTTTCAAAGACTATTACTGATTGGGTTAAATCTTTATTTTGTTATAAACTGATATTTTTCATTAGGTAAATTAACTACATTGGCTTTAAACAATGTAAACACACAAAAATCTTATAGATGAATAACATGTAATTCAGCATAATTCTGCATTTGGTTTATATATTTTAAGAGAAACTGAGAAAATATCTCAGACAATATTGAAATGTCACAGAGGCAATAAACTATCTCTTCTTTGAATCGAACCTAGGACCCCTGGATTACAAATCTGGTGCTCTACATGTTATGCTAAAGAGGTAACCCCACTAGCCAAGCTAGTAGGAACACCATTTAACCACTGCTACATTACCCCCTCCATTTTGAAAGAGACGTCCCAACTCTACACTCGGGGGGAACAATCACTTATTGTGAAATAAATGATGAATGATGGTATTCTATCCAGGAAGAACCCAGCTCCCAATGTGGGCACCAAATGTCACAGAGACAAATAACTATCTCTGCTAGTAACTGAATCTAGGACCCCTGGGTTATAAATCTGGTGCTAAAGGGGTAAACCCACTAGCCAAGCCATTAGGAACATCATTTAACCACTGCTACAAAAGCAATGCAGTTTTTATAAAAACCATCACAGTTAATGAAACTCACTCAGTAAAAAGAAAAAATATTGAATCAAATTTTAAGTTCTAAATGAGAGCACCTTAGAAAAACATGTCTCCCCTAAATGAAAGCTGAAGTGTGTATTCATAAAAGTACTGGATGAGTTGACTGGATTGTTGATTAAATGATTTTTATTTCATAATTTGATAAAAAAATTTTATAACTTCAATTTCCTACAATAAATGCTCTTCTTGTTAGAGATAGAAAAGTAATAATAACATGAAAATCAACAAAAGAAAAAAAATTAAAGATCATAAAATGTATATCCAAAACATATATATCATACCTTTTTAAAACAAAGGCAATCTTTCTTTTCGCTTTCTTTCTCAAAATCAAAGTCGTATAATGCTTTGCATTGTGGTATTGTTACAGGTAATGGAATTATAACCTGAAAGTTTAAAGAAAAAAAGATTTGATTCCTTTGTTGATACTAAAGGCAACTGAAACATGTCAAACTGATAATATAAGATGTAAAACAAATGATCTGGGGCCTGTTTTACAAAAGGTCCTAGGTCCTAAATCCTAACATTTAGTCGTAACTACCATGGCAATGCATCACTAATTGGTCAGTCCCATGACAATTAGGACTAAGACTTAGGATTTAGGACTAAGGACCTTTTGTAAAATGGGCCCCTGAAAACTATTTGATACTTTTAAAAGTGAAACTTCTATTACTCTGTTATGTTCAGAGGTGTACACAGTTTCTGAATTGCTAAGACTTTAATAAACAAATACAATGTATACATTTTCATAGAAACTGGGAAAATATACAGTAGAACTATCTCTAAAAGATCACCTCACATTTGAGGTCAAGAATATTCAGTTACAGTGGAACATGTCTTTAGAGACCACCTTTTCAACCACTGAAATGTGATCTTTCAAGACAGTTGGTCTTTCAAAAGAGGTTTTATTTAAAAGACTAATTGGAATGATAGAATAGATTCTTAGGGTAATTTGTTGTCTGGTACCAATAAAAAAGAAAAAAAGAAAAGCTTCTTGATTGTGTGTAAACAAGGTGAGTGAAACTGAAGGAGAGGTGCTTATAGGGACATTGATGCTTATTGGGTAGAATACAGTTTTTAACTAGGGAAACAGCCTTTACACGGCTGTAAATTCAACCTCAAATGTAACATTACTCTTGTACATGTACATTTAGCTATAAATCCCTGAACTATGACTTGTAACAGGATTATATC
The DNA here is from genome assembly GCA_030159075.1 of Atrina japonica. NCBI lineage: Eukaryota > Metazoa > Mollusca > Bivalvia > Pterioida > Pinnidae > Atrina > Atrina japonica. Next base: position 235,520 of record BROG01000733.1, on the reverse strand, counting down.
ATATCATATGGCCTTGAACTATATCTTAGATTATAGTAACAGGTAATTGATTTAGACATATATACATGTGAATGATTCATTAACTTTACACTTAGACTAAATATAATCACAGACACAGAAATATTATCCTTTTAAAATCAAAATTCAAAATCAAAAATAATATGTGACTTTTCTAAGTTAATTTACATCAAAATTTGGATCAAATAAATCTAAATCTTTAATTATTTTGTTTGTTTACCTGTGCATAGCTAGCAGGAAAGAAACCATGCTGTCCATCACATTCACCATGGTACCAATTTTCATCCACCTGTTTCCGTAGGATGATTACATCACCCTTCTTAAATGACAAATCACTGAAAGGAGAAAACATAGAATACATGAAGACAATAAGAAAAAAGGCACTAAAATACTGAAAACATTTCTGAGACATGACACAGAAATAATATTTATGCAACTTTACACATTTAATTTTACCTGTGATGTAGTTAAAGGTGTTATATTACTCATTATCAAGTAATAAGGTCAAATTTTTACTTTAGTATCAAATCATAAATACATGGCATTAATATCAACTATAAAGATACATGTATCCATTAAGTCAACACAGTCAATATGTTTATTTATCATATTCATTTGTTGACGTATGAAGATAATATCTGCTATAATCTTACCCATGGTCCCGAGCCTCATAGTTGAACAAAGCTTTGGCACATGGTTGGTTTAATCTGGACAAACCCTACAAAAAAAATGTTATACATGTATCTACAAATCTAGGGCTCAACATTAAAATTTGTCCGACTGTCCATGCCCAGGTGAAAATCGACTCGGACAAGTAAATCTTCCTAAGAACTTGTCTGACAGGACAAGTTAAAATAATCAACAAAATTTATAATTTGTGATTTCAAATCTCAGCCAAATTGATGTGTATCTATTTAATGTCAAATTCAAAGTGAAGATTGAATTAATCAGATAAACGTTGTCGTAGTTTTATCTTCCTATGCATAAATATAGATAGACGTTGACTTCTGATGAAATTATAAAGTAGGCGTGGATGTAGAGTCCTGAGGTCTTCCAAAAAAAAATCACTAAAACGCTCGTCACCTTTGAGAAATTAATAGCTTTTAAGGCTGCAATGACACCGACTTGATTGCAGATTTGCTCTGTTATCGTAAACATTATATTATATTAACATGTTATCGGTTTGACAATACATCAAATAATACAAAATAATACTGAAAAGTGTTTTTTTGTTTGTTTATTGTTATTTAACGTCCCACTCAAGAATATTTCACTCATATAGAGACGTCACCAAATGTCGGTGAAGGGCTTCAAATTTTGGCCTATGCTTGGCACTTACGGCCATTGAGCAGTGAGGGTTTTTTACCGTGCCAACACCTAATGTGACTCAGGACCTCCAGTTTTTACTGTCTCATCCGAAAGACATGAAACCAACCTGCCGCCGGCAGGACTTAAACTCATGATCTCACGATCCAGAGTTAAGCGCGCTACCGACTGAGCCAGGCCGGCTCTACTGAAAAGTGAGTTGCAAACAAACAAAAGAAATAATGAGGGACAAGTTTAAATTGAGAGCAGTTTAAAAACATTCTGCAGTCAATCAATTGCCCAAGATCAAGCTTCCAACAATAAGGTTTTGTTTATTTCAACAATAACAGTGTAATTTGAAAAGTGGCAAGTTTTAGACATTATCATACAATGTATGAATACACATATTTTTTGTGTCTTGTTTGGTTTTTCGTATCATCTCTATCAATGGTGTTGCTTTTTCTTGTCGTTGTCTGGTGAATAACTCCACATTCAGTAGGCCCATTTTTTAAAAATTTATTTTTAATTTTTTTTTATAAAAATATACATTTTTAATCCTATGTCGACTATGAATTTTTTCTATGTAAATTAAGGACAAGTGGCTTTGGGATTTGGACAAGTTACTTTTGGTTATTACTTGTCCGATGGGGCAAGACAAAAAAATCCTTAATGTAAAGCCCTGTAACATCAAAATCAAATTGAGCAAAATTGTTTTATTTACTTTACAGTTACTGAACATTCTGCTTAAATAATTTACAAAAATACTCAAGTAAGATATCTGCTTCCAACTTCAATCCACATATGTTTTTAAGTTCAATTTTGAATAGTGTTTTATGCAATACTCAACACTTTTTCAGTGATATGGTGGTAATCAGAGTAAATGGTGGAAGGTCACGGATAAAAGTTGGTTACAATGTACCTGGGAAAAGACCATCAACCTTCAGCATGTAAACTGACAAACTTTCTCAAAAAATTAGCTTAGGTTCCAACATGGCTCCAACATGTGATGACCAGAAGTGAGAAATATGTTAGGTACACATAATTAAAAGTACAGTTTTAAAGTTTTTCAATTTGTTTATGTTGTGAAAGCATTATTTCCAAATCCACGTCATTACTTGCAAGACAAAATTGGAAATACGACGATGAATAGTTAATTTATTTACACCCTTATATGAACTACTTACACACTGATTAATAAAAATGAATTATAAATGTATATCTAATGGCAGGGTTGGAAAAATTATATAAAAGCACTCGCCCTTCGGGCGAGTGATTACATAAACTCATTTTGCACTCGCCCAAGTATGAAAATGTAGTATTTCAAAGTAAATGTGTTAAGAGCATATAAAATCTTTTTTCAATGTAAATAGATCTTATGTGACTTAACAGATATGATACTCTTCATTTGTCAAATTGTCTTTTTTTCTAATTAAGTACTTATTACAATGGAAAATGTGTGAAAATCTTACCACAACTTTTGTATACTCTCATTATAAGTTTTAAGATTTCAAATTCTTGACTTAAAATTTTGGTTGCCTGCCATATAAATATCTTATTTAATTTTGTTTTTTAAGTTATTGTTATTTTAATAGATAAATTTATATACAATATATATTGTATCTGAATTAACTGCAAATGCATCATCATTATTACTATAATAAATTATTATTTTATGATGTTACTACTATGTGATTAATTAAATCAATTTAAATTACAAAAGTAAGTTTTCACTGTTGTTAGATGAAAACAAGAGCTTTCCATTTCTATATTTTCATTAAAACTTTTATTTACAGAATTGAGTAACTATTTTTACTTTTATCATTCACTTACATTTAATTCAGATTTTACAATTCTTATACAAATTATAGTGTTATGATTATTTTACAAAATCCTAAAATTCAGGTCCGTTCAGTATTGGTTCTTTTATTACACACATCCAACTTCCACTTCCTCAACAAAATGCAAGTATCAGCGGTCAATACACGATGTTTTCTGTGACATTTTTGGCCATTAGGTAAAAGACTAACATGCTTAATTGTCAATAAAATAATTATTTAAGTTTCTAATTGTTTATTGTAATGTACTTTGAACTTATAAAATAGAAGGAAATGGATCAGTTTCGAAATTTAAAAGGGAAAACAGATTTTCAGTAGGGCGTCAGCAATCGCCACACAGGCCAGTTCATTATGTATATCTACTCACCCAAAACGATTTTTTACTTGCCAATATGAGCGGGCGAGTGAATTTTTCGAACTCTGAATGGGAATTATGGTCCTAAAAATCATGATGGCAAACAGGGTTTAGGTCGAAAAGACACTCTAACAAAACATAATTTTGTTATTTAATAATACTGTAGTGCATCGGTACTATGATTATTGTAGGACCAGAAATGTATGTGTTATATGTACGACTTGGGAAGAATAGAGATTTGGTATGCTTTATTATTATAAATGCTTTCATATACATGGCACCAAATTTTCAGCTATGACTAGTTTTATCTGTAACATCTTCATTTCAGTAGGATCTTTATTACCTGTCGCAGATGTTGAACTGCAGACAGCGAGAGGTGCTCATTTCTCCTCTCTGCTGGTCTTAGTCTGTCATTATTCTTTGTTTTTAAACCTTCTAACAATCTAATTAGCAGGATATTTGATGGAAGTTCTTCTACTCGTATTTCCACAAGCGTCCTGCATTCAGGACATCGCAGTTCACGCTTTGTGCTAACTATCTCGTCTAAACACCGACGACAAAATGTATGTTGACAGGGTAGAACCTTGCTTGTGTGATCAAGTCGTTCCAAACATACAGAACATTCCAACAGTTCGTTCAACGACTGTTCATCCATCTCCGTTTTAAACAGAGCGCATATCCCTGATCATAAGTCTTCTTTTTAAACTTTTCATATCTGATATTCTTCGTAAACTCTTTTCATATTTGATATTCTTCGCGGGGTATCACTTTTTTAAGTCTTCTGAGTTGTGTATTGAGTCATAGACTCCATGGTATGTTATTGTTTATCTTACAAAACACTCATGGAACGTGGTATGAATCTTCTTTCAAATACTTTCCATATCAAAATATACCATGAATACTTCTTTAATTATGTTTGGTATTTGAAATATATGTTCAATTAAGAACTTAGACCGAATAGGTCAAAACGTTCCACTTTCTGAAAGGGTTTATCTTCCATGTTGAATTTTCCCGGAAGTAATGGCGTAGGAATTTAAAAATTACTACAAAATAGAGCATCCCACATTTAGTTCCAGATATGGTATAAAATATACCAGATTCATTTGTTTATATGTAATAAGATGGCACGTTATATCTGGACCAAACTCAAAATTTAGTTGTGTTCAAAGGGAAGCATAGTGATGATTAACCATTTGTGCTGAGGCTTCCCCCACGGGTGTCCTTGACCTTTCAATATGGATGACGGAAGATGACACAAAACGCCACACCATACAACCAGTAGCTAAATAGAAGTCTGAACCGTTCAACGCCCGATCCTTGCAGTTTGTATGCATTTTGTTTTTTAATGTTTAATATGTAATTTCACCTTATATACATCTACCAGATGTTTGAAATCTACAAGTATCTTTTTTTTTGGCAAAAGTGTCGGGCTACTGTTCTGAGATCTGTTGTAGGCCAAAACTTATATGTAAAACTATGTTATCATTTTACAGATATGGTTATCGCCAACATCAGGGGTTAAAATCTAAGAGTTTCACCACATTTATTACGGGTGTAATCGTAGTCAAATTACATACACACGAAGATTGTTTACAAGTTTCATAATAACAACAGGAACTATATCAACATTCTATTTGCAGTGTTTGCATATCTGTCTGCAAACTAAATCAAATGGTTTACCCCCACCCATCTTGAACCAAGAAATTACCGAAAAAACTAGAATATTTTGAAACCATTCGCATTAATCAGAAGTTTTACATGTATATTGTTTTTGAAGTTGCCAGAACGATGTTTTGGCCCTTTGTCATTTCAGTCTTCGGCCCCAGTATATGCCTTTCCAGCCCAAACATATAATGTCATATCATATTTTTCTTTAAAACATAAATTACAAAGATTTTTATGAATTATCCCCAACCTTTACTATTAATGTAGCAGGGTTTGCATTTGACTTGAGGTCCAAGGTTTTGACCCCAAAAATTTCACTGCAACCTGATTTTGACGCTTGACACTCACCACAGAGGTCACTTTTTGACTCTCGATATTTTTTACCAACAAGTCAATCTAAAGTTTCTTAGGAAGATGTGTAAAGTGATTAACCAATGAAATTGTGCAATTTGACAGCACATGTTAATTGCCAAGTGTTCAGTTGTGTTCAAGTGGTGGCATAATTTAATCTCACCTGTCCGTCACTAAATAAACAAAACTTTTTAACAAGATTAAGTAATTATCAATGCTGACTATTAATGACAGAGCAGTGCTGATCCAAAGCCAGTCAGCTGTTCACGTTTGTCCTCATGATAAGTTGCACGAACAAAGCTGTCGGCATGTCGTAAAATATGGGAATAAGTTTAGTTATTTTAAATATTTATTGTAACACTAACAGCAAATGAATTCCAATTTAAATCTTATTGTGAGTTGAAGTGTAATTAGAAATATATAGAAATTTATTCTTCAATCATCGGCAGAGTAAAATTTGAGTGACTTTACATTGATGTTCATCTGCATACGTCAGCGATTTCTTTGTCATTACTGATAATTTAAAGGGATGGTTCACCCTTTTGACAAGTTTTGTGTGAAATAAAGATAATGATTCCATGAATATATTCTGAAAATATTATGTTTTTCTGACAAGAAATAACGGAGATACAGCTGTTTTGTTACGATAAAATTACAGCTACAGCAAGTGGCCATGTTTTTCAAACACTAAAAACTACAGCGACCTCTGTTGTTTTTGACGTAGGCTACACCGTTCTCTGTTTTCCTCAAATGGTATTAAAATCAATGTCGGGTTTCGAATTTTAAAAAGTCAGCTTAAAATAAAATTTAAATGGTAATGAAATAAAAATTTCAAAAACTTGTTTTTGTTATAAATAATTATTGATTGGAACCGCTTTGCATGAATTAAAAAGTCTAGTCTAGATCTACCCAGAGACATGCATAGCACATGTTATATCAGGGATAGACAATAGAAATTTCAAGTACTTGCCCAAGGACAGGTTGACTTTGTAAATTCACTTGCCCTACCAACAAATCTGCTTGCCTAACAATGTCATGCAGGTAAATAATGATACATGGGGATTTTCCATCTTATAATATGGGGCCAAAATAAGGTCCCATTCCCAATGTAAAAAATGCATTTTTATCCAATTTGCAGTTGAAATCTCCAAATTGAAGTCAAATGACAAAGAAATTGAAGATATTCTTGTATTTTGACATAGTTTCATGTATTTCTAGATTTCTGAATTTTTATTAAATGTTTCTAAATTTCCCAGTTCAAAAGGCCCAGGCCCCATTCCAAAAGTAAAGTGGAAAATCCATGATACTTGTAATAACAAAAACAGGTACATGTAAGAGAAATTTTAATTTTTTTTTATTCATCTTCCATCAGTTCAGCTGTGTGAGTATCAATATTATAATTACCAGGTTTATTTTTGTGACCTGCTATATGCCTACCTTAACCTGGTTTTGTGGAACTTAACCACTGATCAATAGCAGACTCGGTTGTGATCTACTTTAAGTTTGTCTTTCATTATCACTGAGATGATTAAGCCTATTTCTCACACACACATACACCGATTGTAAATACTCTATTATAACTGATGAGGTATTCAAAATATACAGCTCTCAGAATTCTCAACAACCCTGACAACGTGAGCCGTTCACATCGCAGTTTTCTACAAAGATCATCATCATTTAGTATGGCCAGGGACGTCCCTGGTTTTACATCCACGCGTGTTTGCCACAGGTTTTCATACACTAAGATTGACGTATACCTGTCCAAAATATCGATGATAGATTTAAGAATAGACCGTGTAAAGTAGCAACATTTCAAAATTATATAGGGCCTACATGTACAATGTATGTATTTCAAAAAAATTTATTTTCTATATCACGGAAATAAAATTTAATTTCTTCATTTGTCAGCTGGACATATGTTGTTAGTTTGAGCACTTATAACTGTTTTGAGTGTATGTCTGGCCAAACTGACTCCCATACTACTTATAATTTTTGGTGAAACTTATTTATTTATTTTCTCAAATATATATCGCTGAAATAAATCAATTAACCTGTCGATTGATCTGTCGGCGTCTATACTAAATTCTGGAAGTAAGCTGTCTAAGCAGTTATTATTTATTTTCTTTATAAATTACTATCATACTTTCAAACAGTGGATGAAGTTGGTGTACATGTACATGGAAGTAAGTCAAATTCTGATTGATTCTATACCAAGTCTTGCATTTTCTCACATGACTGAAGTCACTGAACAGACATGCAAATGACCTACAGAGGAAATGTACCCAAGCTAATTGAACTGACACAGTGAGTTACCTGTACAGGTGGCCTGTAAATTTTCTAATTTTGACTATTTTGAATATTCATCGTACTGTCAATGTAAACAAAATTGGTCTAATGTGAATTATTCTTTGGCTATTTTGCTTTTGAGACATTCCTTTACCTCGGCACCCGACTGTGAATCGAAGATGAAGCTGACTGTTGTTGCTCTGTGACCTTCAATTGATTAGACTAGCGCAGCAGTTTTTGATCTTGAAGTTGGGAAAGTTTTGGAAAAAGTGTTGCATGATTCATACAAAGACCATAAGTGGCTGTAAGTGCCAAGCATAGGCCAAAATTTGAACCCCTTCACCGGCATTTAGCGACATCTCCATATGAGTGAAAGATTCTTGAGTGCGACATTAAACAACAACAATTGACAAACAAACAAACAAACGTGTTATTAAGTATTTAACACATTAGTAACAAGTGTTGTACATGTAGTATTTCTAAATAAAGCAACAATATCAAATACATGTATATTTATTTTGTAAATTACATCATGTACATGACCATTACACAATGAATCTTAAGACATATAGTGTTATCAGGTTATGGAGAATTTGTGGTGTTGTGTTTACAAGTACTGTATATGTCTGTCATAAGATATTTAAAATCAATACATATATCAAACTATACATTAAAAGGATACTTATTTTTAAGTTAATATGCATGTGTGTATTGTAAAGACCAGCTGCGGTATGATATAACTTATCAATAACTTCCATCATGAACCAAGGGACGGTGGTTCAAGCACAAAATTGATTCTACACTAACTTTATTGTCCCCATAGTTCATATAACATTTTATTATGAATTAACCAAGTCCTTGTCAGAAATATACTATATACATACATTTGTAGCACTGCATACAGTTAACTACATGTATACATGTCTCCATGTTGCACAGTTTGAACCTGTCTTGTAGGACTGCAGTCGTAGAAGACCACCTGTCTTGTGAGGCCTTTATCAGACATATATTGTAGAAGATCACATGTTTTGTGAGACCACATTCTAAAAATTAATTAGTCAATTAATCCTTGAGACAAAATCTCTTTTTAGAGACCACCTGTCTTTTAAGACTCCAGTCATAGAGGACCATATATATATATTTGTCCTGTCTGTGGGTAATTTCTTGGATTTTGATTGGTCTAAATAAACCCCACATTATTCTGTATCCGTCAGCTACTCAACATATATAAAAATCTATTGACAGATATAGCTTATATTATATCCCCCTTGTGGCGAGCCTCACTTTGATGATGACAGCGTAACAAATATGGCGACTTACAGGTTTGCACGATGGAGCGATGCAGAAATTGCCCAGGTCAGAGGAGATCTAAATGCCTGTGAAAACACCTAGAAAATATAAAAATGTTGAAAGAACTTCTTTTCTTTTTTGCATATTTATCATAATTATTTATAACCCTATCATTCAGCTCTAAAAAAATCCCTTGGAATGCCCATAGACAGGATAAATATGTTCTAGAGTGGGATACGGAAATACATTGTATATGGGGTCTATAATAAAAAGCAGTATTAGGCTCACCCTTGCCACGCCCAATACAACTTTTTATTATGGACCCCATATATTTAAGTATCCCCCCACTAGAACACTACATAATTAATAATACATGTACATTGTACATGTATCTTCAGGCCATTTTCTGTCAATTTTGGGAAAATGCCATTGGCAACACAATTGGGAATTCTAGCATGAATTTGTGTCAAATTGTGAAATTTTTTTGCACACTTGGAAGTCTAAATGTACTGAAATCTCTTATTTAAATACATTACCTCTTACATTATTTTTTTTTTTCATTTTGGTCATGGCATAAGCACCATATTTGGAAGTTTTTTCATCATATTGGGAAAATCACATGCATTTTGCATTGGTAATGGGGTCGAATTTCAGCCCTGTGGAAGCTACAGAAAAAGCCCTGATCTTGTGAGACCACTGTCATAGGGCACTAGCTATCTTACATGTGAGACCACTGTCATAGGGCACTAGCTATCTTACATGTGATACCACTGTCATAGGGGACTAGCTATCTTACATGTGAGACTACTGTCATAGGGGACTAGCTATCTTACATGTGAGACTACTGTCATAGGGCACTAGCTATCTTACATGTGAGACTACTGTCATAGGGGACTAGCTATCTTACATGTGAGACTACTGTCATAGGGCACTAGCTATCTTACATGTGAGACCAATGTCATAGGGGACTAGCTATCTTACATGTGAGACTACTGTCATAGGGGACTAGCTATCTTACATGTGAGACTACTGTCATAGGGGACTAGCTATCTTACATGTGAGACTACTGTCATAGGGCACTAGCTATCTTACATGTGAGACTACTGTCATAGGGGACGAGCTATCTTACATGTGAGACCACTGTCATAGGGGACTAGCTATCTTACATGTGAGACCACTGTCATAGGGGACTAGCTATCTTACATGTGAGACCACTGTCATAGGGGACTAGCTATCTTACATGTGAGACTACTGTCATAGGGGACTAGCTATCTTACATGTGAGACTACTGTCATAGGGGACTAGCTATCTTACATGTGGGACCACTGTCATAGGGGACGAGCTATCTTACATGTGGGACCACTGTCATAGGGGACTAGCTATCTTACATGTTAGACTACTGTCATAGGGGACTAGCTATCTTACATGTGAGACCACTGTCATAGGGGACTAGCTATCTTACATGTGAGACTACTGTCATAGGGGACTAGCTATCTTACATGTGAGACTACTGTCATAGGGGACTAGCTATCTTACATGTGAGACTACTGTCATAGGGGACTAGCTATCTTACATGTGAGACCACTGTCATAGGGGACTAGCTATCTTACATGTGGGACCACTGTCATAGGGGACTAGCTATCTTACATGTGGGACCACTGTCATAGGGGACTAGCTATCTTACATGTGAGACTACTGTCATAGGGGACTAGCTATCTTACATGTGAGACTACTGTCATAGGGTACTAGCTATCTTACATGTGAGATTACTGTCATAGGGTACTAGCTATCTTACATGTGAGACTACTGTCATAGGGGACTACCTCTCTTGTGAGACTAAAACCTGAATTAACCAAGTCCCAGACTTTGGACTTGGGGAATTTTTAATCCCTGGGCATTAGCTGTGTTTACCAAAAAAAATTATTTTGATTTTTAGCTTGTGGGGACGAAAGTCAGGAGAGCTAATGTCATACATGTACCCCCAGCACCGCTGTTGTCGTCCGCGTCAGCATCCATAGACAAAACTTTAACCTGGCCTATATCTTTTTAACCACAAGGAACATGACCTTGATATTTCACTTATAGATTCCTTATGACCAGAGCTTTCATTTGGTACTATGACTTTTGACCTAGTGACATTGGACTTCAAATTTGTTTGTCCTACTTTTTAAAAACTTAAACCTTGGCTATATCTTTTAAACCATGATTGATATTTCACTTTTAGTTTTCTTATGACGAAAGCTTTCATTTGTTACCTTGTCTATGTACCTAATGTCCTTGACCTTGGACTTTGACATACTTTTTAGAAACTTGGTCCAATGTGGTTGTCATACATAGAGTAAGATTGAATTAATCAATTACAATTCAAAAAACTCTCAAACCTGTCTTTCTCAAGCAATTTTCACAAAATATATGGAATAAAAACAAATTTGTAGCAATAATATACAGTGTGATCAAATTTAACACTTAATTAAGATGAAATGAACTAAAAACAAATTTGTACCAATACTAAATGACTTGGTATTAAAAACAAATGTCAGAGATATATTCACAGCCTTAAATAACTACCGAGTAAACTGATGTACATGTGTATTAACCATTCCCTCCTTAATTATCCAATGACATGCTCTGATCTGTTGTCAGATTGGTCAATTATTTCCTGTAATGTTGAGAGAGTTAAAAACTACAGATCAATGCTGTATACAATGTACATTGTAGCATTAAATTTGTCATTTTTTCTTACTTTTTTATAATTATAAATAATTTTAGTACATATTTACATACTTGTGTGTATTCTCAGTTTAATGTGATTTGTATTGTATGTACAGTACTGATGTACAGTACATTTATGTATGGCTAATACATGTATGACAGACTTTGTAGATAACTACACTGGTACTGGTACATGTATTTGAAAAACTGGCAATTAATGTCCTACATGTGCTTTGTATTTGTTTTACATGTAATATAATATCAAACGGTGACATTTTGTTCCTTGTTGAAATGGCTAAACATGTATGAATTGCCCAAAGGTGAAATTATTACTGTACATATGTTTGTATTACACCTTTTTGGAATGTATTATATATGAATCATGTTAGCAATAAGTTGACACTAACAAGATCACCCAGAAGCATTTAAAAAAAACTGCTATAACAAAAGAATTAGCTCAAATGAAAATCTTGAAATTCAACTTGTATTTACTACCAATTGTAATCATTATACATATTTTGTACATTTTGTACATGACAGATGTTGAGACATATTAATTTAATTAGATTTAGTTACCTGTAATATGACAGATGTGGGAATACTCAGGCAGGAGTAAAGGTACATTAAAATTGTTCTTATAAACATAAGAATCAATATACTTGTACATCACAAATGTTCTTATAAACATAAGAATCAATATACTTGTACATCACAAATGTTCTTATAAACATAAGAATCAATATACTTGTACATCACAAATGTTCTTATAAACAAACATCAATATAAGTAATCACAAATGTACTTTGTACATCAACAAATGTTACATTATATAAACATAAGAATCAATATACTTGTACATCACAAATGTTCTTATAAACATAAGAATCAATATACTTGTACATCACAAATGTTCTTATAAACATAAGAATCAATATACTTGTACATCACAAATGTTCTTATAAACATAAGAATCAATATACTTGTACATCACAAATGTTCTTATAAACATAAGAATCAATATACTTGTACATCACAAATGTTCTTATAAACATAAGAATCAATATACTTGTACATCACAAATGTTCTTATAAACAGGAGTATCAATACAGACATATATTTATATATTTGTGTGTATATCATTTTAGACTTTCATGGCAATTCTGTACAGAGGCAATTTTTGTGCATGATTATTACAGAAATACCTGTGACCAACTGTAGGCCCTCTAGATCTGTTTTACCTACATGTAGTTCCTGTAATGTTACTCATTTTCTAGAGGTTTGAAATTTCTCAGTGGACTACTTGTATAATATATTATAATACACAAAGATAAGTGTTTTTGATCAGTTTAAGTCAAATAGAACAGTTAAAGGTAAGTGGAAAGTTGAGGATTTGATGTCTCGCAACACTTCAAGCATCAGACTTTAGAAATATCAAATTATGATACTACATGTAAGACTTGTAACATGTTTAAAACGGTTATCACTTTAACATATAAAAATGTACATTATATAAGGAACATACACATGATATGATATATAGTGTAGTTCAGAGCACTCAGCTGGAGATATACATGTGAATCCTATAAATATTTTGTCAGAATAGACTTAAACTTGTACAAGTACATTTATTATAGATATAAAAGTTGTCTTCAGTTTCAGATTATTTTTGTGATATCATAATTTTGGTATAATATGTAGCTGAGCTACAGGTATAATGTTTTGTCAGTTATAGACATTTTTTACATGTATGTATACAGTAAAACTAGAATATAACAAACTCTGTTTGTACAAATTCATGCACATTATCAATAGATAATCCCCGACTGCACCTCTATATATTCTTAGTTGAAAATCAATTTTATATCCCCGACTGCACCTCTATATATTCTTAGTTGAAAATCAAGTGTATAACAAATTTTATATATAAACAAATACTTGCCTATTACAAACCAATTTCCATGTCCCATGACGTCCCATCCAACATCTTTTATAGAATTATAACAAAGTGATCAATATCAATAAAACAAAAGTCAATTGTTGACTTTTTCGCCAAGCATAAGTAGGCCTAATCTCTGATTAAATAAGTTGTGTAAATTAAAAGTAACAAAATGTGTGTTTTCTTTTTACTTCATAGGAAAGTTCCTGTCTTTTTTCTTCCTAGGAAAGTTCTCGTTTAGACTGACTTTAGAGTGATTTTTGTTTGTAATGAATTGTATTGTAGCCATTCAGCCCACTTCGCCATAACGAACTGTCCTTATAACAAATTGATAAATAAAGTCCCTTGAAATCCATTATATGTGGGTTTTACTGTACAATGTATGGAGTGGATGCAGTATTTATACATGTATGTATACATTGTATCCAGTATATATATGTATACATATACAGTGTATCTAGTTTATATATATATATGTTTATCATATACTTACTACAAAATACAGGGTTTTTTCATCTCTGATACAGGAGCCAGCACGTGCCCTTTATCACATACCCTGTATCCGCCCTCCCTTTATCACACCCCTGTAACACTTTATCGCACCCCATTTGGAACGCTTCTTGTATCTGCTTGTATTTTTTATTATTTGGAACACCTCAATTGTTTTCGACTTCAGACAAAAACCTACATCTTGCATAAACGCCAGGTTAAGCACATTCTGTGAAATATTAGGCCTGTTTTTGATGTGATACAGATTTTGCCATGTGTACACACACACACACACACATGTATATACATGTGTGTGTTTCTAGTAAACATACAGGTACATGCTAATGTCTATTTATGTACCTATGTGTAAATCTTTATCATTCCAACTACAGCATCTATTTATCTGATATATGCTAACTCAAGCAGCTTATTTCTATTTGTAGTTACAATTTGTTTTTTCAGGTTACTATGGAATTATGATTGGTAATATGGTGACCTCTTAGTAAGATGTCCTGGTTTAAACGTGGAAGGAATGATTCCAAGATTTCTGATACATCAAATGGCACAGAGAGTAGTCAGTCAGACAGTAGGTCACGCACAGACACTGATCCTGACACATGTCTGGAAGTATTTAAGAATCACTGGAAACAGGCTCTCCTGGTAATCAATAGGGATCAGGATGAGGTCAAAGGTCGACTTTGCACTCAAGATGAACTGGAAGCTGTGATACAGAACTTTGATCAAATGATTACTCTGTTGGCAGGAGAAGAGGGTCTAGATGAGAATGGACAAGGGATGCCTGGACCAATATTGCACTTCATGCTAGAAGAGGAAGTGTTTGATAAATTCTGTAACTGGTGTCAATATCATTCAGAGCATGGAAAACAACTTAAGAATGAACAGTTACGAATGTTTGAGCAACTGATTAGTCAGTCTCATCAGTTACTCCTTATACACAAAGCAGTTGTCCAACCTCTTCTGAAACTTCTCTCATTTTCGTCAGTAGGAAGTGAAACTCCGTCAGTTGAAAATCGTTTGGTTCTGGTTCTACATCAGCTGTGTGTGTGTATCTCTCAGCAGACTCTAATACTTGAAAGCTTTTTTAACACCACTGCAAACCATGGTCCCACTAAGTTTTTGATATTTTCACTCCTGATTCCATTCATACACAGAGAAGGAAAAGTTGGACAGCAAGCCAGGGATGCCTTATTACTGATTATGACGTTGTCATCGAAACATCCACACATTGGCCTTTACATAGCGGAAAATACCGACTTTTGTCCTGTAAGTATAACATGTATAATTTGCTCTCTATACATAGCCAAAAATACCAACTTCTGTCCTGTTAGTATAACATGTGTAATTTACTCTCTATAAATAGCTAGCTGAAAATATGGACATCTGTGCTGTAAGTATGACATGTATAATTCACTCTCGTGTACAAAGTGAAAAATACCGGCTTCTGTCCTGTAACTCTAAGTATAATATGTATAATTCATTCTCTATACATGTACATAGTGGAAAATACTGACTTATGTCCTATAAGTATAACATTTATAATTAACTCTCTTTACATGTACATAGTGGAAAATACTGACTTATGTCCTATAAGTATAACATTTATAATTCACTCTCTTTACATGTACATAGTGGAAAATACTGACTTATGTCCTATAAGTATAACATTTATAATTCACTCTCTTTACATGTACATAGTTGAAAATACTGAATTATGTCCTATACATGTAGGTATAACATTTATAATTCACTCTATATATACGTGTACATAGCCAAAAATATGTAATCACCCCCGTGGTTGACAGGCTGATCATTTTGCTCTAGTTATGAGAATATAACTCAGTGAATATTGGGGAAATGATATATAAGTATAGTTATGCTGTACAACATTGTTGATATATATTGAAGGCATTTGTATACATGTAAGGTGTGTAAGGACATGTCTATAGAACAAGTGTTGATGTACATTGTATATTGAAGGCCTTTATATACATGTAAGATGTGTGAGGACAAGTCTATAGAACAAGTGTTGATGTACATTGTATATTGAAGGCCTTTATATACATGTAAGGTGTGTGAGGACAAGTCTATAGAACAAGTGTTGATGTACATTGTATATTGAAGACTTTATTGTTCCAATTTAAAATTAGGAGAGACTGAGTTTTCTTCAATAAAATTTGGGACAGAGTGAGGCAAAATAAGGGCAGAACAAGCAGGGCAGACAAGAAACACTGCTAAAAAGATCTAGGTGGAACACTTGTCACTATAACAAGTGAAAAGTTCATGCAAATTTTAACTTGTCTGAAAAACAAACCATTATCATATGTACATGTATATCATCATTTCAATGATACATTTTTTACATAATTAATTTATATTGAAATTACATTTTACTTTAACATACATGCACATATTTTGAAATGGATTTATAAAATCTAATTATGTTTCAGGTTTTGGCAACAGGACTAAGTGGACTGTATTCCTCTCTTCCGCGGAAGATTCCATTTTACACAGATGAATGGCACCACTTCACACAAGAGGACATCAATTACATCCCTGAACTTCAGATGTTTTTAAATTCACTTGAATTTTGTAACGCAGTAACTCAGGTTTGTTTTTGTATATACATGTATGATGAGTAGTAAGGCAGGACGTTGTTAATTTATATGATAAAAATTGGCGGAAAATTAGACATATTTTGCATGGAAAATGGTCTTTATAGTTTGTAAATTCCACAAAAAAATACAGATATTTGGCCATTATTGTTTAACTGAAAATGTTTTAAGTATTCCCGTAAATTATTAAAAGAAATTACCAAGATAAGACATAGGATCACAGGCTATAAGTGATTACATAACTATTATGTACACACCTCATATAATCCTACTATCAGAAGTAAGATTTAATGTAAAGGTTAGGAACAGTATTATGCTTAATTTTTCTTCTCGATTTTTTTAAAAACAGCTTCTGTTGGAGCAGAATTTTACATTATTACAGTGGTACCTCTCTTAAGAGACCACTCTTGCGAAAGACCATATGTCATGAGAGACCATATTTCAAAAACTGTGCAGTTCAAAAATCCTTTAAATAAATCTTTTTTTGAAGACCACCCATCTTGAGTGACCGCATTTCAGTGGCAGAAAGGGATGGTTTTTCAAGACAAGTTCACTCAATCACTGTATTTACCGGTACTCACTTATTCCTTTTTCCATTTCAGGTCGGACATCCTGCAATAAGATCTCAACTTAACAAGTATATATACAGTGGTTTTCTGGTACCAGTTTTAGGACCAGCTCTTCATCAGGTATATTCAGTTCTTCCTTTTTTTTTCTTTTTTTTGGAAATTTACATATTTCATTCATAATTTAAAAGCTTTCACAAATGTTATTCATTTTACTGTTCTATCTGTATATATTTTATGCTAAGATTGCTATTCAGTTATGTAACCATATCATTGAAGAACATTTCTCAATTTAATTTGTATAGTTAACTATGTATAGGGCTAACATTCCTCTGTCTCACTGATTTGCTTTGGATTCACTGAAACATGTTCACAATTGATGAAACATCCAGAGAAAATATGTTATAAGTAGAAATCAAAAGTAAAATTACCATAAAACTCAGAACAGGAAAAATGCTGTGATGATTTTGTGAGTTGGAAATGTGTTACTGCAGTTAATTCTTTACATTTTGCTATTAGAGTTCATTTAGTTCAACAAAATGGTAATTGAAAATGCTTTTACAGTGACTTGAAGTAAAGTAAAAAAAATTATGTTTCTAAAAAATTATGAACATAATACCAAAGTTTTGTAACTAAAAAAAAATGCTCAAGACCATGGTTTATGTCAGCAAGACTTCATCAGTTGAGCTCAAATTTATAATAGATGTAGAGTTTCAAAACAGAAAGTGGTATCATTTTAGACCAAAAAGTAAATTAAATATGATGTCATGACATGAGCCAAAGTTCATCAAACTGACTGAACTCATCCTCTCATAAGCTTCAGTATTTTGAATGTTATACTGCAGTCAATGTGATAGAATTCAGGAATACATTTGCAGCCATGTGAGATAAAAGTGTACTCAATAATGAAGGAAGCTGAATGTTTTTGATATCAGTAATTTGTCCACCAATATTATTGTAAATTCAAAAAAATGTAATTAGTGTAATTAGTTATTCCGTCATTATATTCTCTCTCTCTCTGTTCTCGTCCCTTCCCTTCTTTCTCTATATCTTATCTCATTCATTCTTACTTACTTTTACCCCCCTAACCCCCTCTCTCTCTCTTACACACACCATCAAAATTAAAATTAATATATGATATTTACTTTTATTGTAAGTTTCCATACTGCATTCGTAAGATGAATTGGAAAACCAACATGGTTTATGTTCATTCACCTGTAAGAGATTTTACTGTTGCTAACAAGAACCTGTTTAGTTTTATATCTGCTAAATTTGCCAAATTTTTAGTTACATATTACAACTTATCTATTTTCATCTACACTTACTAGTAATATTTGCCTTTGCTGAGAGATGCAGATTTGTTATCAGATGTTTTAATGGTATTCCTGCCCTATTGATTTGTTTTGTATTTAATGACAGTGCTCATATGCCATGCTGCCATAACATTGTCAGGTTACTCTGAAGCTAACTGTATAATCTATAATGAAATAAGAATTGAGTAAAATCACAGGATTGAAATAATAACATTAGGTGTTTCAAATGAAATAAATCACTGGGTAGCAGCAGGGCATATGATGTGTCATTATGTCGTCTCAAATTTGAACTTAAAACACAAAAATAAGAGAGTTTGATAAGAAACTACAGTGACTGTTTAAACTGTTATAATAAATTTTGAGCTGATTTCACAATTTAAAAAAAAATAGCTACAACTTTGAGACTAAACCTAGATTGTTTTGAAGTGCAAAAACCTGTAGCCCAATCTGTTGGTGGTGGTGTATATCCTAACTAATGTCTTTGCTATATCTTCACAGTGTTAGAAATAATTCAATAATACATCTTTGGTTCTCTAATATTCTCTGTGTTATATCCTTGTTTACAAACATCTCAATATTCTGTACATTGATTTCTCCCATCAGCTATACTATTACAGTTCACATGTACAAAAATTAATAGCATAAAAAGCCAGAATTGTAAATGAAGTTCATTTAAGTTTTTTCTGGAAGAAAATGTCAGAAAACCAAAGAAAACATATTACTAGAAAAGTTTGAGGTCTATATACAGATATACACCACGTATGCTTTATACAAACACAGAGAAATTCAAGGACTGCACAGCTGATATTAACTCACCGACCCATGAAAAACAATGGACTACTCTGTAAATCAATGATTTGGGTCAGACCAAATGTGTCTGTAGGGGTGAATGAGTTAAATATGCAGTGCTTGGTCTAGATATTTCAAGAATTGTTCAGATTGGCTATGTAGCTTTTATCACATTACTTTGACCAAGTTCTTTTGTGTGTGGTGATGCTTAACCATACTCACTCATCAGGTACAGGGGCTGACTTCACTTCACATAGAGCTACTGGTGTGTATTTGGACCCAGCATGGTCATGTTCATTCCACATAATTTGAAAAAAATTAAACCTCTTAAAGTGCTAGAACATTATTTAAAATATCTTCTTTGTTCTGAAAATCTGAGAAAAGTTCCTAACACAAAGCAGAATTCTTATCCACATGTTATTGTGATAACACAACTATGTATAAACAAAATAAAGTTGAAAATTGTCACTAATTTAAATGCAAAATTTTAATTATATTAATTTTTCTGTAATAATCTGTAATAACCTCATTGGTTTGGTTATGCAAAATCAACACAGGAATTTTTTATGCAGTGTATTACTGACTGTTTTTAGAAAATTAGAGACAGCATTTCGTCGGATGCTTGTGAAAATTGAGGTACACCTTTTGTCAGTATAGTTCATCAAAATCACAGGTACTTGAAAACGTTACGGATAGCAAGATTTCTGAGACAGGGATTGATATGTTATAGCAGTTCTTGTTTCCACACACTTTAAATATTGTGGCAATCATCTTCTGTTTTTAAAGATCAATGATGACCCAGGTGTAAGCATGTCTTTGACTTTTCACATTTTGTTTTTTCCTTTGTATAAATCGCCACATCATCAACTGCTTATTGTGAAATTAGATAAGGCGTAACACCGTTTTAAGATCAATGTTGACCCAGAGTCACTAGTCAACCCCCTGAAGTCACATTTGGACCTTCCCATTTCAAAGAATAGTTAAATCCACTGTCAGAATTGAGGGTTGTTTGATTTAGGATAAAAAATTTATGATAATTTTACATACAATATCAACTTGTTCATCTCCTGAATTATAACAGTAGACCATACTATTTATTGATATGGGTGAGTCTAAATGTGACCACAGGGGGGATGAATTATAACAGTAGACCATACTATTTATTGATCTGGGTGAGTCTAAATGTGACCACAGGGGGGGTGAATTATGACAGTAGACCATACTATTTATTGATCTGGGTGAGTCTAAATGTGACCACAGGGGGGGATGAATTATAACAGTAGACCATACTATTTATTGATCTAGGAGAGTCTAAATGTGACCACAGGGGGGGGGATGAATTATAACAGTAGACCATACTATTTATTGATCTGGGTGAGTCTAAATGTGACCACCAGGGGGGGATGAATTATAACAGTAGACCATACTATTTATTGATCTGGGTGAGTCTAAATGTGACCACAGGGGGGGGGGGATGAATTATAACAGTAGACCATACTATTTATTGATCTGGGTGAGTCTAAATGTGACCACAGGGGGGGGATGAATTATAACAGTAGACCATACTATTTATTGATCTGGGTGAGTCTAAATGTGACCACAGGGGGGGGGGGATGAATTATAACAGTAGACCATATTATTTATTGATCTGGGTGAGTCTAAATGTGACCACAGGGGGGGGGATGAATTATAACAGTAGACCATACTATTTATTAATATGGGCGAATCTAAGTGTGACTGTAGGGATCGATGAGTTAATGGCTTTAGATAGCATTGAGGTGTTTAGTTGTTTTAGATAGTATTGACTGTTGAGGGGTGTTAGTTGTTTGTAGTATAAAATGACATTAAATCATCATTATTTTGATTCAGACTTTTTCAATTTGTCATAATTATAATTTATTATTCAGAAGGAATATTTCTAATGGATTATGGGTGTTTTTGTGTCATTGTTGAATTATATTTAATTTATTGTTGCTTAAATGTCACTTTGGATACTCGTACAGTCAAGTTTTCAATTATTAATCTTTGTTCAAATGTTTCTTATCAGAGTCCAGGTAATTCCCTGTTATCATACATGTAAAGTGTATACCTACATGTCCTAGAGTTTTCTTAATATTTTTCAACATGATCAAACGGGCGCAATAGACCATTTTTGAGTTCCTAGGTAATCTGTTTTTTACACAGATTTTTTGTGTGTCACTTCAACTTTGTTAGCCCTAGCGATTTCCGGTATATGTCTTTGTGTCGTTTTAAGATATAAAATGCATTTATATCGGAAGGTCAGATTATTGTCACTAGTTCTTTTATAATTGACATTAACATCTGAACACTATAACAGACATGGAAAATTGTGACATTTTGATTTATTATATGAAATTGAGCATTTTATATTTTGATCGATGCAAAGACACATGCCAGAATTCACAAGGGCTGACAAAGTTTAAAGCGGCACATGAAAAATCTGGATCCAGAAATGGATTACGTAAGAACTCGAAAAATGGTCTGTTGGTTACACATCATTTTACCTCTAGCTTGTAAGTATTTGGACCATCTTTGTAACTAGATCTTGACCAAATACTATGTTTGATGAAAAAAAATGTATAACTAATCATAATATGTGAAATTCAAACACTAAGAAAAATTTCTGACGTTTATTTATTCAGATTGAACTATTTGTATCAAATTTTGGTTTTCTTGTAAAATGTATACTGATCATACTGCAGTGTGTGCTCACAAGCATTTCTCAGTAATTATCGGTACTGCTATATGTAATATAACTGCTTTATCTAGTTTCACAATGACTTGCCTACACAAAGCTAGAACTATTTCCTTTTTTACACTGACATAAAAACCAGCATTTACTTTTATACACATGATTGATGTGGGGAGAAGTATAATAGTTTTGATGTTATAAGCTGATTTACTAACACATTTATAACTCATATTCATAGGATATATCTGGGCTTCCCTTGCCACTCCTCGATTCACCAATGTTTTCGGTCAGTAAATTGCCATTTTATCACTATTTCTGCCATGCGGATTTTTCATTTAGTTGTAGTTCTGTTTTCTTTCCATTGCTACATAGGCTTTGTGATGCATGCGGTCACATTTATGTTTTCAGTATATCTTTTTCTTGTTGTTTAAACTAAATTATGTTTTTGTTCCCTTTCAGTTTCCTCAATCCCAAACTTAGTTTGATCAAGATATGTCGAATATTGTCTGTGAATATATCCTTGAATTGCAATTGAGTACATGCATCCTTGTGTTGGGTACATGCTATTAAATGCAGCCTGTAATTGGAAATGTACAATAATTTTAAACAGCCCCAGTTTTGTTTCACTTTCATAATTAAAGCTTTTCTACAAATCATTTGCCAATTTTACTTGTCTAGCACTTTATTTTCTAAAGGTAAGACAAGTTTGTCCCAGACTCTCAGATTCCTCAGGTGTGTCTAGCAGGCACATAGCAGTGTTATGTACATTGTATATGTGAAAATAAATTATGGCTACTGACATTTCCATGGATTTGTCAGTTTCCTGTTGATGATAAATTGTGCCATTCTAAAATAATTGCATTGAAAATCAAGTTCTCCAATTCTACCCCAGAAATATCACTGCACAACAATGCTCAACGCAGTACAGTAAAACCTGTCTTGACAATGCTTAAGAGATCACTCCCATAAACAATGAGAACTTTGAAAACTACTTGGTCAAATAATCCTTGAAATGGAATCTGAGTTTTAGAGACAAGGTTTCCCGTAAAAAAAAACATTTTCGTGACAGATGGGTTTGTCTCTCAAGACAGCACCCACCAGACAAGACCCACTGTATAATATTAAGTTCAGGATATCTGTTTTGGCCGGATGAGTGTTCAGGCTCCTAGTCATCCATGTATTGCCTCCAAGGCTGTTGTTCAAAATGAAATTATTCAAAGTAGTAAAATCACTTATCATTTTATTTTATTTTATTTGGCATTGCTATCTTTTGTTCCCATGAAACATTCTCTCATTTTGGTTTCCTGAGTTATATATTCACAAAGAATTTGATTTCTAATTTCAGAGAATTCTATCATATTCACAATTTGAGTTATGTTTTTTATTTGATATGTTCCAAATGCATTGTACATGTTCTACTTATGTTGTTATCAGTTTAGAGATTCACTTTTTACTAGGGATACCCAAAGGGGACAAAGCAAGCCTCACAATTGTTCCATTATCTGATGAGAACTTTTAAGACAATAAGTAAATACAAACACAACACCTGTTGTTAGATATCAGGACACATTCCTGTTTCTGACCAACTTACCAAACTGAGGAATTAAACAGCAATAGCTAAGAAACTGGTATTGAAAATATATACATGTACGAATGATGTACTTGTACAGGTTTGGAACATTTCAAAACTTCACTATCTATCACTATTTATCACCATTATTCTTGTTTTTTTCAGTTATTGTTGATTTATTTTATTATTATTATCTGTGTAACTGTTGTTGATTAATGGGATGTTCTAGTGGTTTGCAATTAATTTATGTTTGTTAACTTGAAAATGTGAAAAATATGTTGTTTTCTTTTCTGCATAAAGAAGTCACTTATATTCCTGCACAGTATGCACCTATATCCATTATGGTTTTAAAAATATAAAGTGTTATACGTGTTGTACCTGTATAATTTTCTGACAAAATGTTTGGTATAAAACTATAATTTGTACTTATAATACACAAAACTGGTTGTTAAATTTTAGAAAGTCACAGCTGTACATTGGCTACCTCTGATCCTATCTGATAGTAATTCTACAAAAATGCATTATAGCTCTGTAGGCTCATTAACCCCTTCTGGAAACCTAATTCTCCTCAAATTAAGTATTTAAATATCAGTAGGGAAAGGATAACAAAAAAATGTGTTTTATGTGACCCCAGTCCAAGACCACGATAGATAATGATGACCAATAAGACCCTGTACACCTCTCCATTTTGGCCAGGTTGCTAAGAAAATGTCTGCACACCCATCCCTGTGTCTGTCAATTTGTCTGCATCAGGAATGTGATTTAGGTGTTGGGTTTAACTTTGTGCCAAGTAATTAAGCCATATCATATTTAACAGTTTTAAATCAGTAATTAGGCTTAGAAACAAATGAACAAGAATACACCAATACTACAGTAATATGATTATAAAGATAAGATGAGTTTTTGCCATTGGTATTGCATTAGTATTCTTCATATTTGGCTTGTGTTATAAGAGCTGCAGTCATTATTTTCTCATGGTGTATTTAGATACATTGCTTCAATTTATACTGGATTATTTTTATGGAATCTTGCATCATACAGTTAAAAGAAGTAGAGTAGGACAATGTGGGCTAATTTTCCTATGGATATTCTCAGACAGTTACATACTTCCTATGGCAGTCTGCTAGCTACATCTGTGTTTAGGCAAAATAAATAAATGAATAAGAACTTAGACAATACTCCCCATTCTGTACCCCAAAAATCTCTTCAGAAGGGAGATAACTAAGTAGGGTTAACAAAAATTATTTTTTTGTCAGATTTAAATCCCCTTCAGAAGAATTATTGTTAATTTCACATGTACATAAGTAACATTCTAATAAATGTTTTCATGTAAGTTTGAGATTAGAGTTTCCATTTGATTTCTCATGAGAACATATGAATAGTAAAAAACCTGTGTGAATGAAAAGATCAGCCAACTTTAATTGTTTTAAAAAATTCAGTACCTTGAGAACACCATTTTCTTTAAAAAAAAACCAATTTATATGCTAATCAAATATGGAAATTTGATATATGCAATTTTTTTGAAACATTCTTCACATTTTAGTTGTTATTATAACTGTATTGAATAAGTACTACATGTATATATACAAAATAAACAAAATTTCTTTGTATTGTAAGATAAGTGCCGGCAGAAAAAAAACGAGGTCCTGTGTCACAGTAGGTGTCGCTACATTAAACATTAAAGAACCTTTGTTGGTCAATGACTTTAAGTGCAGAGCTTAGGCCAAAATTTGAAGCCCTTCACCGACATTTGGTGACGTCTCCATATAAGTGAAAGATTTTTTAGAGGAACGTTAAACAACAATACAACAACAGCAAGATAACTTCCAAATTATATATACAGTAAAACCTGTTATAGCGGCCACCTCTACATAAGGATTGCCTATTTATAAAAGCCAGTTTTGAAAAGTACCATGACTGTATACAATGTATTTCAATTAAATTAAACCTGATTATAAGGGTCACCTGCAAATAAAATCCAATATTTTCTGGTCCCTTGGGTGCCCCTATATACAGGTTTTACTGTGTGTGTGTGTGTATATATATATATATATATATATATATATATATATATATATATATATATATATATAAAAGAAAATAATGACTGCAGCTTTTACAACAGAAGCCAAATATGATACAGGTGATTTTCAATGGCTCGAACATGAAAACCTGGAAGTTTTCGAAATTTCGAAGTTCCGCACAGGTCCAGATTTTTTTCCTTCATAAATTAAGTAAATTAACTCTTGATCTCTCCAATGTTGAAATCTCGAAGTTGATTCAAAGTTCCGATTTATATCTTCCTTTATATTTCACTCTGGAAACCTCGAAGTTCGAGTAATTATCGGTGAATTCATTAAAAGTCAATGTCGTAAGCTAGAACAACACCGTGATCCTTACCTGGAATATTAAACAATAGGTGTTTTGATAACCGAGTGACAAGTAGTTCCTGACCTAATCGAGTAGTGATTGATTAATTAAGAGCTATTGAAGCAGAAGAACTGTATAAAGATGCATCATAGACTACACTGTCGAGTACAAGTGCCAAGTCAAGTGGTTGTTTAACTTTTAGATCGAGCGGCACTGTAGATTACTGAAGTAGTAGCGAATGCTACTGCAATATTATATACTTTATATGTCGACGACCGTTTTATCCAAATCGGATATATAATAAAGATAACGTATTTACATGTTTTTTTTTTAATATTATGTAGTGGATTGTTTATGACAAAATTCAAATGAATTATGAAAACAAAATGCCTTATTTTGTGTAGTATTAAGAATTAATATCGGTCAAAATGCCCATTTCCAAAACTCTTGAAACCTCAAACTCTTGAAACCTCAAAGTTTTTCGGTGGTCCCGTGGACTTCAAGGTATCCTGTATATATAAATCACAATGCTGAATTAACCCCAACTGGTTTTATTTATATGATCAAATATAATCAATCAGGATGATATACACATGATACTTCAGAAGTAGATAAATGAGGTGCATGCTGTACGTTATTGTATGTTGACTTTGATGATACATGTAGTACAATATAAGAGTTACTAAATCTCATGCAATGTATATATTGAAGTACATCTGTAGATTTGTGTTTGTGTATTTGATAATTACATACCATATGTCTGTTATAATTATGTGTCTGTGTCTTTACATGTTATACGTAGACCTACTGTATTGTGCAATAAGTATTGGGACAAGATGGCAACATGTTAACATTCGCGGTGAAAGTAGGTCAGCAATCAAGGTTAATATCTGAACTCATTCAACCTTGAAGATACATTTGGACTGGTTAAAGTTATTGATTTACAGAGGGTCCATTGTTAAATTTCAGTAGTTGTTGAGTTAATGGATGTAGTGAAACAGAAAGTTGACAACTTTAGTAATATTTGTATGAGGTCTTCCAGTCAAATTACATTCATAATTTCATTTAATTTGTTTGAAATATCTGATAATGCATACCTTCTGTTAGTTTTTACAAACCTCTCTATCTGCCAATAGTCTCTTGTACTGACATTCGAAGGTCACCCACTTTGATTTTTTGTTTTCTGTGCTATCACTGCACTCAAAACATTTAAGAAAACTTCCTAGTGTAGAGTTAGGATTATATAACAAATTACCCATGTTTTTTATTATATACCTATCTGTAAATACTGTTTTTCCCCATTTTCTTTGTGTATTAGAATAAACAAACAAAAGAAGACAAACCTTACTTTATATCTTAGAACTGTGTACATGTACAGTGTACATCTTAAGAGTGTAATTGTGTTGCCATCTTGTCCAAATACTGTACAGTACTACATCTTACTGAATACCTGGGCATCCATATCGCTTTTTTCCTGATTAATTCAATACACCATAGTGAAATATGAAATCTTTTAACCATTGCGTTGTTTCTTGTCATACAAGTGTTTTACATTTGTAGTGTTATTATAAAAGTTGTATGTACATACATGTATATATGTATCTATGTATCATGTGTATCACTTACGATACGTGGCATTATATGTGATTGACTTTCTACCAGAGTTTTTTTGATTAACGTTTGTGTCCGATATTGTGATATTCACCTAATTATCTTAAACCTTAGTTTGAAATATTTGTGTGAGCTTAATACCAGCTTATATGGGTGTAAAATTTGTATGGGCTTAATACCAGCTTATATGGGTGTAAAATTTGTATGAGCTTAATACCAGCTTATATGGGTGTAATATTTGTATGGGCTTAATACCAGCTTATATGGGTGTAAAATTTGTATGAGCTTAATACCAGCTTATATGGGTGTAAAATTTGTATGAGCTTTATACCAGCTTATATTGGTGTATTATTTGTGTGAGATACAAGATTATATGATTATAATATAATATTGGCAGACCTATAAAATCTTGTGACAATCCCTTAACATCTGTTGGCAATTCCTTAACTTGTGACAATCCCTTAACATCTAGTGGCAATCCCAAAACTTCTTGTGAAAATCACATGAAATCTAGTGGCAATTCCGTTACATCTAGTGGCAGACCCATGTGGCATTTCCTTAACATTTAGTGGCAGACCCATGTGGCATTTCCTTAACATCTAGTGGCAGACCCATGTGGCATTTCCTTAACATCTAGTGGCAGACCCATGTGGCATTTCTTTAACATCTAGTGGCAATCCCATAACATCTAATTGCAATTCCATATAATCTAGTTGCAATCCCATACAATCTAGTTGCAATCCCATATAATCTAGTTGCAATACCATACAATCTAGTTGCAATCCTGTATTATCTAGTGGCAGTTCCATAACATTTAGTGATAATCCCATAACATATGGTTACAATCCCATAAAATCTTGTGGCAATCCCATAACATCTAGTCAGAATCCCATATCATCTAGTCAGAATCCCATAACATCTAAGCAGAATCCCATAACATCTAGTCAGAATCCCATAACATCTTGGCAGAATCCCATAACATCTAGTCAGAATCCCATAACATCTAGTCAGAATCCCATAACATCTAAGCAGAATCCCATAACATCTAGTCAGAATCCCATAACATCTTGGCAGAATCCCATAACATCTAGTCAGAATCCCATAACATCTAAGTAGAATCCCATAACATCTAAGCAGAATCCCATAACATCTAGTCAGAATCCCATAACATGTAAGCAGAATCCCATAACATCTAGTCAAAATTTCATAACATTTAGTGGCAATACCCTGACATCTAGTCGCAAGTCCAGAGATGTAATGATAAACTTATTTCACCATAACATTAAGTGGTTGTCCCATGATATCTAATGGCAATTTTAGATAATATATCACTGTGGTTTTTTGAAATATTCTTTCTATTTTGATTATACAATGGTAAACACTGTTTTTAGTATGTAGGCTTCTTGTAAACATACAGATTTGCATACTGTACACCTAGTTACTCTTGTTTAATTTTTGTCCTGAGATGGGAGGGCAAATTTAAACTAAAGGCCAAACTTTCAACAAAAGATTTGAAACATGGGCATTCATGATATCCATGTTACTATGGTGATTATTGGCAAATTTAAGACAATGAATATGTTTTCTGTTGTAAAATGACAAAAATATTTGCAGGTATACAGTATTCATATTTGAGTAGAGGAACACATTATGCTTATGTGTACATATTTGAGTAGAGGGATACATTATGCTTATGTGTACATATTTGAGTAGAGGAACACATTATGCTTATGTGTACATATTTGAGTAGAGGGATACATTATGCTTATGTGTACATATTTGAGTAGAGAGACACAGTGTGCTGATGTGTACATATTTGAGAAGAGGACACATTATGCTTATATGTTCATATTTGAGTAGAGGGATACATTATGCTTATGTGGACATATTATTAGTAGAGGAACACATTATGCTTATGTGTACATAGTATTAGTAGAGGGACACATTATGCTTATATGTACATATTTGAGTAGAGGGAAACATTATGCTTATGTGGACATATTTGAGTAGAGGACACACTGCTTATATGTACATATTTGAGTAGAGGAAAGCATTATGCTGATGTGTACATATTTGAGTAGAGGGACACATGCTAATGTAGACATATTAGTAGAGGAACACATTATGCTTATATGTACATATTTGAGTAGAGGGAAGCATTATGCTTATGTGTACATATTTGAGTAGAGAGACACATTATGCTTATGTGCACATATTTGAGTAGAGGGATACATTATGCTTATGTGGACATATTATTAGTAGAGGGACACATTATGCTTATGTGTACATATTTGAGTAGAGGGACACATTATGCTTATGTTTACATATTATTAGTAGGTAACAAATCTGAAGCTCTAGGTCTGGAAAGGTTATCACATGGTTATGTCAGTGTGTCTTTCTTAGACGAGAGATTTCTCTCATAGTCCGAAGTTCTGCCACAAGTTTTTTAAAAATTGTAAAAGTAACTTACAATATGGCAGACAGAATTTTTTCTATCAGTATTCATCAATTTTTTATCTATCACTTTATATTATGTGTATGAATTTGTGTGTATGATTGTATAGAAACTTACCTGATGGCATTGTTACCATGGCAATGTTTACTCTGTCATATTTTACTGGTGTATTGATTTAAAGGATAGAAGTTGTATCCCTTAACTATAATTGAGCTTTTGATCCTGCCTTTGCCCCTCCCTCTGTTGTGATGTATATGGATGTAAAAGTCATATTTTCTTTGTAATTTGTTAAATGTAATTTGTAAGGAAGCAACATATTGTGTAAATGTTTAAATTGTGTAACCATTATATATAATTGTAATTAGCTTAAGACTTCAACATGACACTTCATTATTATTATTATAAATCTTCTGTCATATAATATTAGTGACGTGCTTAATTGTTCTACTTTGTACAAAACTGATAGAACTCTAGGGAAGAGGTCATAGCTGCTACTGCCTACATGGAATTGTTTTTACGTAAAACAACAGAACCAGATCTGATAAAGACATTCCTCAAATTTATCCTCACAGAACAGAATGATGAAATTGTAATACTTGACTCTCTTATAACACGCATCAACAGTAGTTCAAAGGTAAGGTTTCCTCTGCTTACAAGAGTTTGGTGTTAGAGCACAAATTTTCTGTTGGATAGCCTGAATGTTGTGGCCTAACTGTGAAGGCCCAGCTTCACATCTGACATGAGTAGTACCTGTAACTCTAAAATAGCTTATACCAGTTTTGCCAAGTTTGAATTGCTACTACAAGAACTTACTGTCAGGATTGCTTGAAAACTGAATGGTTGTCCTTGGGTGAGATGTTCTTGATGGGAGAACACTGTTGTGGAGTAGGAAAGCTCGCCCTAAACACAAGGAACATCGACCCTGAACACTGTGCTCAGTAAGTTTTCATACTACCTTTTAGCAGGAGTGAGAAGAATAAACATTGTGAAACAATGATACTGTAATTATTGGTCATCCTCATGTTCAACTTCATTGTTTTGTTTTCCATCGTGTTTTTTGTGATTGGGCCAGATTTGATGAGAACATGTTCTAGCACTACCCTAAAGTCACCAAATTCTTTCCACCCTAGGACACCCTATGTATGTATGTCCACTCACTGTTCACGACTTGGCCTCACAGGGGCATTTGTGCTTCAGAAAAAATCATTTTGTTTTTCTAGTAAGTTTTTCAGGCTGTTTAAATGCATGAAGTAATCTTTCTATCCCTTTCTTATCAGATGTCTTACGTATCAACTCATTTAGTTAATATTCTATACATGTATGTAGAATTTCATTTAAAAAATCACTGAAATATCTAGTAAATCTTGTTCAGAATGGACAGAAAAGACAGATTATGATTTACTCAGGTAAATATAAGATATATACACATTGATTGTAATGAATTGGTTACTGATAAACATGATAAAAAGTAGTTGTCAAATTTGTTTGTTATTCAGTGAATTAAAGACTTCCGATTTTTAGATTTCTTTTACTATACACCTTACCAGACTCACTTGTTTATAAGGTCAAGGCAAAGGTCAGAGTGATCTGTTATCATCACTAGGGTGTCAAGTTAGAGCAGGTCAGGTTGGACACAAGGGTTTTTTCAGTGCTCTCCATTTCCTCCCACAGCAAGCACCCCATAACAATAACATCAGAGCCAGCAAGAGACATTTGTTTAAGTTGTTTACACTTGTATGTCAATCATTGTAAAATAAATAAGTTTAAATTTTATCATCATCACTTTGATATATGCTTGATTTTAATGGATTTTTTTTTTTACAGCCGCTATGTGTAGTGTCACTATCCCTGTTTAGAACTCTGATAGATCTCAACTGTGAGGATGTCATGTTTCAGTTAGTATTTAGGTAAGATATTCTATTTTTGTGGGTTGATATGTAATACTAATAAGAATCCATTATTAGTTTACTCTGAGGGTTAACCGTTATCCTGTTGGCAGGAATGAGTCTGTATTTCAACTGATTCATTATTAGTTTACTCTGAGGGTTAACCGTGATCCTTTTAGGAGGGATGACTCTGCATTTCAGCTGAATCATTTATACCATGATCATGATGATATTTATTCCAATTTCAACTTTTACCAATAACCTAGTTCTATTAAGACTTGCTTTTTGAAACACAGTAGCTTACAGTCTAACACCGATCTGGGCACCAACTATCAAGATTTTTTGCTGATACAGAAAAATGTCATGCTCCCAATATTTTTTGCCAAAAGTTTCAGGCATACATTTTGTAAATTCATTGATAAAAGTTTCACAAAAAGTTTTGTTATTATTTTCACATGGATTGAATTAGCAACAGCACGCCACTGTCATTCTGTTTATTGTTTTATTGTTTTTATCAAGTCTTTAGGAGCTGTTTAAGAAGAAAATAATGTTTGATGGTCTTATTCAGTGAAAAGACAATCACATCTTTTGATATTTTCCAGTGTTTTGATCATAGCAATTAAATGATTTTGAGGAGGAATTTACAGTCCTATTGTCTTTTTTCCCCCATTAACCTGATTATACAGGTATATTTTTCTTCAGTCGCTACTTTTTTAAACATGTTTAATTATTATACAGAGTAGCTCAATCAGTACAGTGCCAGATCTTCAAACATGAAGGTCACTGGTTAGATCCCCAGTCATGCCAGATTCTCAGAGGTGAGATTTCATCTCCTGTTTACACAGCTCTATGCCTAGATAAAGAGTAAACAGTTTTGATTGTGCAGTTTGATTACCTCTGCTGGGCTTTACAAGTGTGGTGGCACTTAAAAATCCCTTGAAAATAGAGACCACTCAAGCTAGGCCATAAACACACACTAAAGATCTTTCTCCCTGCCACATAGGGATGAGTGGCAAGTACTTTAAGTAGTTGTGCCGCTCATTAAATCAAGACAAAGCAGACATATAATTTTTTTATGCTCAACTTTTTTTTACAGGTATCTTATTCCTTGTACACATGTCATGGTCAGTCAAAGGCGAAATGTAAAAGATCTTGACCTATATTGCAAAAGTGCTGAGCGCTTCCTGTTACTCCGTCCAAATTGTTGCGTTGGTGACCACAGTGAAAGTCCTAAAACAATAGCAGCTTCTCATCCCGAAAAGTAAGATTATTTCGTTGACATTTGACTAACATTTATTCTGTCAGTTTCTTAACACATAATACTCTTAACTGTTTGTATGTGAATGTGGTCAGATATGCATGTATGGTGGAACTCCTAACATTGGTTATCACATACATTGTTTTTCTCTCCCCAACTCATCCTTAATTAGTTCAGGAAGGGTATAGAAATTATTCTCACTATCTTTCAGATAAACTGTTTTCTATCTCACTCTGTTGTTGAAGAGAAACTTGGCTTATAAGTTTGTCCATAAAATATGAAACAGTTTCTTTCCATGTTAAGTCCCTTCTAATTAAAGGTAAAGACATTGTATGTGTTTGTAATTTTGTGATTGTCAGTCAAACCTGCAGACAATGTTTAATGTTGAGTTTCCTGATAATGCCTCTTTTGTTTTTGTCTTACATATTGTGTCTTTGAGCATGTAGGCTACTTCAACAATACAGGGATGAAAATTTTCCAGCTATTAGAGGAATTCCTCCTTTATCAGAATTTTGCTGCAATGTTAGATCTTTTTCTTTCCCATAAACCCCTACAAATAAGACATTTTCCTTCTTTTTCACCAATATGGAATCACATCCTGTAACAGTAACAAAAAATATCATTGGAAATTCTTTTGAAAGTGGCCTCCAAGTTTGTTCAACCTAAAAACTTCCTATTCTGATGGATGATGGCAGAAATTAGGATTTTACATATTTTGGAGTCCTTTTATCATAGTTTTCTTTTTTGTCTTAAATACTTCAGATCAAGGTTCCATAGATTTAAATCCTAGGACTCAGTTGCACTGTATGTTGTCATGTTTAACTTGAAGTTAAATCAATAGGCTAACAGAAGATTAAATTTAACATTGTATTGGGGTCCTGATGATTAGAATAATTTAGAATGTAAATTTTCTACCAGCCTTGTGTATTAACATACATTATATGTATTAACAATTGTATGATGTGTGTTCTTACTTAAATGGCAGAATATAATGTTTGACCTCTAGAATCATATGTAACCTTGAATATGTAATCTATTGATGAAGTGTAGTTCAGAATTCATGTACAGTATATGGCCAAAAGTAGTCATCAAAAAGGGGTCGACGATGGTAGTGTTTGTCTCTTTAGTATGATGATATGGAGAGAAATATTTTGACGATGGTAGTGTTTGTCTCTTTAGTAATATGATATGGAGAGATATATTTTGGTTTGGTTTGTTTGAATGGTGTTTTACACCACACTTAATAATGTTTTAGTTACATGGTGGCCGCCAGCCCAGTAACAACTTACAGTGTACACAGGGAGAGACCACTGGCTTAGATTCCAGGAATATTTTGTAATCCAAATTCAACTACACTAAACATTGTAATGACCAGCAGATAAGAAATCTATATTTATAGAAAATGATGTCCATTTAAATACCATTTGCTCTGTACAGGATGTATGAAACCAGCCATTTTGATGACTCACCTTTGGCCACATACTGTATTTACACTAGTACCTGTATGTTTGATATTTAATCATATAATCAGTTTTAATCGCATGATTTTATCTTTTACCCTTCCCATTATAGAATATTAGATAACAATCTTTGTTTGCTTCTATTATGTTTTATTTTTCTCAGTATTATGTGGTCACTTTTTCTCTTTTTACAACACATCCTGATACCTAGGGAGTAGATCACATGACCTTTTGAGTAGCAGCACTCTTCAAATGTTTGTCAAGGAAATAATGAATATTAATTCCATAAGTAAAAATTATGAATTCTGTTCAAAGTAAATACATGTACTTATTATGATCATTTATACATGTTTGTGTTGGTCTCCAGAGTATAAAACTAACTCTTGATTACTACAGACTAGTACAGAGTTTATCGTGTTTATACTCACTAGAATGATATTGAGAGAAAGTGACTACATATATCTGTACTCACTAGAATGTGGCTAAAGTGACTAAATTTTTCTGTTTCGTATTTGCTTGGTGTGTGGCACACATTTATGTTTTGTCTGTAGATCTGTACTTAACGATAGTGAAGCTAACATCTCGCATGTACGTAAACCTCGGAATGGGCTACGCAATTTTCTCAGAGCCAGAAAACGGGAACAAGATTTTCAAAGGATGAGGTAATATGAATTTTACCGTAGCATTTTGAGACAAATCTCCAGCAAGCTGAACAGTTTCACTTAATCTTGTTCTAGAGACATGAGATGTTTGATGACCAGTGTCTCACAAGATTTCATTGGGTCACATGTTTAATTTAAGTTTATTAGCTCACCATGTGTGTTTTAAGGGGTGGATAAATGAACTTTCCCACATTGTCTTAGTGGGCATTGTAAATATTACATACATAAAGGGGTATGATTAGCTGTGTTAATAAAAATAAAATTATTTTGATTTTTTCTGCTTTTACCACTTGTCCTTGATGTGCACTGCTATACACAAGCATTAAAAAAATCTTTATTCTTATATATCTTGTGAAAATGAGGTCAGGTCCAGTGTGGTATTCATACAAATAGTAACATGAGCAAGGCTAGGTTAATGAATTGAAATTGGTAAAGTGCTAAACCTTAGCTTCTCAGGCAATTTTCACAAAATATATAGAAATTTAAGACATTTTAACTGTTTTTTGTTATTGTATA
Source organism: Atrina japonica (assembly GCA_030159075.1). Taxonomy (NCBI): domain Eukaryota; kingdom Metazoa; phylum Mollusca; class Bivalvia; order Pterioida; family Pinnidae; genus Atrina; species Atrina japonica. The sequence goes on along the minus strand of BROG01000733.1, from coordinate 199,476 downwards.
TAAATCTAAGTAGTAAAAAAGAACAGATTTTTGTTTAAAACAAAAAACAACCCACAGCTATTGCCCCTTTAACATTTCTTATTTTACATTGCTTTGTACTAGTTAAGACGCTGCTTAGCAGGTACCATGAAGTTTTTAATTTCGGTCGGACTTGAAAAGTTATAAACTTTTTATGTCTTAGATAAATTGAAACTGAAACAAGAATCTTCCAACTTTTGTTTGTTTAATGCTCACTGATAATACATTGCTGCAATTACTAGAGATAGAACACTCAACTGAGGTATAAACTTCTTTTGATTAACTATGTACCATCGAATCTTGTTATCTCATAATTCATGAGACTGCTCCTATTACCTTGAGATATATTGAATTTGAAATGAGCGAAATTTTAATAAACATACTTTTCTATCTATTAAAATTGGGACCAGCATATCCAGAACTTGGACTTGTCCTGTTTCGTCATAATGAGATCATTCCACTGTATTTGAAATACTTTTGTTGCTGTCAAATGATTTATGTTTCTTTCCTCAATGTTTAGCTGAGTTTGGTATGTGTATTATAATATCAGTAAAATTAAGGATGAATTTGATTATGAGCAGAATTTAATAGTATTTTGTCATGCAGTGAAGGGACTTTTAATTCTTCATTAATGACTTATCTTTCAGTGACTCATAGTGATCGAGCATTGAATTTCTCAACCACCTCTTTTTTCAGCATATTTTCACAAGCTTGGCAATATAAAGAAATAGGTTTCAGTTATACTGTAGATCGACACAACCTTATTGATGAATATATTAAAAACGAGGTTTTGGAGACTTATTGATTTTGCTCAGATCTTCTTCTTCTTATTATTATTCGGGTTGATTTCTATAATCCTGAACTCATAATTTCATTTCCAGATCATCAACCATGGCAGCTGAACCATCTAAGTCTGCCTTTCCTCCAGGAACTTTTGGCAGCAAATTGGAACATTATCAATCAAGCTACACAGAGTACCTTCGTGAGGCTAGGAATGAAATCAACAAATGTACAAAGGCTTGTCGCAGCTGGGTCTACCCATACGATGGCGATAAACCACCATGTGATGTTTTTAAAGAATCTGTTGTGGATCCAGATGGCACAGGTGCATCTGGTCAGTTAGGGTCAGATGACCATAACAGAGATAGTGCAGATCAAATGACCACAGATTCTATTAAAGGTGCTAGTGTGGAACTATTGTCACATGGAAATTCCACATCTTCCAATTGTTCCGTCAGTAACAGATTATCTGACACAACTATTGGACAGTCCAGAATTTCGGTGACAGATGAAGTGTTTTCAGATAGTTCAAGTAAATCAACTGTACCAGATATTACACAAATTTTAAAGAGATACGAGTCCTTAGATTGTGAGGATGTGTCCGCCTCTAGCACTGAGGAGGTCAACGAATTTTTGTCTTACCTTAGTGACATTGGCACACCGCCAGAAATGGCAGATTCAATGGAATTAAGTATGCAATCACTAGATTCAGTTTTAAGTAATTTGTCTGCATTATCAACTTCACGAACATCAACACCTTTAACAGAAAAAAGTGATGTTAGTTGTCCCAGTAAAATGTTTAGTTCTTTTATAAGTGAAAATGTTGATTCAAAAGATCACAGAGCTGCTTCCATGGACAACAAAGTTTCTTCATTGGATGCAGTATCCGCGACCTCTAATCCATCGGATGATGATTCTGGTAAAGCTAAGTGTGATGGAACAACATTTGAGGTAATAGAAGTGTCCCAGGGTTCTAGCGGATCTATGCACCACCCTTCTGATGATATAAATAATCATCCACACAGTGTTCAGGATGCCACCAGTTTTGTAGATATATCATTATCTAACTTTACCAACAACACAAACACTGCCTTATCAGATATCCCCAGGAGAGAGTCTGTCACATCCAACGATACTAAACCTGTCTCTCGCAGGTTATCACGAGAGGATTCGTCCACAAAATCAGTCAGTTTTAATTTGTCCACAACTATTATGCAGTCTTCATCAACCAGTCAAATGCCTTCATCAGTAGCAGCATCTAAAGGTGTAGCAAGCACACCAAATATAGGTAAGATTCTGTCCATGTGCTAAACAGCTAAGATATCCATATAATGCAAAAGTTGTTTGTTTGTTATCCAGAGAACATTTTAGAGTATTTTCCCACCCTGAATTTTCATGCTGATTTCTGAAATTTAAAGTGGTATTTTTTCCCCCCAATTTTAACTTCAATGGCTGAAATGGCCTTTCGTGGAAAATATCACCAATGATATAGGGAATTTTTTGCATAATTCATTTCATTTATTTTTTTATTTGCGATTTTTTTTATCTTTTTTATTGTCAAGCTAACCTATTTCAACTTTCAAGAAAAACAATGATCGAAAATAGGAGCATAAAAAATTAGAAATAATGAAAAGATGTTATGTTTGTGTTTGGGAATTTTGGGCAAAAAATTTGAAAAAAATATTGGCCATAAATTTTGGGGGAAAAAGCCTTGACCATTCAGGTTTCCATCATCATGACATTCACGTTTAATGTTGATGCTTGTGTATGTACAGTTATGGTCTGTTTTACTTTAGTGTTTAATGTTGACACTTGTGTATGTACAGTTTTGGTCTGTTTTACTTACATATTTGATGTTGACACTTGTGTTTGTACAGTTTTGGTCTGTTTTACTTTAGTTTTTAATGTTGACACTTGTGTACAGTTATGGTCTGTTTTACTTTAGTTTTTAATGTTGACACTTGTGTACAGTTATGGTCTGTTTTACTTTAGTTTTTAATGTTGACACTTGTGTACAGTTATTGTCTGTTTTACTTTAGTGTTTAATGTTGACACTTGTGTATGTACAGTTTTAGTCCATTTTACTTTAGTTTTTAATGTTGACACTTGTGTACAGTTATGGTCTGTTTTACTTTAGTTTTTAATGTTGACACTTGTGTACAGTTTTAGTCCATTTTACTTTAGTTTTTAATGTTGACACTTGTGTACAGTTATGGTCTGTTTTACTTTAGTGTTTAATGTTGACACTTGTGTATGTACAGTTTTAGTCTATTTTACTTTAGTTTTTAATGTTGACACTTGTGTACAGTTATGGTCTGTTTTACTTAAGTTTTTAATGTTGACACTTGTGTACAGTTTTGGTCTGTTTTACTTTAGTGTTTCATGTTGACACTTGTGTATGTACAGTTTTAGTCCATTTTACTTTAGTTTTTAATGTTGACCACAGTTATACTGTTTTACTTTAGTGTTTAATTTAATGTTGACACTTGTGTTTGTACAGTTTTGGTCTGTTTTTTACATATTTGATGTTGACACTTGTGTATGTACAGTTATGGTTGTTTTACTTACATATGTGATGTGACACTTGTGTATGTACAGTTTTGGTCTGTTTTACTTACATATGTGATGTTGACACTTGTGTTTGTACAGTTTTGGTCTGTTTTACTTACATATTTGATGTTGACACTTGTGTTTGTACAGTTATGGTCTGTTTTACTTACATATTTGATGTTGACACTTGTGTATGTACAGTTTTGGTCTGTTTTACTTACATATTGTGATGTTGACACTTGTGTATGTACAGTTTTGGTCTGTTTTACTTACATATTTGATGTTGACACTTGTGTATGTACAGTTTTGGTCTGTTTTACTTACATATTTGATGTTGACACTTGTGTATGTACAGTTTTGGTCTGTTTTACTTACATATTTGATGTTGACACTTGTGTATGTACAGTTTTGGTCTGTTTTACTTACATATTTGATGTTGACACTTGTGTTTGTACAGTTTTGGTCTGTTTTACTTACATATTTGATGTTGACACTTGTGTATGTACAGTTTTGGTCTGTTTTACTTAAGTGTTTAATGTTGACACTTGTGTATGTACAGTTATGGTCTGTTTTACTTACATATGTGATGTTGACACTTGTGTTTGTACAGTTTTGGTCTGTTTTACTTACATATTTGATGTTGACACTTGTGTATGTACAGTTATGGTCTGTTTTAACATATTTGATGTTACTTATTTGTACAGTTATGGACACTTGTGTTTAATGTTGACACTTGTGTATGGTCAGTTTTGGTTTTTACTTACATATGTGATGTTGACACTTGTGTTTGTACAGTTTTGGTCTGTTTTACTTACATGTTTAATGTTGACACTTGTGTATGTACAGTTTTTGGTCTGTTTTACTTACATATTTGATGTTGACACTTGTGTATGTACAGTTTTGGTCTGTTTTACTTACATATTTGATGTTGACACTTGTGTATGTACAGTTATGGTCTGTTTTACTTACATATTTTAATGTTGACACTTGTGTATGTACAGTTTTGGTCTGTTTTACTTACATATTTGATGTTGACACTTGTGTATGTACAGTTTTGGTCTGTTTTACTTAATTTTTTAATGTTGACACTTGTGTATGTACAGTTTTGGTCTGTTTTACTTACATATTTGATGTTGACACTTGTGTATGTACAGTTTTGGTCTGTTTTACTTACATATTTGATGTTGACACTTGTGTATGTACAGTTTTGGTCTGTTTTACTTACATATTTGATGTTGACACTTGTGTATGTACAGTTATGGTCTGTTTTACTTAAGTGTTTAATGTTGACACTTGTGTATGTACAGTTTTGGTCTGTTTTACTTACATATTTGATGTTGACACTTGTGTATGTACAGTTTTGGTCTGTTTTACTTACATGTTTAATATGTTGACACTTGTGTATGTACAGTTTTGGTCTGTTTTACTTACATATTTGATGTTGACACTTGTGTATGTACAGTTTTGGTCTGTTTTACTTACATATTTGATGTTGACACTTGTGTATGTACAGTTTTGGTCTGTTTTACTTAAGTGTTTAATGTTGACACTTGTGTATGTACAGTTTTGGTCTGTTTTACTTACATATTTGATGTTGACACTTGTGTATGTACAGTTTTGGTCTGTTTTACTTACATATTTGATGTTGACACTTGTGTATGTACAGTTTTGGTCTGTTTTACTTACATATTTAATGTTGACACTTGTGTATGTACAGTTTTGGTCTGTTTTACTTACATATGTGATGTTGACACTTGTGTTTGTACAGTTTTGGTCTATTTTACTTTAGTGTTTAATGTTGACACTTGTGTATGTACAGTTATGGTCTGTTTACTTACATATTTGATGTTGACACTTGTGTATGTACAGTTTTGGTCTGTTTTACTTACATATGTGATGTTGACACTTGTGTTTGTACAGTTTTGGTCTGTTTTACTTTAGTGTTTAATGTTGACACTTGTGTATGTACAGTTATGGTCTGTTTTACTTACATATTTGATGTTGACACTTGTGTATGTACAGTTATGGTCTGTTTTACTTTCGTGTTTAATGTTGACACTTGTGTATGTACAGTTATGGCAGACATTTTGAAATATAAAAAAATTACTGGACAACCTGACTAGTGAATAAATAAAAGTTTGTTACTGGTCTATATATTTACACAATTGAAATAAAATGGAAAATTACTGGTCATTTGGACCAGTTATCAGATAGATTTCAATGGATTTTTATAAAATTTACCGGTTTTTCTGGTAAGACTGGTGAATTTCAAAAACTCTGTTATGGTCTGTTTTACTTAAGTATTTAATGTTGACACTTGTGTATGTACAGTATTGGACAAATAATAAGTCAAGCAGTAGATAAATACGTACACATGTTATTTGCACATCAAAATTTTACAAGATTTTATTGAATATATGAGTCAGACGAATTATTTTGAAAAAGCAGATTTAACGAAGTTATTGGGAATAGATTTCATTGAACATATGAGTTGGGCCAATTAATTGAAAAAGACAATTTAGCATAGAAAGCTTTGGGGAAAAGATTTCATTGAATATATGAGTCAGGCCGATTTTTTGAAAAAGATGATTTAACGAAGCTATTGGGAAAAGATTTCATTGAATATATGAGTCAGGCCGATTTTTTTAAAAAGATGATTTAACGAAGCTATGGGGAAAAGATTTCATTGAATATATGAGTCAGGCCGATTATTTGAGAAAGACAATTTAACATAGAAAGCTATGGGGGAAATGGTGATAGTTGACATACTTGAAGCCTCTATGTGTAATTAGGCCTACCAAAAAAGACGATACTGTCAATTAGGTGTGTCCTAACTAGCTTCTCTGAGGTTCTTTACCTGGCATGCCTGGGAGATAAGTCAAAAGTACCGTGTGCTTTGATAACCAGAATTTTGACAAGTAATTACTGACCTAGGTAACTAATGAGTAATTGAAAATAAGATTGTTAATTTGAATTAACTGAGATATTTCCAGATAATTGCTTGTATTAAGTTATACCCCATATCTATGTGACCAGCATGTGTATATACTATATATCATACCAGTATCTATCCTTTGTATAGTACATGTACATCAGATATATTGATCAAAATACAAAGACATCCAAACTTCATGTCATATATTTTGTGTCCCAGTGATAGTGTGCTGTATACTGGGTTATTTTCGCCCCATGTTATTTTCGACTTCTACTCTTGTTTAAGGTTTCAACCCACTTTAGATTCACCCAGACTCCATACAGGAATTGTGTGTGTAGCGTATGTAAAAATAAGCAATTAAATATGATTTGATTTTATTGTGAAGTTTCATTTAACAGTTAAACAATTTTGTGTTTTTTTAAATGATATATATAATAGATGCTCTCTGCAATTAATAAAATAGATGCAATGGTGATTTTGATTTCGTCCAGTTTTGAAATTGCCAACTGGCAAAAGGGATAAAAATAAAACGGGAGATAATTTTCCTGTATACAGTACAACATAAAGAGATTTTCTTGTGTGTTAACAAATGTTTCTCTCATTACAGGTGCTTTTTTGATGGCCTTGTTTTCCAAACTGGATGGAATGATGCACAATAGTTTGCCTGTCAACCTACTACTGAGCGGCATTATATCTCGTCTGGCAGCTTATCCCCAACCTCTCCTAAGATCCTTCTTGCTTAGTCCTAACTTAGTATTTCAACCTACAGTAAAATCCTTACTACAGGTACAACCCTCCAGCTGTTCTCTCTGTAGCCTCACTTGAGGCATGTTTTAACCAGTATCTATACATGTATACTCAATTCAGGTATCAAATGTATGTTATGCTAATTGCATGGCACTGTGTGTGTGTGTGTGTGCGCGTGTGTGTGTGTGTGTGTGTGTGTGTGTGTGTGTGTGTGTGTGTTGCTTTGTGTGTTTGTGTGTGTGGCTGTGGATATGTGTGGATGGTGGGTATGCGTGGATGGTGGGTATGCGTGGATGGTGGGTATGTGTGATAATTATGTTACAGCTATCAAGAATATAATATTCATTATATTATGTAATGCAATATTCTGGTAAATCTATCTAAATTGTTCCACATGTATTGCAGCATTTATTGTTCTGTATTTAAAACTGCATCAAGAATATTGTAGTTATATATATTTACCTATACGCTTTATCTATAAAAATCTTTTTCCTCTAATTGTGTACAGTTGATATTCATTTTACTGAATGTTTTAATTAAAAATGGGGTTAGATGAGCAGTTGTAATTATTTTGAACCTGTGGTCTGTCAGACAATTTCAGAAAACATGGTTTCTGTCACTAATTAAAAATAGAACAAATATGTAAGTCAGTGTTTGAGAGGGGAACAATCTGTCAGAATGCCTTACAGGTAGTGATATATACTGTACTGTCAGAATGCCCTACAGGTAGGGGGACATACTGTCAGAATGATTTACAGGTAGGGGACATACTCTGAGAATGCCTTACAGGTAGTGATACATACTGTCAGAATGATTTACAGGTAGGGGACATACTCTGAATAATTTATAGGTAGGGGCATATACTCTCAGAATGCTTCACAAGTAGGGGACATGTATTGATTCATCAGTACCTTCAGAATACTTGTTATCTAAAATGTGAATTCAAACTTTTATTTTTCATGTAAAATTATTTTATGGAAATTACTTTATGAGTTGAACAATACTATATCACCTTAAAACAATATTAAAAACCAGTGGTATTAGTTCAGCATTTTCTGTGTAGCTTGATTTAAAGAACTCGTCCTCTAAACTGCTATGGTTCTTTTTCACTTTGTATGGTTTAATTGGAAGTGAAATAACACGAATAAATAGAAATATAGTAGAATCTTGATATCTCTCAAAGGACCACCCTTTATTCTTTGAGATATCCAGAATTTAAGATAACAGTAATGAACACATTTATCTATCCAAAAGAATCAAGATCATCTGTTCAGCTTTGGCTTAACCAGAATTTTTTACTTGTCTGATTTCGACATAATGAGATTCCAATGTATTTCATAAAAAAAATGATTTTGACTCATTTCACAATATATTGCTTTCCTCATAGTGAGTATGTACCTGCATTACAAAATACACTTACAATTAAGCATCTTGTGACCTTTTTATGAATGTAAAATAGAAATATCTTATCAGTCCAAAAAGTATTTAATAATACAAAAATCAACAATTTTATGAACATTTTGTGAAGAAACACGTTGAATCTCTGCTTCAGGTCAAGGAGCAGGGCTCAACATTAATGTTTTGTCAAGTAGGTTCATAATATTGAAAATCTGCAGTATTTGAGATTTTATTTATGGTTTTCTATTTTATAATCAATCATTGTGGTTTAATGTTTCTGACAGGTTCTGACATCTCTACGACAAAAAGTTGATCACTTTTCATGCACAATACCTAATTTTGATAACCTCATCCTTCGAGCTCGTCGTACCTTGATTGAGAGAGAGGAAAATTGGACTCTTGGAATGGAACCTAAGAGTCTATACAGTATCCACTCAGCAAAACTGGCCAAAGTTTCAGCCGTCCTTGAAAATAACGTCAAAGGTTAGTCTGATTGATTGTCTGGTCATATTGATTATCTATAAAAGCTGCTTCATTATACAGCATGTGTGACTTCTATCTCTCGGTGACAATTGTACCTGTGAGACATGATATATATGTGACCTCTATCTCATTATACAGCATGTGTGACTTCTATCTCTCTGTGACAATTGTACCTGTGAGACATGATATATATGTGACCTCTATCTCATTGTACAGCATGTGTGACCTCTATCGCTGTGTGACAATTTTACCTGTAAGACATGATATATATGTGACCTCTATCTCATTGTACAGCATGTGTTACCTCTATCTCTGTGTGACAATTGTACCTGTGAGACATGATATATATGTGACCTCTATCTCATTGTACAGCATGTGTGACCTCTATCTCTGTGTGACAATTGTACCTGTGATACATGATATATGAGTGACTTATCCATGAACATATGGAGCATCTTGATTCTCTGTGAACATCATTCACCCCTAAAAACACAATTGGACTGGTCTGAGTCATTGATTTACAGAAAAGTCCATTGTTTTTCAGGAGTTGAAGAGTTAATGAACATCAGTATATGTGTCATCTATGCATGCTAAAAATTCTAATTTCAAGCATTATATCAATTGTACCATTCATTTCAATATTTTATTTTTCCAGAAAAGCGGAAAGCAAGCTTTGCAGATATGTTGTTTAGGAGATCTCCAAGTGTTGATAAAAAACAGTCATCACCAAAGAAAATGACTGGCCCAAAGCTGCAGATAATGCAGGGAGGAAGGGGGTTTAGGTATATCAATTATCAGAATAGACCACATGAAGTGTCAGACAATCCTATGGATTCACCTAAAATCAGGAATGCTGTTTATTGTGCTGTGATATTAGAAGAATTTGTCAAAGAACTGGCTGCCTTAAGTCAGGAACACTCTGTATCCCTTTTTGATGATGAGGGTTACCTTAGCAACTAAAGCAATCATGTAGTTATAAAAATATGTTGATAGGTATGTTGTCATACAAGCAAAAGGAATTCTACAAATATGGTCGAACATTTTATTTTTTAACCATTTGGAAGATCACAGGCAACATTTTTAATACAATTCAAGCTTCCAATAAATGTTGATATATTTTACAATGTCATATGACAATAATATCAGTCAACAGTAGAAGGACTAGCTAATAGTAATTGACATAGTCACATTGTGTCACATGCCATTGTAATAATTAGAGTATCAGTCAACAGTAGAAGGACTAGCTAATCATGATTGACATACTGTCACATACCATTGTAATAACAATGGTAGGTAACCACACTAGATACAAGTTTGCTGTGACAAGGTTTGAGTGTTGTAAATGCTTCCATCAGCTATGTCCAGTCACTTACAAATAATAAGCCAAATATATTTAATACAAATTTATGTGCAATGGACTACTAATACGTATGTATGGAAAGAAAAGTAATTGTAATCAAAATGTAGTTTTGTTTGTTATCAAATATATTTTGAAAAAAAAGTTGAACATTTAACTTTACTTTCATCTCATGATACATGTAAAACCCTTCACATGTCTGCAATGTTTTCATTTTACAAGGAACAAGTGATTACATCGTCACATTTGACATCATCACATTTGACATCTCTCACCTTGAACCAGGCCGGAGCTTAAGCTGAATTTGTGACAAAATTTGTCGGTTTACTTGCAGAAAGCTGACGGTCTCTTCCTGGGCACATTGAAACTGGGTTCTATCCTTCAACAATAAAACTGGCCATCACTGTACAACTGAAAAATTGAGTTGTGTACGTTGTAAAACAGCTTTAAAACAAATCTTATGTTTATGACCTTAGAATTTGTATAAATCAAGATATTTTCCATTGACAAAATTGTGTATGTTACACAGGACTGTGATATTATTAAAATATTAGTTACATACTTAGTGTAACTAGATTTGTTTTAGATAGATTTTAATGTTTAAAATATAAATAAGCTTTGTGACCTTGCCTTTGTTCTTATTTAACTAATTGATTTTACAGACATGGCTGGTTGCTTTCCAGTATGGTGTATGAAGAATAATCATTTTTGATTTTGCTCTCATGGACAAAAGATTCATGTGAGTTATTACCATCACTTTGGCTTTCTGCATCCAAGTTAACTTTTTTCTTAGGAAAAAAATCTTTTCTAAAACTACTCAGCCAATTAAGACCCATATTGGCTACAATCATCCTTTTGATGTACCGGTATACGTTAAAAATAAGGTCTTATGGCTGTGTTTGAAATACACAGTGCTGTGTCTTAGGTCCAGTTTTTATAGTTAATGACAACATACATTGACAAGGTCCAGTGTCTATAGTTAATGGGGTACAATGACAATATTTAATCATAATAGATAAAAATATAGAAATGTATTGCCTTGAAAAAACTTGATACCAGACCAATAAAAAGCACAGGAAAAATCTTTGAAAAGTTATTGATATTCTCTAAATGCTTGGCGTAGATTAAAGGCATTTAATCTCAAATTAAGAGTTTGTTATTCTTTTCTATAAACATTAAACCAAAGGCAAATATTGTATAAATACAAAAGCAAAAATAAATGTAATTTGAATACCAGTTGAACCCAGATATGTAAAATGATTTTTGACCACCATCTGATGAATGATCATTTCTTTTTCATTGTTTGTCTTGTTGCTACTGTCGTTACATATTTTTGGGTTGACTTTGTACTCAGTAGTTCTTTGAGTTGTGCCGGTTTACTATATCTTGTTTATATTTGGGTTTTTTTCAATACTGTGTTTGTAATTCTACCTGTACAAGAGTGTAATTTATGGTATTTTAACTGCCAGATTATTAAGAAGTGTGTTATGCAAGTTGTTTTATTAAAAAGTGTGTTATGTAAGTTGTTTTTTTCGATACACCTTATTTAAACAGGTGCCATGGACTGTGTATTTTGACAATAACCTTTAAAATTGAAGATTCTGAGGAGAAAGGGGGCAGCATACCTTTACTGTGTATAAATTGTTTTGATAATTTACATTAATAAGATGAGTTTTTAGAGGAAAAAAACAAATGACTTATATCTAAACCATTGTGAACATCACAGTAGAGAAAGATAGATGTTAACATTAAGGTTGTATTTGAAGCATATCATGTTTTTAAGAGGATTGTTGTAAGAGGAATGACATGACGGTCATCTTGTTGATACATGTTTGGTATCAATGTACTAAAAATTAGCTTACCTCTAATGCTGCTCTATGTGTGTCTGTCAGTGTGAGAGTGTGTTTGAGCATGTCTGTGTGAGAGAGTGTCTGTGTGTAAGTATTTATGTGTGAGTGTGTGTGAGCATGTCTGTATGTGATAGTATTTTTGTGTGTAAGTATGCTTGTGTGAGTGTATGTCTATGTGTGTGAGCATCTCTGTGTGTGATAGTGTTTTTGTGTGAGTGTGTGTGAGCATGTCTCTGTGTGTGAAAGTGTGTGTGTGTAAGTATGCGTGCATGTGTCTGTGTGTGAGCATGTCTGTGTAAGCACTTGTATTTATTGTATAAATGGATAAAATGGTTTCCCTAACTTCCGGAAATTTTGGTAAATTCAACAAGTGAACTATCATTTTATGTATATGTGTTACTCTATGACAAAGCTATCTGCCCTTTGGTTATATGCCAGGACCATATTTTGGACTAATTTTCTTAACACTATCAGATATCATGTGTATTTTGGTCAACCATCACACATTGGTTTACCTGTAATTAATATTTAGTCTTTAAGGTGCATAGAAATTGCAACTGCTAGAAAGTATATTTTTCAAAATTTGAATTACAATTTGAAATTTTTATAGTGAATATTGATAAATATCAGTTTTTAATAAGTGAAATGTATTGTTGTAGATATGATATATATTTACACATATAATCTGTTTGTATTATCATTTATACTTCGAGCCTTAGATATTAAAAAGTCGGATTTATTTACACCTTTTAATCACACTGTAATTTTAACCATACCTATATGTATAACTCTACTAGAAATATAGTAGTATTGAATAAGGATTTGGCTAGGACTTGGAAGGGGGCCTTAAAATGGTGTTCTAATTAATGCTTATGTCCTTGGTTTTTCATTTTAAATCTATTTAAGCTTAAAACTAACTAGAAACATTTAGCATTTTTTTTTGTAAAAAATGTGTCCACCTCCTTACAAAGTCATTTCCTTGGTTTGACTCATGAAGGTACAGCTAGTTTATCTATGTATTCATCATATTTATCTAGTGTATCACATGTATATTAAACATAACAGCCAAACTGACAATATGCTTTGTTTAGAAATAAAAATTCCCATAGAAAATGACTAAAGCTATCAGTACCTTGTGATGTGCACATCTCACATCTCTGACAGAGTTTTATTTTTACTAGTTTGAGATTTTCTTATCTCACCCTAGGGTGAGACAGCTTTTGGTATGGCATCATGTAAACAAACTGCAGTGCGATTTTTTTGAGTCATAAAATGCTTTAAGTGCTGTACAGACAGTACCAAATTATGCACTAGTTATATACAGGTATGAAATAGATGATAAGCTTTAGGCTATATTCAGGTAATTGTAGGTTCCATGTTGTCTGTCAGATGCTGAAGAATGTCATAAATGGATAGAGAAATTGGATTTATATCGAAAATTCTGCGGCTTGTTGAGATACAGCAGGCCAATTCCATGCGCATGTACGAGAGATGATATAAAATATTTATATACAATATAATATGACCAAAATGTCCAGCATAATGTTTTGTTTAAATAATTAGTGCAGGTTTATTTACATCTTAGATGAAGTCTTGATTCCTACTTTCTAAAATCTCTTGAGATGTTACTGTTTTAAAGTGCTCAACATATGATACATGAAGGTCATGTTTTCCACACAGTTTAATAATCCTCATAAATGATTACCGAAATACAAATGTAACCATGGCGATATGTGTACATCTAATATGGTTGAATTATTTGTTAACTGTATGAGTGTATCTTTTAAATGATTTTTTTTTTCGTATTTTGTTATAATGTATAAAGTTTTGAACACTAATGTTGTGATAGAGTAGTTTATGAATGTTAAACATTGTGTTTTTACCAAGGAGCATACATAGGTGTATGTATAGATATATCCCCAGTTTTTATGTTTGTCAATGTTAATTCTAGTTTTTAAGGTAATACTTCTAAAGACTATATTTTTTATAATTGATACACCTTTACATCTTGTGGAAGTATACATATAACTATGCACAAACTACCAGTGTTTGATGTTTACATCTGTTAGACCTAGGCATATCATGAGCAATGATTAATATATATATGGTCTCTCCTATCTCATTTTGTATCCATTATCTAGAACTTTCATTCTGAAACTATCTGCTTTCCTTCGGGAATTTAAGTAATAGAGATGCAGATAGTCATGTGGCAGCTGGCAGTGGGTGTTATGTGGCAATTGGCAGTCAGTTATGTGATGACTAGTAGTTTGTTATTTGGCAACTGGCAGTTTGTTTTGTGGCAACTGGTAGTTTGTTATGTGGCAACTGGCAGTTTGTTATGTGGCAACTGGCAGTTAGTTATGTGGCAACTGGCAGTTAATCATGTACCTACCACATAACAAGGTTAAGCACCAGTTGACCACAAGTTAAAATATATTTCTAACGCGACACCTACAGGCTTATATGTTGGGTTATTATTATGAATTGGATAATGTAATATTGGCTTAAATTAAGTTTAAAGTGGAATATGATTTTCTATTTTGGAGGCAGAAAAAAATTAAACTGGAAATTGATAATTATTGAAGTATTATTGAACTACATTGAGATTAAATTTTTGAACAGGTTTAAAACTTCATGTAATACCTTGATACCAAGTTTATATGAAAACATTGTTTCACATTACTGTATAATTCTGATATTTGATAATTTTAATATATATTGAAAACAGGAGTGAAGTTTGTATAAATGACCTTAATATGATGACTTAAAAGATCTTGAATTATGTCATGTATTTCCTGTTTATGTTATTGTTGATTTTTTGTCAAAGGTTATATGATATATTTTCATTTATATTATTGGCTACTGCTAAATAAAGAGATGTCATCAAAATTTACTGAATCGTTTTTGTAGTTACTTGCTCAATTCTACACTCTCCCTTGCAGTATCTCTGTATCTACCTGTCTTTCTCTCTGTATCTCTCTTTGTCTCTTTCACTTTCACCAGCTGTATTTCTGTCACACACACACACCTACACACACAGACACACACACTTTAACTCGGTCACCATCATATTTTAACTTTTTCATAAATTTCTTTTGATAAACTAACGGGCGAGTTTCATCTAGACATGCTACAGATTATCATTGATTTCTTCATTTCCTCCTCTAAATAGTTACCACGCTTTGTAGTACAATGTAATTGAAAATACAGAAGAATCTTCCCGAGAGTACATGGTCAAGAACTTGTACATACAGTATAGTTTACATGAATTATCTTAACGAATATGGGTGATTCTGAGATTAGGGGGCAAAATGTTGTTTTCAGGGACTGAATGTATTTCTCATGTTTTTACAACATTTGGTATTCCAGGCTTCTGAAATGATGAAAATGAATATTAACTACATTTATTCACATCTTTTTTTTTGCCTTTTTAATGGTACGAAGAGAAAAAACAATGTCATCTCCGTTACAGACATTTATTGATATAAAAATACTTCAACATTAGCACATTTCTGACAATTTTACTGCAAAAGAAATTACCAGGTATATTTTATCCTGCAAACAAGCATCTCTTTCGAAGGAAAAATCTCAGGTTATTTATCTGTAGTATGGTTTTATCACCGTACAGCTGTCAATTTCGGAGGTTTCGTAAATAAAATATACTTTTCTGAAATTGCAAACCAGTTCTTGCCTGGATGCAATAAATATGCATGTGTTAATACAAAAAAGTATGCAGGTAAAATATGTATACAGTGAAACCTGTATATAGGGGCCACCCAAGGGACCAGAAAATATTGACCTTTATGTGCAGGTGACCCTTATACACAGGGACTTTTCAAAACTGGCCTTTATAGACAGGTGATCCTTATATAGAGGTGGCCGCTATAGCAGGTTTTACTGTACTTTGTACTATCTTTTCTTCCACTTTCAGATTTTAGCAATGAATTTGTTAAGTTTTCAAATCGTAATGGAGTTGATTATTTCACATCAACACCCGGTATTAACAACGTCCAGATGAAAAACTATCAACAGGATGAGTCGACGTTTTACAGCTTCATTGCAAGAACAAAACAATAACATATGACTGACGTTCTGGTGTTTTAAACATTTAGAAATTATCAAAGAAAAACACAAATCTTATCTCAAGGCTTACCAAATGGGTGTTACTATTGAAAAATAACGCTTGTAACAAAACTAGCTTTATGACTTACCCGTTATGTATTATGATACTGGACATAAAGCTGTAACGGGGGTTGATCAGCAAAAACAGGTTAACATTCTGAAGTTAACTGCGCCTAATTAACAAGTCGTTAATTACACGATTGATTGGTTTAGTTGCAATACAAAACACATCAGTCCATTAGTGTGCACGTTTTCTTTTTTTTCACAAACAAGGTATGGTGTCGGTCAATTACAACTCTACTGCATGGTAGTAAAAATTACCATTAGGCTGGGGGTCTAACTATAAGATGTACCAAGATAAAGTGGCACATCCAGGTAGAGTCAAAAACCAAAACGATACCAAAAAATAGGTTGTGCAAGTAAAACATAATTGCCTTGCACGGACTACATGCATTACTGAATCTCTAATACTTTTGTGACGACAAGTGGCTTGTCAGCCCTGTTATGATTTGATTTCGACTCGTTGTGTTTGTGAACATGTGCCACTATACATATACCTTGGTAGACCTGCTGTACATGTGAAATATTTACTGTTTTTCTACTGAGAGTTGAAGCTTTGCATTGTGCTCATGTGAAACATTTATTCTATACTGCTATCTCTATTGAGAGTTGAAGCTTTGCATTTGTGTTCCAGTGAAACATTCATTCCATATTGCCATCTCTATTGAGAGTTGAAGCTTTGATTTGTGCTCATGTAAAACATTTATATGGGACGCAGTTTTACTTTTTAATACCAGTTAGTGATATCACTCTTTCGAATAGGTGATCACTAATTCAATAAGTGATATCATCTATTCGATTGGGTGATATCACCCACTGGAATACCGAATAAGTGATATCACCTAATCGAATAAGTGATATCTCCTATTGAAAGAGTGATATCACCTATTCGAAAGAGTGATATCACTTATACGAATAAGTGATATCACTTATAAAAACGAATAAGTGATATCGCGTATTCGTATAAGTGATATCACTCTTTCGAATGGGTGATATGACTCTTTCGAATAGGATATCACTTTATACGTTTTTATAGGTGATATCACTTATTCGAATAAGTGATATCACCTATTTGAATTGGTGATATCACTTTACAAAACGAATAAGTGATATCACTCATTCGAATATTCAAATTTGGATAAGTAAAACAGTAAAAACCTTATGCTCCTCATTTCTTCCATAAATGTAGATCTGCAGTGAATTTAACGATATTACGGTATCGTGATAAAGGCGTAGCGCTGCGGAATCGGAATCGTCTCCCGTGTCTGTTGTAGGATTTGGACGGAGTTCAACATTCAACGTAGACAGAGCCGCCGAAACCATACCGCCGACTCCCGCCATTTTGAACTAGGGTCCGATTTCCCACAAAATTGTTTTAAAAGTGGTTGAACTTAAACACCCTATATAATTCTTTGGGCTAAATGTAAGGGAACAAAATAATAAATAATTTATAATGCCCAAGATGACACAAGTCATATTTTTGTTAGACCCTGGAATATATTTTATTTTTGTGTAGGGAGCATTGATTGGCATTGATTCATAAGTGATATCATCTATTCGAATAGGTGATATCACTTTACAAAACATTCGGTAGCGCGCTCGACTCTTAATCGTGAGGTCGTGAGGTCGTGAGTTCGAGTGCAGCTGGCGGCAGGTTGGTTTACTGTCCTTCGGATGAGACAGTAAAACTCGAGGTCCCGTGTCACAGTAGGTGTCGGCACGTTTAAGAACCCTCACTGCTCAATGGACGTAAGTGCCGAGCATAGGCCAAAATTTGAAGCCCTTCACCGGCATTTGGTGACGTCTCCATATGAGTGAAATATTCTTGAGTGGGACGTTAAACAACAATAAACAAACAAACAAACTTTACAAAATGAATAGGTGATATCACTTAGTCGAATAAGAGATATCACTTATTCGAGTAAGTGATATCACATTCATTTGAATAGGTGATATCTTTCATTCGATAGGTGATATCACTCATTCGAATAGGTGATATCACTCATTCGTATAAAAGATATCACTTAAGAATTTATAAAAGTGATCACCTATTCGCACAAGTGATATCACCTATTCGAATGCGTGATATCACCTATTCGAATAAGTGATATCGCCTATTCGAAAGAGTGAGATCACTAACTTGTATTAAAAAGTAAAACGGCACCCCATACATTTATTCCATATTGCCATCTCTATTAAGAGTTGAAGCTTTGATTTGTGTTCATGATCAGGGATTGTAGAGATCACTTTCTCATACATGTACCATAAAGTCATCATTTTATTCATCGATTTCTTTTTTCAAACAGCTGAAATGTTAGAAATGCCTTTCCCCTTTGCCACAATGTAATCAGCAGTTCTATTGATCATTGCGCCAATCCCATAAGACACACCCTTCAATGCCAATACAATGTACTTTAAAAAGTCCAAGGTGCTATTTTCAAAACCTAGTTCATATACTAATAGGATGGATGAGAAGAGGTAGGTATATAATATTTGTACCCTTCAATATAGGATTGTGGTATATGCATATAAGACATTATAACTTCACATTGTGGTCATCAAGTTTTCATTTATCCCCTCAAAAATCTACTTTAGTGTAAATCATCAACTCCGATACGGAATTGTAATGGAGTTCATGTAACGGAGTTGATGATCTTCCCATTATTCACCAGTCTATGACCACATGGTAATGGGTTTACATGGAATGGATGTGATTGTGATTGGGTACCTGATAAGTTTTTACTCAGCCATAGTAAAAAGCTCTGTTCATTTGCTACGAATGCCGATTGAGCTCATTTGGTAGATGATAAAAAAAAATTAATCGCGTAATAACGCGAAACTAGCGCGTTATAAAGCGAAACAGAACGCGTTATAACGCGAAACAAGCGTGTAATAACGCGAAACAGAAAGCGTTTTAACGCGAAACAAGCGCGTAATAACGCAAGAAAGCATATATAAGTACCGGTCTGACTACATTGGTAGAATAAAGCCACGGAATACGATAGTTTAGTTAGAATTTACTTCGAACTGGGTTTTTCATAAGCCAAAATATTTTTATGCAAACTGTTTTTAAAAAATGCATTAACTACCGGTAAAGGTAATTTCACTTGTATGTATATTTCAGCAAATCATGATGGTCGTTGTCCAAATCTTCTGTCGGTTGAAACTTTGAAACCATCAATATACAGTGGCGTAGCTTGGGTCCAGAAAAGTGGGGGGTGGGCACTATCGTTCAAAATATTGAGAATTGGTTACAGGGGCGGATCCAGGAATTTTCAAAGAAGGGGCGTAACTTGGGGGGGGGGGGGTGACAAGACGCCATGCGCGTAAAAATGGTTGAAAAAATTCTTTATGCAGTGCTGTAGGAAGCAAATAAAAAGGTGTTTTTAAAAGGGCTTAGGTTTGAGGTAATTTCTGTGGAAACGCTGGGTAAAATCAGAGAATTTTTTATGTCCCAGCATAAATTCTCTGATTTTACCCAGCGTTTCCACAGAAATTAGGTTTGTTTATACTTTAAAAATTAAAATCTACCAATGTAGTCAGACCGTACTTATATATGCTTTTTCGCGTTATTACGCACTTTTTTCGCATTATTACGCGCTAGTTTCGTGTTATTACGCGTTTGTTTCGCGTTATAACGCGCTAGTTTCGCGTTATTACGCGATTATTATTTTTTTATCATCTACCAAATGAGCTCAATCGGCTTTCGTAATTTGCCACCCAAATGGCGTAACAGTGGTGATGGGTTAATTAAAAAACAAACCAATGGTGCACTTTTTCTCCAGCAAATGGGTTGGAGACAAGGGAAGTGTGGGGGCAGCCATTGCAATGTGGTCCCAATAAACAAATCATTTGATTTATTGGTCAAAGTGTGTAATATGATAGCAGAATTGTACTTGTGTAACGGAGGTGATGAAAATTCACGACAAGGAACTCGGGGTGCACCAACCATACACTACTGCGGTACTCTAACCACTGGGCTACGGAGGTCCCCCACATGACTGCTTAAAGCCCTTACAACTGGTCCCCGTGAGGCGGGGAGAGATGTGTTTATAGTGTGTGTGTGTGTGTGTCCTTGCTTGAGCGGCCCGTATTTCCAACAGCTCTTTTTAGTGCCACTACACTTGTACAATCTGACGAAGGTAATAAAACTGCACATCCTAGACCATTTACCCTCCATCTGGACATAGAGCTGTGCGGACAGGAGATGAAATCTCACCTCAGAAAATCTGGCGAAGGTAATCAAACTGCACATCCTAGACCATTTACCCTCCATCTAGACATAGAGCTGTGCAGACAGGAGATGAAATCTCACCTCTGAAAATCTGGCGAAGGTAATCAAACTGCACATCCTAGACCATTTACCCTCCATCTAGACATAGAGCGTGCGGACAGGAGATGAAAACTCGCCTCAGAAAATCTGGTACGACCGAAGATGGAACTAGGGACCTTCATGTTGAAGATTTGGCACTCTAGATGATTCCTTTGGCGAAATTTTAAATGTTTAATGCTTCACAACTTCTAAAGGCTTTTGCCTTTACAGGAGGGCATAATAAAAATTCGGTTTTCATTTTTGCATGATAATTTGTTTGTTTGTGATATTAACTCACTTAAAGATAATCCATGTCATAACGGATTGCTTACTGGTATTTTCCAAAAAGCTTTTTAAAATATGAAAGCGTGCAGATTGTTTTCTTGTGGACTTTGGATTAAGGAAAATAAAACCCATGTTTTAATATAAATTCTCTTTCATATCTGAGTCCTTATTAATTTCATGTCGCCGCCGTTTTCAGAACTTAATTAGTATACATAACGCGTACACGTCAAAATTTTGTGTAATTTAAGAAAACCAGTTTCTTTTCAACACGCCAGTATTCCACAGTCGTGACGTGAGTCACGTTAAGAAAGTCCAAGGCTCCAAGCACGGGGCATTTTGATATAATATAACCGAACGAAGAGAGTGGATGCATGTATCGGGATTAAGAGCTGGATTTTGATATTCAAGGACATTGGATCTACCGGTAATTATATTCATTACATCTTTGTAAGTGATAATTATGGCAATATTATTATTATTATTATTATTATTATTATTATTTTATTTATTTATTTATTTTGTTTTTGATGCTTTTGATATTTTATCATAAGATTGGCTATTGATGCTTATTCCGTATTAAATTATAAATAAACGTGTGACGAAGGTCATTAGATATTGCAGCATTCGTATATAGTTTAATTTTCATAAAATATCCAAACATTTTCCCCCCAAAAGGTCTATGATTTGTACATTTGTTACATTGTTTCTCATATATTACTTTAATATTCCCCCAATATCAAAACGTCTATTTCAACAGAGAATATATCAGATCCATTGATGACGTCATTAATAAATTTAACTCCAAAGCTACATCAAGACACTATAGGTTAGCGTGTGTTCGCGAAGAGCAAAGTTAACATTGTCGTAAGGAGAACGAAATTTAAATCTCTAGAACGCACTTACTCCAAAGGAACCTGCTCAGTCGACATTCACGCACTTTCTTTTCGCATTGCAAGCAGTAAACCAACACCTGTGTAGAGGTACTTTATTTCTCATCAGCATTTTTTATACTAGTCGGCGAACAAACTCACTTTCCTGTCGTCAAAATCATGTCATGTCAAAAGGTACTCTTCTCTCCTATTAAAAGGAATATTTTTCTTGTTCCCGTCAACAAAACCACGCCCATGTGAAATATTATGTGCACTATACTGGTCCAATGCCCAGGTGTTAACATTTCAGATGCCCATACATTTACCTACAGTTAAAATTTCCGATGCCCATTTGCTTGCAATTGTTAACATTTCCGATGTCCATTTGCCTGCACTTTTAACATTTCCGATGCCCAATTGCCCATAATTGTTGGAATATCCCGTGTCCATTTACCACCAATTCCAAACATTTGCAGTATGTTTATGATACATACGGTTTCCATCATTGCGACGATCCATTGTATCACATTCCACGGAACAACCGGCGTTAGACTGATGGTTTATCATTTGATTTGAAATCAAATGTTCGGGGTCAAAGTCGGGTCATATTTAAGACTTTTTACTAGTCAGTTTATGTACATGTATACCCTCGCCAATCGCTCGTCAAAAGAACTGGAAATTAAAAACAATTGTAATGAGACTTCAAGAAAAGGTCTAATGTCAGAATAGTCATGACACGTTATATAACTCAAACTGTATATGTGTACAACAAAAGACAAAATATATACCAGCGCACCTGTAACAGGTGACATTATAAGTTAATAATATTGTCGGGATGTAGTGACAAGTAACCTAAATCTCATTCCTGAAACGTACAATTTGTCACTGCTTACACAAAAGTTCCTCACAAAGACCACGAAATTTTAAAAATGACTAACATGTGGGACCACGAAATGTTAAAAATGACTAACATGAGGGACTTTGCAGAATAAACGAAACTTTAAATACAAAGTAGATTAAAATCCCGTCGGAGTGAAATAGAGTTGAACCAATATGGGCCTTTCTGATTATCAGAACGACCCTTCCATTTAAGTGATTCAAGTGTAGGCCAAGAGATACGATTGATACCAGAATATCTAAAGAAATTCGAATTCGCTTACGGTTTTATGGAAAGGATTTAAGCGGCAAATCTCTGATAACTCAGGTCACGATATGGGATAGAGTCAGTTCACGAGTTGTGACAAAAGAATGCGTTTACAGCCAATTCACGACTTGTGACACAAGATGTTTTTACGGTCAGTTCACTAGTTGTGACAAAAGAATGCGTTTACAGCCAATTCACGAGTTGTGACACAAGATGTTTTTACAGTCAGTTCACGAGTTACAATATTTTAAACGTACAACTGTATACTGACACGAACCAGGAATTATTTTCTTTTCTTCTTTCTTTTCCCTCCAATGTCAGGAGAACCACTATGATGTTGTCTATAGCAACTGAGACACATGTACTGTTAAGCAACTGTGTACACGTGCAGGCATTAAAATAAAAAATAATATTCAACATATGGGATGTGATCTAGTATACATCCGATATCAATAAAAAAATCCATTAACAGTCATCTGAAAACTAGTACTAACATCATATATATATATATATATATATATATATATATATATATATATATATATATATATATATATATATATATATATATATATATATATATATATAAGTAAACATATGGTCTTATAATATACAATACTACAGGTACAGGTCTACCAAGGTAAAATGGCACATGTTTACAAACAAAACGATTCTAAGTTAAATAATAACAGGGGTGACAAAAGTATTACAGATTCAGTGATGCAATGAGTCCATGCAAGGCAATTATGTTTTACTTGTACAACCTATTTTCGGTAGACCGTATTGTTTTGGTTTTTGACGGAAACCGGATGTGTCACTTTACCTTGGTAGACCTATAAATATCGCCAACTGACTAAGAACACGGGGCATACAAGTCATATGTGTACACTGTCAGTTTTAGTAGTTTCTATCGCCCTGCTAAAACAATTAACATGCATGTTAAACGCTAGAGGAAAATCCATATACATGTATGTAGAATATTACTGCAGAGGTGGCATAACCTAACGACACAGCACTAACATGCACCCCACATTACGATAAAATATCCATACAAATACATCTTTCTGTATGCAAATTAAATGTAAAATGTAAATGTAAAAGTAATTGCTTCAGTGTTTTAGTTTATATCATGACCTGGGATACCAGAAGAGCATATGGATTAGTTACATCCAGTAATATGAATCAATAAATCTTGCAGCAATAGAACGGTCAGACATCTCAAATTTCTAACATTGATATGTTGTCTATCTTTATCATCGTTTTTACATAATTGTCACTGACATCATGTTGACTAAATCCGCTACGATTTGACTGCAACATATAAAATCACAGATACCAAAATGTTAGTTTTCATGGTGTCCAGGAGACAAAATATAAATCTGGTGAACATTGGACAAACACGGACTTATGAAAAACCAGAGATGGGATCAGGTGCCATGGAGGAGTAAGCATCCCATGTTGACCTGTTAAATCCGCCGTGAGTCCACAATTGCGTAAATTCCTGATAATAATCGTACCTTATCACTGACATTCCAAATTGATACCTAAATATAACAAGCACTAGTCCATGAGCTATGTACTTGATTAGCATTCTTTGATTTGATATTGAGGCATTGTAAAGTAGACTTTCTTTCTGTCATTTCAGTAATCTTCTGTACCCATACTGTCCAATTTTACTTTTCACAGATCTTTTCAAACTTCTTTTCTAGGCATATCATTTATCAAGTCAAAACAGACTCAAAGTCATATGTCCTCAAAATAATTTCACAAATATAAACCACCAATGTGAAGTAGAGTATTTCATCACTAGTTTTCGGATACCGATTTTTTTTTCATTGCATTTTTCCCCGTTACACATCCGAAATTGACCAGGATCTACAAATGTTTGTATTGGTAGTTACCCTGACAGAATATAAACCGCTGCATCAAAGGTTCACTCTGGTAAATTTTTCGCGTTTCCGAACTTGAGAGGTTTCCAAGGAACATTTGCTAACAGGGGACACTGACTCATTCCGAACACCTGGTCCCACCCCGTTTGAAATTCGCAATTGTTCTTCATGTTGAGACAGTTATTATATCTAATTTGTCGTATTCCACTGGACGTGGAGTTTAGTTCATGTCTTTCCTACATACAGGGTTTCGATCCTCAATGTGTCAGGTTAAAAGGGGACTGTTAGACCAAGAAACTTTGCCTGAAAAGAAAACCGAGTTATTGTCGCTTTTTTGCAACAGAAAAACATATTCGCCCAATCTTAAATTCGCCCTAAATTATTATAGTTATGTGGATAGCATGTGTATCCATGCTTCCGTTATTTAACTTGAAATGTTCGCCTTCATGTAATATTCGCTCTTTCAAATAAAGACGGAATTGGCGAAAATTAAACGGGCAAAACTTTCCTTTTACACATAATGAAAAATAAAAAAACAAAACTTTGCGACAATATATAATTATACCAAAACTGTTTTCAAATTAAATAAATGTATATAAAGCTACACTACGAATTAAAGAAATGTTTAAGAAACATGACGGGGTGATTACTAAATAAAATGAAGAGGGAATAACCAAAATATGTATACGCGGCTATTTTTGAATACCTAGGTACGTCTGGATAGAGTATATAATGTGATGATTTTCTCGTTTGCTTGTCACAAATTGTCACGCATTTATAACTTGAATTTGAAAAACTGAAATCTAGAACGCATTTAGTAAGTTAGTTTTAGCAATTAAGTTCCTGCATGTCAGATGAGGGTCACGATATATTACTTAACTTTCATATTTTTCATTGCTGAATAAATAAGTAAACAAAATCCCTACAAGGACAACAGATTCACGATTTGTAGGCCATTCCCATATAAGACAGGACTCCATACCTCCTTATATACATATATAAAATGCATTGGCTAATTTTGCATATAAATTCCAAAATAACGTTTATTTTTTACAATTAGAATGGTCTAATAATTAAAATTCTTCTTAAAAGTCAAAAGGGGTCAAGAGATTTTTATGATATATTTATCAGGAAATTTTATTGTAAACCAAAAAGTGAATTAAAATGGGAAGAAGAATTTCAAATAAGGGAAGACAAGAGTTGGTGGGAAGAAGTTAATATAAATGTGAATAAATTTTCAAATGATTGTATATTAAAATGGTTTCAGTATAGAATAATTTCATAGAATTCTAGGTACTAATTCACTTCTTCACAAACTTGGCCTAAATGATTCAAATATGTGTACTTTTTGTAATAACTTTCCAGAATCTATTTCCCATCTGTTTACCAACTGCAATTACTCAGTAACTCTTTGGAATAATGTAAAAGACTGGTTACAAATTTGTTTAAATACTGATATCAGTTTAAGTAAAATAGAAATAATATTTAATATTTCTGATAAAAATAAGATAATATGTGTTATTATCTGCCTAGTTAAACAGTACTTATATAGACAAAAACTGATGAAATGCATACCAACCTTTCAAGGTGCAAAACAATATATAATTAAATATGCCAAGACAGAAAAATATATATACATGACAAATTTACAAAGTGATTATTTTTTCAAAAAGTGGGGTTGGCTTAATAACAACTTGTAAAGATTTTTTTCTAGCCTTCTAAAAAAGTATTAAATACCTACATGCACATGTAATTGTGGTAGTGTGAATGGGTTGTTCTTTGTCAATTTGTGATTGTCATTGTCTTTTTATAGCTATATTCTATCTAGCTTGTCTATTTGTTTTTCTCCCCCCCCCCTTTTTGTGTGTGTGTTTTTTTTTTTTTTTTTTTTTTTTTTTTTTTTTTTTTTAGTCTTTCATGTGAAAGTGTGGTTGTCATTGTCTTTTGTGTGATCTAAAAAAAAAAAAAAAAAATGGTACCTCACAATTACAGAAATGATTAGCTTCATTCTTTCTTCTTTTTTTTGTTTCAGTGCCCATTTATATTATAAGAACGGCGCTTCTATGTACGGTGATGAATCCAGAGCAACTCAACTCTGGCATCATCTTGTATTATGTTGTCTGAGTACCAAATAAAAAAAAAAAAAAAAAAGAATGGTCTAATAACGGTCTCATATGGTAATATTTAAAATAAAGGTATACCAAATACATATATTGTACCATATGAATGTACTCTATCATATAAGTGTCTAGTGATATCGTCTAAATAAATGTATACCATCAAATGAATCTATTGTAAACTATAAGTATACCGTATCCTATAAGTATATATATATATATATATATATATATATATATATATATATATATATATATATATATATATATATATATATATATATATATATATGGTGTGTGTGTGTGTGTGTGTGTGTGTACTGTATCATATAGTTCCATTCTAATACATAGAAACTATTCATCAAACTTTAAAGACGATAACGAAGTTTACATTGATTTTGCATGGATTGTCCTTTTTCATCCTGATTAACAATTAATAACAAGTTTATTTAATTTATAAATCCTTATATTTCACTACCAAAAATGTTATGAAATAAATTTATTGTAAACTATATTTATACTGTATCATACAAATATTAACAATACCAAAGTTATAGGTTTACAAAAAAATCAGATAAAATGCTCAAAACGATCGTTTCTGTCAATATGACTTAATCAGTTGAGCTCGGATTTAATATAAATGTATATTTCCGAAAGAAAAACTGGTATCGTACAGGGCCAAATAATAAATCTATATTATATTCTTTTTTAAATGTTTAACACCAAATGAATTAATTATAAATGTAGATTCTATATTATTGACCTACTATATAAATTAATTATATAGATCTAAATGTAAAATATATTTTTTTCATCTATACTATATATATATATATATATATATATATATATATATATATATATATATATATATATATATATATATATATATATAGATAGATAGATACATTGCAACAAATCAATGTATACACCATATACATAATATATTTCATATATTAATATAAGTAATATATTAATTACTATTTAATGGCATAACTATTTATTGTATCCATGTAAATGTATTGAAACAAAAGTATTTTATCATAGAAATTAAACATATTCTATAAATGTAATTTACATAAACTGAAATTGTTTCTCCTGTAAAACTTGCGCCAATGCAGCGATTAGTTTCGAAATAACGAAGCATACCTTCATTGACACAGGGCTTCGGTTTTAAGTAGAAAGACGTGAGAAAGTCGATTCTGTCGTGAGTTAAATTAAGGAAAAGTTAATCAAAACCTAAATTTTGCTTTTATATTTTCTGAAATTCAAAGAAATGAAAATACACTGCCCGTATCACCAGAGACACAAGTGACATGTAATTAATTATATGAACTTCTAGTGAAGTCCCATGACGTATTTTTGATGAACTACATTGTAATGAGGCTCGTGCCAGTGACTGTCAGTCTCTGTTAGTATACATATACTTAAACAATGACTGACAGCCACTGGCACGTGCCATGCACGCACATGTATACTCTGGGATCCAGAGTAAAAGAAAGTGTACCGAAAATAAATCATATAGTGTTAGTGAAAAATGTATAAATTCTACCATTTGATATTTATAAATATATATTATAAACATAAAACCAAAGTTGAAATGCTCAAGACGATCGTTTTTGTCAATCAGACCTCTTAAAGTATCCATTCAATTCTACCCTTAGACAGAGGTTTATTTTTAAATAACAGACAGACGTCACGACAGTGTCGATGTAACGTAGAATGTTGACCACTCCCCTAAGAAATCGACCCGGTGAGTGATTTTTCTACGTTTAAAATTGAACGGATTACTTTTCTTGGTAGATAATCTAAAAGACCAAAACTTGTTAAATTTGACATGGTTAATATGTATCGTTTTTGGTTTTAATACTATCGATCACGTACCATTGAAGAAAGTTACTTCGTTCTGCAACAAATACACAAACCCAAAAAGGGTGGGCCACCCCTGTTAGTAAATTTTTGAACTGGAAAGGGGGATCCAACCCCAAAAATGAATGAAACTACATTTCTGGTAAACGTTCTCCCACCAAACCACCGGAACCTTCCCCTGGTTCGACCAATGCTTTTTTTCTCAATATTTGACTATCAATTCACCTTTTAGTTACCTAAGTTGTTTCCAAAAATAATCAAATTCCATAAGTTTAATGTTTCACCAGTTCCTTTACACTGATTTTCATATTTATCTTATAAATGTATGTAATAAATATTCGGGAATATCATCAATATTTCCCTTAGGACTATGAACAATTTTAAATCAAGATTCATGCATTTCAAAAATACACGTATTTACTATAAAACGCAGCCTTTGAGTTTTTTGGATGGAAAATTGATTACCCTTCCCATTACTTCAGATTATTATTTAATCAAACGTAAATTTTCTTTTCAGACAATGGTTTGGATGTTCAAGGTATTATTCGCCGTAGCTGTACTGTATCAAAATGCCGATTCACAAATTCCTGAGATAGACATTAAATCATATCCACTGCTTCCTCCTGGTCCTGGTGCCCCTGTTATAGATGCACCACCTGGAATAAACTTTGGACCACCACTTCCCCCACCGTCTGCTTTGCTTTCATCATCCACCGGAACCAATTTTCCACAAACATCTATCACGGGTCCAGGTACCACGGAAGAGAATGTATCAACTTCCGGTTCAATTACCAAGTATCCTGACAGCATTACTGGTGAGGCTAGTTACAAAGTGTCTGGTGGAAGTTCGTCGCGTACTGAAGGAAATCATGATGGCGTCAAAACTTACACAATGCCCAGAATTGTTTTCAACAAAAACAGAAGTAGTGGTTCAATGAGGAACGTATTTTTCCCTCCTCGCAGTCAACAGATTAATTTTTCAATGTCCAATACGAACACTTATTTAAACCCAATTACAAGTAATCCGACCAATGTTGCAGTCCCTGCGTTAACAGAGAAAGAAGTTAGTGGTAATTTATTAGTAGGCAAGATTAGTTCACTGAATGACAACTGCACAGATGGAACCGGATCCGGATGTGGAGTACCCATACAGCATACGCCATCCATGGACTCAGGCGATGCTTCTGATGCTGTTTCTCTCGGATCTGTTGAAAACGGAAAGGGGACAGTTCATGGTGCTATATCAAACGATAAACAGAATATATTTTCATTTGTTAACACAAACATGATAACTGCAGATTGTGTAAATGGAAAAGGGCCAGGATGTGGAATTCCCATTAAATTTGAAGTCCCAGAGACGACCCCTGTGAGTGATACATTAAGTGACGAGGGCGTTACACAAGCGAATGTAAACAAAACTGAAATTGGTTTCGATATTGGTAAAGATAAAGTTATTAGAGACCCCCAAAATGTCACAACTAAAGAGCCCACAAGAAACAACGTGTATGGAGTTTTGGAAACTGGCAGTTCGAATGAAACTTCTGCTATTCATAAAACCGTGTCGTCAGGATTGCTACACACATATCCACCTAGTTTAAGTACAATACAGAAAGGTAGCAACACCGATACAAAAGGCGCATCATTCAGTTTTTCGAGCAAACTAAGTGATCAGTTAAAACCATCGTCATACAAAATTATTCAAGATACAGGATTTTCTCCGAAAGATGTCAAGAGCGAAAGGAACATATTTTCTGCCAGCATGTTCACTGATGTGGATAGATCTCCAGGCGGTAGCGTTGCACCTTTTCAAGAACATCAGATATCGAAATCCCCCCTTGAAGCGTACATAGTTGACGTTGCAGACGACGGTGCCAGTAAAACACAGGAGGCCAAATCAGAACCTTTCGTAGGGTATAACCAAGCCATTGGTGTTGATTCTCATCATTCAGAGACAACTACTTTAGGAAATCAAAACACAAATGATTTTGGTATTTATGTTGCTATGACTTCAGACGGTACAGGAAATATCGATGATAATGTAGGGATCCATGAAAGCAACGTATTAAACGTTGTGCAGATAGGTACATTAACAGGTGCCCCCCTTTCTGTCAAAGGCGACCAGTTAAATATGAACAATTCTATTTCAACTGATCAGAATTTACAGGGAATTGGAATTAATAAGCAAAGGGAACAGATAAACAATCAATCGTTAAATTTCTCACTTAAGACTCAGAATGAACTCAACTCCTCGGCAGACATATTTATTAATAATACTACAACTTTACCAAGTGACACGTTCTCTGGAGCAGGGAAACCACCGATAATTGATCCCACATTGGTCCAAGAACTGATATCAAACTTAACACATTCGGACAATGTATCCAATGCTGAACCAATGGCTACAGTTGTGATAGAAAATAACCAGAATACCGGTGTCCAAAAAAATGCCAGCTCAAAAGTTCAAAGTGAGAAAATAACAGACGATCAAAACATTCTCGTGGACAACAAAGAAAGCAAAGGTTTCATTGGAAAGATGAATCCTGACGGTACATGCTATTGTTATCCGCCGCCACCATCTAGTACGTCTAAACCCGAGGTATACCGGTATTCAGATTGCTTACCCTATAGATCTACATAATCATTTAAGTTATCCTTTACTATACAAAAATTTTAATGAAAGATATAGTAAAGGAGAAATATTGTTTTTTCGTATCTATGGACATCACCGTCCCATAAATATGTCATAGTTTGATACTCATAAATATGACTGTAAATTCCACGGTATTCAATATGTCGAGACAACAAACTAGGCCAAATTCAAAATCTATAACGACGATTGAGTCGACATTCCTATTCGATTAAACCGTTTTCATGGGCAGCGGAACATTTTAAAGGGGCATTATCTGTGTTTACCAAAAAACGATCATTTCGATTTTTTCTACTTTTACTTGATGTACAATAACAAGTAAAAGCTATACACAGGCAAACATATCTTATATTCCTATATATTCTGTGAAAATAATGTCAGGTCCAATGTGATATGCATATACAAATAGTAAGGTTGAGTTAATCAATTGTAATTGAGAAAGTGCCAAAGCTGGATTTCTCAAGTAATTTTCACAAAATATAGAGGGATTTAAGAATTTTGTACCTCTGTTTATCTCTTTCTTCTTGTTTTATATCAATCTTAGTAGTAAAAAAGGAAGAGAAATTGAAAAACCACAGCTAATGCCCTGTATTTGTATATCGCATGTTAAAATGTCACATGACTTGTAAAATGAAGTGAAGGAATTCCAAATGAGTATACCCTAATATTGTATACGTACTTAAGATATTATCATAATGTTACTCGTACCTTAGATATTATCATTATGTTATATACATACTTAATACATTATCATAATGTTATATACGTACTTAACACGTTTTTATAATGTTATATACGTACTAAAGTCATTATAATAATGTTATATACGCACTTAAGATAATATCATAATGTTATATACGTACATACTTAAGACATCATATTATAAACGTACTTAAGACATTATCATAATATTATATAAGACATTATCATAATGTTATATATGTACTAAAGACATTGTAATAATGTCATATACGTACTTAAGACATAATGTTATATACTGAATGTTATGTTATGTATTTAAAACATTATTGTGATGTTATGTTTGTACGTAAAACATTATCATGTTTGACAGGTATCTTAATGGTTTCTCCTTGGCGGAACATCGGACTTTAAACCATGATGTCTCTCACCTCTAGTCAGTGTTGCATCTCTGTGACCGAGTGGTTAGAGCATCACACTTTAACCCATGAAGTCTCTCACCTCTAGTCAGTGTTGGGGCCTCTGTGACCGAGTGGTTAGAGCATCACACTTTAAACCATGAAGTCTCTCACCTCTAGTCAGTGTTGGGGCCTCTGTGACCGAGTGGTTAGAGCATCACACTTTAAACCATGAAGTCTCTCATCTCTAGTCAGTGTTGGGGCCTCTGTGACTGAGTGGTTAGAGCATCACACTTTAAACCATGAAGTCTCTCACCTCTAGTCAGTGTTGGGGCCTCTGTGACTGAGTGGTTAGAGCATCACACTTTAAACCTTGAAGTCTCTCACCTCTAGTCAGTGTTGGGGCCTCTGTGACTGAGTGGTTAGAGCATCACACTTTAAACCTTGAAGTCTCTCACCTCTAGTCAGTTTTCGGGCCACTGTGGCTGAGTGGTTAGAGCATGGAACTTTAAACCATGAGGTCTCTCACCTCTAGTCAGTTTTGGGGACATTGTGGCCGAGTGAGTAGAGCATCACGCTTTAAACCATGAAGTCTCCCACCTCTAGTCAGTTTTCGGGCCACTGTGGCTGAGTGGTTAGAGCATGGAACTTTAAACCATGAGGTCTCTCACCTCTAGTCAGTTTCGGGGACATTGTGGCCGAGTGAGTAGAGCATCACGCTTTAAACCATGAAGTCTCTCACCTCTAGTCAGTTTTGGGGACATTGTGGCCGAGTGAGTAGAGCATCACACTTTAAACCATGAAGTCTCTCACCTCTAGTCAGTTTCGGGGACATTGTGGCCGAGTGGTTAGAGCATCACACTTTAAACCATGAAGTCTCTCACCTCTAGTCAGTTTACGGGCCACTGTGGCTGAGTGGTTAGAGCATCACACTTTAAACCATGAAGTCTCTCACCTCTAGTCAGTTTTCGGGCCACTGTGGCTGAGTGGTTAGAGCATCACACTTTAAACCATGAAGTCTCTCACCTCTAGTCAGCGCGGGTTCGACCCCAATTCGAACCTGAGCTGATTTTCAGGAGAAAGATTGCTAGTTGTGAAAGACCAGTTGTCTCTTCATGCGTAAATTGTAATCAGGTCTACAGCTCCACTACTGAAAGCTGGTTGTACACGTAATGTGAATCCAGAAAATTACGCGGTACTTTATTCTCGCGGTACATACGTTCTAAATTTATCCGCGATATGATGTTTTCACGATTTCGAATGCCATTTTTATCATACTATTGTTATTCTTCATTACGCTATAATTTTATTTTCGCGAATGAAAGCTCTCGCGAAATTACGCGTAAATAAAATTCTCGCGAATTAAACCGGATTTACAGTAAACAAAGGCCTATCTTAGACGTTACTTTCTGTGGTTTGCCCCTGTGTACACCTACTGTGTGTCCCAACAACTTTGGAAAGTGTATTTTTTATTTTGTGAATATTTCGTAAAAATGCTGTCACGTGTAAACATTATCTACTCAGTCATAAAACATATCCAGAGTCACGCACTCTTGTCCGCATTGATTACATTTCAACATTCGCAAATGGAGTCAATGGGAGAGTCGATTCACGTTTCGCTAGTATTTTTAATCCAGTGTCCTTTGTGACTTAAGAGTGATGAGATGTATACATTCCGATAAAAAAATTCATTTGAAAATCAGCAACAACAATGGCCTCTGCCATTACCGCTTATCGAGTTAAAAAAATCATAAATAATTTAGATCTAACTAGGATCTCGATTATTGGAGGGTCTCATTCATATTGAAATGAAGAATTAATTGTGACTATGACATTCTTTAATAAATATAACAGCAATAACGTTAATAGACAATGTGATGGTTTCTTTAACGAAATCTTAAAAATCCTTTCACGTTGGCTGGGACACATAGTAATATATTTGGCAATATGGTTATATATCATGTAATGTGCCCAAAACTATGATATTAGAGGAATACAATTAACTATGATCTTTAACTCAGTGTTACAGCATTTCCAACGTTATCAATATACTTTTTGTAACCCAATAAATGCAACGTGGATGACATGCAAGTGTAATATAATTATATATTACAATATTGTTATGTTTTTAATCCAGATATGTAATATTGGTATTTCAGGTATTACAGGCAGAGGCAAAGCTAGCTACAATGATTAATGGTAATTTGTTAATTGCAAAAGTTCCGAAGACTAAAATTCCTTTCAGAGACTCAAAATTCGAAATTCCAAATTTAATTATCGAGCCGGTGATAATAGAGACACTACCAACAACTCCATCTCCACAAAGTACGACGACATCCCATTTTACTTTGGGATCTGATGTATTAAGCAGCGATGAATCTAATATAGTGGTTTTGGCGGCAATCCCAAAGAAGGAAGGAATAATTCCAAGTACAATCAGTGTGACACTTGATCCCAACGTTGGAAATGTAGTTATTACAACCTCCCCTCCCCCTGTTACGACTACTGCAGCATCAGCTACTAAAACACAAAACGACTTCAGTTTGAGCAAAGAAACATCTGGTGCAAAATTCTCTTTCAAAAAGCTTGATAAAGTGATAAGTGAAACCAAATTTCCAGTATTATCGCCAACATTTTCTGGAAACGACAGTGGAAAAGCCGATGACAGCAAAGACATTTCTGTCGATTCCAATTTAAATGTCATCAACATAGCATTAAACAAAACCACTGATATTGAGACACATACAGTTGCAGGATCACCGGATGTCAAGGTACAAATTGCTGGCGAAGTACCAAAGGAAAATGTTACATTCACTATATCGACTACCAAAGACGGCACTTTATTGGATGCTACGAATGCAGTAAGTGTTGATATTAGTTCTAGAGATGATAATATTATAACAAGCACAGATAATATCAGCACGAGTGTATCTGATAACATACAAGACAATACTCCACCTAAACCTGAACAGGCTGATACATCAGTGCTTGTGTTGCCTTTGAATGCTGACATGTATGCTTCACACTTCAATATTGAAAAACAGCCTGTTGTTGTCAAAGGTCTGGCGTCCCTGGAGATAAATGTTAGTCTAGACGGTCAGCTGGCAAGTGTATCAATCCCACCCATCGTGAATATTACTGACGACCAAATCGGCCTGTCAAATGCATCAGCGGTCGAAGTAGTGCAGGATAGTTTGAGCAAGGATTCGGTACAAAATATAAAACTAGATATTGATACGTCAAAAGATTCTAAAGCGCAGAACCCAGATGTTAATAAAATAATTGTTAACGAAACAGTTGGAATTCAAGACAATGTGATAAATGACGTAGCCTCCATAAGTATTGAAAATCAAACCTCTGTAATATCACCCACTGGAAATGATGTTTTGACAGATTCAAAACCACAAACACTTTTAGATATTACACCCGGAGTTCTATTTAAGGGCAATTATACCCAAGGTCCCAACATTGGTGTTGCTTCAGAAACAAAAATTATGAACGCTGTTGTGATGCCTTCCATTGTACACACCAAAGAAGATAAAATTGAAGCATACGTGGTTCGGGGAACAGATATTCCAGTTCCACCGCCGTCAACAACAGCAGCAACAACAAAAATAACAACAACAGCGGTACCAAGTAAAACTTCTGTGGTATCCTCGGCCTCTCCTGATATCAAAGTAATTACTTTGCCTGCAGACAAAACCAAAACGGTATATAGCATATTAAGCTCAGTAGATAACATGAAAACATTAGTTCCAATAGATGAAAGTAAATTGGCAACTGATGAAACAGGCAGCATTAAAGATTCTACAAAACCGAGTGAAACCATTACTGCACCAGCTAAAGATAGTTTGCTGGGGAGAGAGGAAGTGAAAACAATTGATGACCCAGTATATTTTTGGACGCCTATTCCAGAAAAGACTGCATTCGACATCGGTAAATTGGAACCAGTTGTTTCTGCACTAAATGACATTAAATTCAACATAGATATGAAAAGGACAACACAACCAGTTTTGCCAGTATCTAGTTTGACACCAAACGCTGGTACTCTGTCAGGAGATTTGTTTACACCTGGAAAAGATTCAACTATATCCACTGAAACAAAATCATTTGGTTCTGTTGCACAGCCTGTTTTGACAGATTCGTATGTCACATTGCCTGAAACACGTGACTTGTCAGATTCTATATCAATGCGCACAGACACAATGACTGCATTACGTAAAATAGATACAGCACATTTCACAGATAAAGACGTTTCGGTTCAGTTAGGCGAACCTACTGCTACTGATAGTTATGTTGTCGACGATCAAATTGTCCAGATGGAGTCTGGCATCCCCGGATCATCTATCTCAGCTATATCCGACAAAAGTCTATCAGATTTTGCAGGCAGTAAAGTACATACTTTTTTCAGTCTACCAAATGTGGCAGGAGCAATGTCATCGACGGATGTGAGTTCAGTAAGGGGACCGAGTTTGCCAAACGCGAGTGTAGTGAAAGACGTTCTATTAAATGTTCCAGTTGGACCTATCGATCATGTAAAGCAGATCGAAGTAGATTCACTCCACGATATTGTACAGAAATCGCCAGATATGAAGACAACCTCCAGTGTGGTAGCAACAGATGGACTTTCCCATGGAGGTATCGACAAAATGGCAATTATCCCAGGAGATAAATTAAAGACAAACGATGCTGTACCACAATTTATAACGAGTGCTTCGGAAGTAAATCGTTTCTCTTTGACGGGTGAGCATATTGCGACCGACAGAAAATTTAGTATAACAGAAAAAGATACTTCTTTGGGATCTATACAGACACCGTTAGAAAGCAACATTCCATTAACTGGTACTACAAGACCTGTTGTTTCTGGTGAAAGTCTGAACAATATTACAAAAAAAGAAGCCGAGAGTTCAGTTGTTAGCAGTGGAGCCCCCGCAGACAACAGCTTCATAATCGACGGTGCTCAAGCTTGGATAGTGGGGCTTATTTCCGGAAATGACGCAGGAATACAAAATACTTCCACTAGCGTAGATTCTACTGTTCGTCAGAAAGACACATTTGTAACCCTAACGCCAGATATCACACCACAGACGACGACAAAAAGTATTGTTAGTACAGCTGCCAAACCAAAAGGTCCAAATTTGAAAGGTAAGGGTATGTTGCACATCTATCTGTCTGAATTGTAAAAGTTTAATTGAAATCGATTATAAGACGCAATGTTCAGTGGTAAATTAAAACTGTATACCTGGAAAATGGTAATCAACAGAACGTTAAAAGTAAATGCTACATACCTGCGAAATGGTAATCAACAGAATAATGAAATATAAAAAAATTCTCAGATTCCAAAGTATAAATCTTTAGGATGTCAAGGTAAAGATACAAATCTGGCAAAATGGACAAACACGGACCTCTGGAAACCAAGAGGTGGGATCAGGTGCCATGGAGGCGTAAGCATCCCCTGTTGAC
Source organism: Atrina japonica (assembly GCA_030159075.1). NCBI lineage: Eukaryota > Metazoa > Mollusca > Bivalvia > Pterioida > Pinnidae > Atrina > Atrina japonica. The sequence continues at coordinate 161,484 of BROG01000733.1, read as the reverse complement.
CGGTCACACTCGCCGTGAGTCCACAGTCAAATCCAAATGAAATACATGAGGAATGAATCCTCGTCACAATTGGTACAGACGTCCAACCAACCGCCAACGAAAGGCAACTCAGCATTTCACTTAGTGAAACAGAGTAATCACAAACACGACTACCATAAAACTTGCGGAACGCCGACACCAAACGCGGTTTTCGATATCCCTGTGTCAATAATTTGTCAGTGAGTAGTTTACATCTGTATATGAAATATTCATATGTTGAACACGCCCTGGCATATCGGATCTTTTTTATACCAACTTCAGTGTATTTACATGTGAATTAGAGTGGTGTTGGACAAAATAAGTATTATGATAACCAGTCACTAGATATTTAAATTTTCGGGTACCACCTTTAGTGAAAAAACAGTTGTCTATGATGCTAAAAAGTCTTCTTTTTTTTTATGTGGAATTGTTGTGTAAAGAGTAGAGAAGTCGTATGTATTGATACTGTGAATTTGAGAAAATTTGTGTGCCTCCAAATTTTCTAAAAGTTGTTTAAAATTCTTAAGTATCCAATTCTTTATTTACACTGCTTCTGGAATAAGCAACTGTACAGTATTGCTGAAGTTTCTCCTTAACGGCTGTCAATATCTTGGTAAGGAGTAAAGATAAAAGTTTGGTACAACAATAAATAATACATACCTGGGGAATGGTAATCAGCAGAATAACACAAATAAATGATTCATCCCTGGGAAATTGTAATCAACAGAATAATAAAAATAGATAATGCATACCTGGGACATGGTAATCAACAGAATATTAAAAATGAATAATGTATACAAGTGAAATGGTAATCAATAGAATATTAAAAATGAATAATGCATACCCGGGAAATGGTAATCAACAGAATAATGAAAATAGATAATGCATACCTAGGAAATGGTAATCAACAGAATGATAAAAATAGATAATGTATACCTGGGAAATGGTAATCAACAGAATATTAAAAATGAATAATGCATACATGGGAAATGGTAATCAATAGAATATTAAAAATGAATAATGCATACCTGGGAAATGATAATTAACAGAATATTAAAATTAAATGATGCATACCTGGGGAATGATAATCAACAGAAAGTTAAAAGTAAATTCTACATACCTGGGAAACGTTAATTAGCGGAATATTAAAAGTAAATACTGTATACAGGTTTACCAAGGTTAATCTATTTTCCAAAAATAGGTTGTACAGATAAAACATCCCTGCACGGATTCTGTACATTATAGAAGCTAGAATACTTTTGTGTCGACAAGAAGCATGTCACACCTGTTCTGATTTAATTTTGTGTTTGTAAACATGTGCCAATTTACCTTGGTAGACCTCTGGGAAATATTGCGCTTGGTCATTGTTGCCTTTTTAATTTTTTTTATCCAACATATACAAGGTATCTCTGTTTTTGTTGCCTGTTATACGTGTTTTCAGAAAACATTGAAGTAGAACTTTATTTAAACTTATTACTTATTATTGTCAGGCCGCTTTATAATGACCTTTGTTATTCCGAGAATTTCACCTACCGACAGGATTTGGTCGAGAATAAACGTATGTGTTACCGTCGATATAACGGGACTTTGACAGTAAAAAGTCTGAATAAACATACATTTTGGGCGAAAAATCCTGTCATACAACGACGCAAATATATCCCAAAGATTATTGGTAGCTTGTACTCAAAGAATGTGTTTCCAATTGAATTGATAAATGGTACCGTAGTTATCACATTATTCCAAATTCAAATAAACCTTATTCTATCTATGAGCTGCTGTAACAACATCGATATCTATGTCTATGAGAAAGAGAGAGGAACTTTCTATATTATTGAGATATATGTTTTTCTTATTACAGCCTTGTGTTTGTTGTATCTTGGTGCATTTATCGATGGAGTTGGGTACGCACCGTATCCTCGTATTTGCCAAAAGTTTGTGCAATGTTTCTACAATGGAGGCAAACTTAAGACATTAGAGAGGGAATGTCCATACGGCATGTTTTGGGACCAAACGTTACTTTTGTGTCGCCGACCTTCAGAGGTGGCCTGTTTCGACGGTAAGTCTATACAATATACACAAATACGTCTCGTTTTATTGAAATCAAATCATCTAAAACATATGATAGATATCCGGAATTCTTTGTTTAACTGTATTTGATCTGGTTTGATATTTCTTTGTCTAACCCTAGGTGAGACGGCTCGTTCTATGACGTCATATAAACAAAGATTTGAATACTCACCATTTATATACCTTGACTTAAATGTAAACTCCAGAATTTGAGTTGTCTTCATCCCGCATATTAGCTAGCGATTGATTACAATATTCTTTCCTGTACACGTGTAACCTTTTACATTCTTGCTCGTTTATTTACGTACTAGGGAACTAAATTCTAAAGTAATGCAAAATAAATATATAAGGTATTACTTTTTAAAACAGTTTTATGTTTAAACATTTCAATTTATTGGGTGATTTTAAATTTGAAATGACATCACACCGCATAAAACAATATTTCATTTTAAACCATACGATTAACTATTTCAAATCAATTTCAAATATTATTTCAGACGAATGTCTTGCACGTGGAGCATCCCATTATCCAAGATCAGAAGGCTGTAGAAGTTATTTCAATTGTGTTGATTTTATATCTATCCCATCTTGTTGTCCCAAAGGCTTCAAATATACTCCAATTGCGGGATGTGTACGAGTAGCTCCAAATGAAGTTTGTGACGACAGTTGTGGTGTTCCAGACAATTTCTTTAAGATAGTGAAAGGCGGTAAGTATAGTACGTTACAAATTGTCGTATCTTAGAAAAATACGATGTCACATATCACAGTAGGTGTCGGCACATTAAAGAACCCTCACTGCTCAATGACCGGATGTGCCTAGCATATTAGGCCAAACTTTGAAGCAGCCCTTCACCGGCATTTAGTGATGTTTCCATATGAGTGAAAAATTTTTGAGTGTGACGTTAAAAATAGAACAACAGACAATTTAGAAGCAAGGTTATATGGCGTTTCTCATTGCGTACAAGGAGCAATGGCAGTGTGCTATACTTTGGTATCTGAGATTTTTATATCTTAATTATTTTGATAGGTCCATTAAACTGTGTCGATGAACTCGCTGGTTTGAATGTAATATATTTACTAAGACATTGACTTAAGCCTAAAACTCATCAGCGATATAAAAACACATATAAAAGTATTAATCGTCTGGTGGTCCAAGAGACAAATCTTGTGAAAAGTAGACCAATACGAAACTACTGTAGTATGAAAGATAGGAGTACGTATCTACCTCATCTACAGAATATCAATGCTAATTTAATATTATTCCATTACATTACATGTTCTGATCTTTTAATCACATTTTCATTCCAGCCTGCCCCAGTATGCCCGATCCAGTTAATAAACATGGTTTCCTTATTAGCGAGTACGGGGGTCTGAGATTTCGTAGATGCCCTGCTGGGACGATTTACAGTGACAATCTTTGTAGATGTACATCTCACTTCAAATCAGATACCGGTGGCTTGCGAGCCCGTTCTAAAGGTAAGTTGACACTCATGATCACATCACATTATAACTCTAACACTAACAAACTGTGGTGTGCGCGTTGCTGAAAAATATTGAATTCCAGAAATTCTAATATCACAAACACACACACACACACACACATAATACTGTATGACTCTCGTAGTCGATTGATTAGAAAAGTATCGTGACGTCACAACTGCAGGTCATGACCTTTGGTAACACATTACAAACAATTGTTTTCAAATCGCATAATTTAGATTTTCCGCTATATCATTCAAAATTGGCAATACATGCATAAAGGGTTTTCAACAACTTTAGAAACTTGCAGAATCTGTGATATAGTTCTGTCTGTCTGTTCGCTCTAATATCGTATTTTGTCATTAAACGGCATGTTTTCAGATTATCCCAATACCACTTTTTTGTCATCTTAAAGCTTTTAGGTAAATATTTTTTTAAGACTTAAGAATATAGGGACACCAGGGTAACTAATTTTAAAAATTGCAAGATTTACGAAAATTCTTGTCTGCGAGAAAAAAAATAGTGCACTATTGGAAATATAAGAATTTCTATTGATAATCAGTTATCAGCATTTTGATAATCATAAATGTATTCATATTTACTATTTACATTCTAGATCTCATAATGCTGAAATACAACTCTCATTTATTACATCTTACAGTCTATTAGACATGTACATGTATATAATGAATTCAGACATTCTAGAGGATTGTTGCAAATGACTTACTGCAATATAGCATTTATTGTACCTGTCTGAGGATTGCTTAATTTAAAATTACCTTACTCAGATACCAAGGTATAAATCATTAGGATGTCCAGGATATAGGTACAAATCTGGTAAAAATGGACAAACACGGACCTTTTGAAATCAAGAGGTGGGACCAGGTGCCATGGAGGAGAAAGCATTCCCTGTATTCAGAGAGAGAGAGAGAGAGAGAGAGAGAGAGAGAGAGAGAGAGAGAGAGAGAGAGAGAGAGAGAGAGAGAGAGAGAGAGAGAGAGAGAGAGCGGGTTAGGTCTGAAATGAGATTAAGGTATCCATCAAAAGTTAATCTCTTTATCAGATCACCTTTTCCATAGAAAACACAATTTAAGGGTAAAAGGATTTGTCTATTACAGTGGACCTGCATGCACACATTGACACCTATAAATGTTTCCTTGTTATTATTTGCAGAGTGTTATCCGGAATTTAAAATGAACTTCGACACGGGCTTCCGTGATATTTCCGACGGAGGATTAGCTTTTGAACATAGAAATATTCTGATTCGTAACAATGCTGCAAAGTTTTCTGGCGATGGACAGATTTACATTTGGGGATTTACCAGCCGTTTTCTAGGGAAAACATTTGCCATTAGTTTAAGAGTAAAACCTAAAAGAGGCGGAGGAATGGATAAACCTGAACCTATTATATCAAACTGTGGTCGTCATGGAGATGCAAGCGTAGAAATTTATATATACAAAGGAAGAATGAGATTTAAAGCAAAAACATCAAACACGGATAGCATTGTTACTGCCACGACAAAATATATTGTGAGTATATATCTAATAAACATAATAACAAAGTTATCATTTTTCAAAAAACGAGTGGGGGGATCAAATGTTCAAAACGACCATTTCTGTCAATAACACAGTTGTGTTCAATTTAAAATAGATGTAGAGTTCGGAATATATAAATATATATATATATATATATATATATATATATATATATATATATATATATATATATATATATATATATATATATATAATAAATTGTACGTGTTATGTTATTCCCTATGAAACAATATTAGTCAGACGGGAATCATTTTAAGGATTTAATTAAAATCAAGAGACTAAATGATCACCAGAGCATGTCGTAATGTATGTGAAAAAGAGTTCAGATATCATTACGGGTTAAGGTGCTGTATCACTACTTATTATCAGACCTATATCTTTGTGACAGTTAGGAGATTCTACTACACTAAAGTTAAGAAGTTTAAGTAAACAAACAACCAGAATTAACTTCATGTGCCCTTAAAGTATGATGTTTCTCACATACGTAGAATACTTTCTCAGGTTTTGATTAATTAAGCAATTACGTTAAACTATTTTTGTGTAATTACAGGAAGAAGAATGGAATACCGTGACTTACTACTACAATGGGAAAATATTTGGCGGTAGTTGTGGAGCTGATACATTTTCAGAGACAATGAGAGGTATACAGTGAACCAGTATGACTCTGAATTCAACCAGTACAAATTTCATACAAATATATGTATTTTATATAAAAAATACAGTATCAAAATTAAATGCATTCATTGACATAGATACGTGTATGGTAATATATTTGTATTTTTTTTTTTCCAAAATCCTGGAACCGCCAATATATATATATATATATATATATATATATATATATATATATATATATATATATATATATATATATATATATATATATATATATATATATATATATATACTTACTGGTGGTTCCCTTTGTTCTGCTCTGAAATAATGCATGAAAAAAGAGTTCGGGTTTTATTACAGGTTAAAGCAGGTGAAGTACACATATAGTGAGAATTGAGTATGTGTACGTTGTACTTGTAGTATACTAAATAAATGTGAATATTATTGAGTTGATGACAGACAACACACACACACACACACACACACACACACACTGAAGCAATGCGAACATCAAAATGAATAGGCAACCCAATGACATGATACTTATTTTATCATTTTAATAGGTAATTTAGAATCACGAGACAACCCACTGTCAATAGGAAGTTGTAATATCGACGGTTTTCATGGATCTATAGATGACGTAAGTAACTCAAATATATATATATATATATATATATATATATATATATATATATATATATATATATATATATATATATATATATTCAAATTGCTCATTTTACTCAATAAAAAATCTCATAAAATATTGCTTTTTAATTTTCTCCTATCATAAACTGTTATAGATAAATGAATTGCACAATACATTTTTTCAATGGATGCAATTATCTTCAGTACATTAAGTCCAAATCCAATTAGAGGCAATATTTGTCTCTGTTACACACATACACACACTCGGGCGGGCGCGCCTGTGTATTTTTTGTGTGTGATTTTGAGTACGAGGATATTTTGTTGACGTCATAGATGTTCAATAAGATAACCAGCTACGACAGTCCAGTTACTCTGTTCTACTAAAGACAGTTTTCCTATGAACTGAATATGAATTCATACAATTTTACTGGGATTGAATAGTTTATATAATAACACAAATGTTCATTAGTAAAGTATGTACCATGTCAATTTTTTTTGACAGAAACGATTGTATTGAGCATTTGTTTTGGCCTAATTTGTTAAAACTATAACTTTATTATTGGTTATAATATTTATATTACAATATGTCGACTGATGCTGTAAGTTTTCTTGTCACGTGTGTGACATGCCAGCAGAGGACGCTGACTCATTCCGGACACCTGGTCCTATCCCGTTTGGGATTCGCAATTGTTCATCATGTTAAGACCATTGCACATCTAATTCGTCGTGTTCTAATGGACTTGAGCTTCGATTATTAATTGGTACTTCTTTATTTTACTTTCAGGTGGAAATTTACACGGAATGTGTACCTCATTCCTTATAAACCGTACGACCAACACCACAGTGATGCTAGATCATTGGCACCTCCGGACATACATCTACATCAGCGTCGTCGTCGTCGTCATCATCGGAATTCTATCATTTATGTATTTAGTAATTATTTATAAGTCACTGTTGTTTTATATTAAAGAAAATCTCAAAAATACACCATGTGCAATTTAATTCTTAGTTTCCTCATATGAGGTAAAGGGTGATGAGATATATTTTGTGATAGAATGAAGAAATTAAGATAACAGATTTGCAGTCAGATACGAGTTAGATATTGACAGCGACTTTGTATCAGTGATGTTTCGTATTCGTTTACATTAAATATGATAAGTACATTAATTACCATCCAGTTAACCGTAAGAGGGTATATGCTGCAATATTAAATTGAAGATATTGGATAAAAAAGGGTGGCATCAGATGTAATAGCGGTTGAAGCATCCACCTCCCGACCGGTCACTTTTTGTGCAAGTACGCGAGTAAGAAAATACTTTTAAAAAGTACAGATATCAAAGTGTTTATTGTGATGTGGTCTAAAAAAAGTAAAGAACTAAAGAAGTATCAATGGAAAGTCGAAACCCCAGTCCATTAGAATAAGAAAAACTGGATATAAAAATGGTCTCACCATGGGAAGCATGTTATAATGCCACATCCGTCGCAAATGTTACATTGAAGTCTTCTGAAGCCGGTGAACTCGTCAAGCTCGCTGAAAATGTCATCCGTTAGTTTTAGATATGATTGATGAAAGGGAGGAACTGTATATGGTCGTGATCCAGAATACTATCGAACATTTCTGAGAAGGGGACTTCATGTTGTTTAACGAGATCCCCGTATCGACCATAAAACTTCCTTAGTGACGATTTCATGTGTGAGTAGTTTAATGGCGAGTCGTTTGGCTTTCAGAATTAAACGTTTATAAGAGGAGCATGCCCTGGCATAACGAATAAGTTGTGAAATAAAAACGCCATAAGAAGAAGAATACGGGATATTACTACTCACGAATTGGAAATTTGTGATATGGAAATTGAAATCGTCACGTTTGTCATAAAAGGAGGTGTGAAGTTGACGAATAGAAAATATACAAGTAAAATATGGTGAAAATTGGATAAACGCACATCTCTAGAATACCAGGGGTTGGGATCAGGTGATATGGAGAATGTAGCATGTCCTCTGGCAATCCGTCACATATATATTGTATACAGAAAAGTTTAATGGATCCTCCATACCAACTGATCCGACCTTCAGAGGTCCGTGTTTGTTCAATATTCACCAGATTTGTATAATGTCTCCTGATTTTAGATCCTTTTAGAGATATACGCCCTGAAAGCAAGACGGAAACATGGAGAGAAAATGAAACATCAGGAAAGACTGGATTATTTTCTTATCTGTCAAAATTTGTTGTCAGCTGATGAAAAAGTTCATATAATTCATTTTCATGATAAGTCTGGCCATTAATGATATTGATTAAAATAAAAACATAAGACAAGTGAAACTGTAAGGTCACATAATTAATATTAGGTCCAAGTAAAGTGGGTAGATTTGTTTTTATTGATTGCTGTTTTACATCACGCTGAAAACTTTTAATTTACATAGGGGAAGTGCTACAATTTTTGGCCTGTGCTATGGACCGACCCCAATGCGGTGAGGATTTATTTATGTGCAACGCCTTCCACGACCTCGATTTTAAGTCCGAAATACACGTGACTTTCACTTCGTATGCAGAGCGCTTGGAAAGTGTATAGACCCATTAGCAGTAACTGCGGTCCTATGACTTTGCCAGTATTCCGGTTCCGGTTTACATCTTAAATTTTGAATCAAGAAATTTTCCAAACAAAATAAATGTGATAACAAAATTATAATTCCAAAATGGGTATACGATTACAGATCAAAATACTATTTTAAAAGAAGTGAGAAAAAGTTCTCCAAACTTATACAAAGATCTCTGACAAATATGAATGTAAAATATTTCAGAAATAAAATATGTATAAACAGTTTTTTAACAATGATAAACTTGACGGAAAATTAACTAATGAAGAAGCCTCTTTAGCACTAAGAAATGTGAAATATGACAAAATCCAGGAAAGCGATGTATTTACCTCTTAATAAAAAAAATAATAATTGTCATATATAAAATAGCTTTATCTGCCAATGCAAAATAGACATTTTTGTTATACATTTAATAGGTAGTGATAAATCAGGATTCATTACAGGCCGTTTTTTTTTGGGGGGGGAGACCGTATCGGAACAATATACAATATAATACGGTATTAGTATACAGAAGAAAATGACATATGATAGGACTGTTACATAACTACTTTAAAGATTAGGAGGAAGCATTTGATACATTTGTCACTGTCATGGAATTCATATATAGTGAACTAGATTTCTACCATTTCGGGCCATCCATATCTTAAGGTTATTACAAACAATATTACAGCTTCTGTTAATTAAGGAGGTATTTGTCTTGCACATTTAAATTAGAAAGCGGATGTAGACAAGACCAACAACTTATTATGGAATTGTAATGTAATGTAAATGTATTTGATTGACTTAAACGCATGGTTTATCCAAACTGATATATTGAACGAAATGTTTTCAACAAAAAGTTAAAATTTTAGGTATAAGTAAGCAAAGTGAATCCGTTTCAGTCTCTAATATGATTATACTAGTTATCAAAAGTTTCCTATATAGATCTAAATATTTTATTATAAAGTCATCCGTAGGAAGAACACAAAATGTGAAAAAAAAACGTAAAATAAAATATTAGCATTTGCACCAAATAATAGAGAATTTCGAAAAGAATGTAGGCAATTCCACACAATATTTCCCTGTCATCAACCAGATATTGACAATTGAATCTGATGAAAAACTTTCAACTTTAATTCTATTTGAAGGTACAATATAATGTTTATAAACATTTAACAACTACATCATTAATATATCTATATATATTATGAACCCACAGTAATGGATCTTTCTCTTGTATTTTCTCCCAATTATCACTTACCTTCTCTTTTTACGATTATTTTTTGTTGTTTCAACCTTCATTATACAGTATGATATAAATCTTTTAAACTCTCTCTATCTCTCTTTCTCTGGCGGTGTGAATGTTTGTATACAAGGTAACCTATGTCTTAACTCATCGACTCCTAAAGCCTCAGCTGGTCTCGACCATTTCGAAGAATGGTCAAGTCCACTGTTATAATTAGTGGTGTATGATTTGATAATCAAAATATTACACTTATTTAGTTATGTAATTTTTATTTACTCACCCCTAAAAATGGGCAGTAGATCATTCTATTTATTGACTTGGATGAGTCTAAATGTGGCTACAGGGGTGATGAATTCGAAGTGTATGAAAGGGGGTACAGCCATCACAGCATATTATCCATAAAAGAACTTATAATCTTAGCTAGTTTAAAGGGGATACCGTACAGCCATCACAGCATATTATCCATAAAGGAACTCATAATTTAAGCTAGTTTAAAGAGGGTACAGCCATCACAGCATATTATCCATAAAAGAACTCAAAATTTGAGCTAGTTTCGGTACTAACATAATTTGGTGAATTTCTATAATGACGTCACAAAAATGTCAATAAAACTTCCCAAATCAAGTACATGATAAATTGAATCATTAGAAAAATGCTACGATGCGAACGTCTCCACAAACAAGCAAAGAGAACAAATCCACATAGACCAACTGCAAAACCAGCCAATGTCAAATTAAACGAGGAATGAGGTAAGTCGAATAAATTAACAACACAATTGAAGGTCTAAACTCAAAACCATTCTGGTGTTACATATAATCATAAATAAAGGATGATACAGAGATATCATCACTGATAGCAATAGGCACACTCTCCAACAACAGGTGGCAGCTAACATGTTTGAAGCATTTCCGGTCAACAATTATAGAAGAACATGATGATGATATATTACCACCCATCAACCATAAAATAATAAAGCACCCCCTTACCAAGTTGAAAGTGAATGCTGAAAGTGTCCCCATTGTACTAAATAACTTTAACACCTGCAAAGACAGAAGTCCTTATTTTATTCACAATGGTATGCTGAAGAACTTTCCGAACATATAAATCCGTAACTGTGTGCCGTCTTCCAACTGTTTAGAGACTCTTGCCTACTACCCATAGCGGTGTCCGCCCAGTACTCCGATAGCCCGATAGTCCAAAAGTGCGATAGTCCGAAGGTCCGATAGACCGAAAGTTCTGCATACCAATATACCAGAGGTTTCATACTCTGAAGATCCCAAAGTCCGACGTCTCAGTAGTTCAAAGGTCTGATAGATTTGAGGTTTAAAGCTTCATTGGTTAGATGGCCAAATGATACGAAGGTATGATAACTCCGAAGGGCTAAAAGAGGACGAGTGGACGTTCTCACCTTCCCTTAAAAAGGGGAAAAGTAAGGGAAAAAAGAAGAAAAGGGAAATAGAAAGGAGAAATATAGAAAGCAACTTAAGTTTAATTGTCTACGTGGCAAACTGGAATTAATGTACGACCCCTCGACCTTCGGATTAAATCTTTAGAGTTCAAGGTGATAACTTACTGATTATTTAACTTCCAAAAATGACTGTTTTTGCACGGGTAAAGTCCCTCCACCCGGAAGCTCCTGTAATAACAAAAATACTGTTAACAGAGGTGGAGATGGGACGTCCTCACACACCCTTAAGCTTAAAGGGGGAAAGTTAAAGGAAGAGGAAAGGAGAAAATGGAACAGAAAGGAAAAAATAAAGTCCGGATGTCCCGTTTCCCCTCCCTACCCTCCCTTTTGGATCCAAATATGTAATGTACCCTGTATTCATGCTCTCCGACTTTAATGGTTATGTTTTCTTTTCTGGACTCTTATATTTGCTATGTCAACAAAGTGAAAGATGAATACACAGCAGAGTCCAGTGATATTGGCAGTGACAGTGGCAGTGACAGCGAGTGCCTCTACAAATCTTGGATATGCAACCTCTGTTTGGGGGAACTATTTCAGGTCATCGGACTATAGGACCTTTGAACTATGTGGACTTCGGACAATCGGATCTTCCAACATAGCTTGGATACATCATCTGCTTATACCTCAAACACCAGCAGGAGAACAGCAACTTAAGTTATCGAGGTGGATACTCGTACATAGCCCAACAATCATCACAATGAAATACTTCTGACGAACACATATGACTTCTCGAACGCATTCGACACCTTGCATCTCAAGAAACTCCCACATAAACTGTCCACATCCCACCTCACTTGTGGTTGACCCACTATCTCAATGCCCTGTCAATACAGGCAGTGCTCGAAGTGGAGACGCTAACGCAGTATCTGTAGATTCGACAGTCCCGTGGGGCATGGTCATAAGCCCGGTCTTATTACTGTGTCATATTGATGACCTCATTGATTAGGTAAAATCACAGAACAGCCAATTTACTGATGAATGCCTCCTCTACTGAGGAAACAAAATACAAACAAACTACCCCGCAACAGGACTTTTTACACAGTGAGAGATGGGTCAAGATGTGCAGAATTATGTTAACTGCTAAGATCTATTATATTTTAAGTATACGACTAAAAAGGTAACCATTCTACAACCTGGACAACACCATATATTCATCCGCTACTTACACGTCACGGTGTATTCCGAAGCACCGGTAGCCCGAAGGCCTGATAAGCAGAAGCTCTGATAGTCCGAAAGTTCTGCATTCTAATATACACAAGATCCAATAATCCGAAGGCCCAATATTCCGACTTGCCAATACGGTTTAGGGGTCCGATAGTCCGGTCCGAAAGTCTGAAGGCCCGATAGTCCGAAAGTTGATCAAACGAGAATCTAAAAAGACGGAAAGAACCTTTTATACAGCATCTGAAACTGTTCTTAATTTGGTGTAATATAAGAGTACATACATTCATGCTATCCATCTGTACCATGCACTCAGTCTCTCCATCTTTGATGGTTATGTTTTCTTTTCTACAACCTATAGTAGCTTTGTCATCAAAACAAAAGATTTTTCCATAGCAGAGTCCAGTGGCAGTGACATCGTGTGACTTTACAAATCTTGGGTATGCAACGTCTGTTTTGGGGAACTATATCGGAACTTCGGACTACAGGGCCTTCGGACTATCGGACCTTTGGACAAATGGACTTTCGGACTATCAAACCTTCGAACTATCGGGCCTTCGAACTATCAGACCTTCTGAATACTGGGTGGTCACCGACGTCGCCATCTCGTCCTCATCATGTGGCGCCTGCCAATACAGCACACCTCACAACACATATAACATTGTGCATCACAACAAATGACTACCGATCCAAACAAGAAATTGACATCTCGATACCTTCACTAGAGGACAGGTCAGTCCACAACATCAAAGTTGTTTACATGTACAAAGTCGTTGAGGGTTTGTAACAGTCATAACACCTCAAAAGATGGTACCAAAGAAACCAGTAAGAAACACTGAATATAATGGTGGCGTCAATGCTAATAATACTGGATATAGTGCTTGACGTATAGAGAAATAGCAGATATATACAGAAACTGACCATTTCATTGATTGTGAGAAAAAGTCTTGATGAAAAGTCTCAGCTTTTAAAAGAAATTATGCAATTTGACTGTAAAGATTTTTTATTATTTACTTTAGTAAATATCGTTAATACAAATTTAACTTCTTATCTTCTTCGAGGCAATTCTGATTGTTCTCTTTATGTTGTAAGAAAAGTTCTGATTGGCTGTTTCCTCTCGGTCAGAATACAAACTTGCACGCAAGTGTTTGATAATAACTTACGTGCAAGCAAAACCTACGCGATGAAATGGGTTTCGCATGCAAAAACGTCTTTCACATTAAAAGTCACTACTCGCAAAAAGTAATTTTTATCGTGTTAAAAGTTACTTTTAACGTAAAAGTTGTCATCACGTAAGTTCATCCCGTCTGTGACCCAAATGGCCTTTCATATCTTACTCACCAATTGTATCATTATCTTATCACTTGCATCATCACCAAAGTCGAATTGGCCAATTTGGGGAGGCTACAGATTCATGCCGATCATTTTCCCGGATTTTGTCGTGAACCGTTGTCGACCTTAATATTCACTTTCTCCTTGAGGGGCGAATTTACGACTTATTGAGTGTTCAAACATTAAATACTACAATTTCTTGAATTATTTTCAAATTTGTAAAAGAGTATCATTTATTTAAGTGTCTTGGTATAGGAGTTTTACCAATCAAATTCCAACAGTAGAATAGAATATTTAACGACTACCGTAAGTTGTTACGTAAAACTGCGATGGCGACGTTAGGAACAAGTTTCTTGAGGTGCTGCCGTAAAGGTACACATTTTATTACATATGTTTGTCATATTTGTGCGATATTTATATCGCTATTTTAAACCAACAACTCAAATTACTATGAAATTAATTGAAGCAATATATACGTTTCAATTTACTTGAATATTGTTTTTTTAAGCATTCGTTTCAGAGTCAGAGAGCAAAGTCCAACACGAATGTGGCTTGAGCTTGACATATCTGGAATTACAGCAGACGAACTGTTAATGTTGTGTAGTTTGCTAATTTTTCCACAACATGCGATGATTTGTAAAATGAAATTGTCTAGTTAAAACCAGTAAAATAGTAGTAAATAAAGTTCAAAGTGATATGTCGATATGATGACTGCTAGAGTAGAGGTATGTTGCATAATTTTTTTAGTTACCTCCCTTTTTCTCGACAGAATTACGTAAATCTGAAACAAGTGTTTGTGAGAAAAACAGGGCCTGAATGAAGTAAATGGCAAACAGTAATCTAAAAATGTAACAAGTATTAAAGATGATGCAGATCATTTAGATCATACATTTTTATATAAAACTAGGCCTACAGATTTTTATTTGGAAAGGGGTATTAAACATTTACTTTATTATCTCCTTGTTTCGTGTTGACAGACTTATTGATTCATGGGGCATGAACGGTTACATATATCTGAACAAACAAACGTGGCAGTACTTTATTTGGTCAATGTACATAAAACAGCAGAGGTTTATTTCATGTTTACAAGTATTTAGCTCACCTGGCACAGAAATTTTCATTTTTCACCCAGGGTGCTCTTTAAAGTGCACTTCAAACACTATAAACAAGTTTTCCAAAATTGTTAGTTTGTGATGCAAAAATGCATATGTCGAAAATTTGAAGTCGATCCGACGTCTTTTTCCAGAGATATAAGCTGACAAAGTTGTTTTTTTTTACCTGCGGGAAATCCAGTCAGGAGAAAAATCTGAAACCTTCTAATGGCTGTGGCGTCATCCAAGGAACACCCAGTACAATAGCCATTGGCGGGTATGGAGAAAGTGGGCAAGTTTTCTAGTTCAGAATCCAGTTTGGAAGATGATTTTTATACTCAATCCTGAAGTGACGATGAAAGAGATTCTCACGATAATTACGACACGTTAAGTGTTTTATTTACAATAAGGAATAAATATAATTAATTCAGCGGAGAAGTATGTGCTTAATATGTCTTTATAATTACCACTGTGTATAGAAATAGTAACTAGCGTCCGGTGATTCCCAACTACTTGGCTGTTGTGTACAATACCCCGCAAACATAAACTCTCAGATGTTGTCATTTCCGCACTTACATCTTTTAATCCTCATTGATATCGAGGAAATACTTACAGTTAGATGACACATAAAATAAAACGTTACATTTAGAATAGCGGGGATTTGTAAATAAACTTATTATCAATAAGACTTTTGAATGTGCGTTTCTTTAAATAAATATGTGACAATTCTTTTGCATTCATTTGACAAAGGTATCGCTATTTTTACAAAAGTGTATTGAAGATTAATTCATGATATTGATAACTAAAAATATTTAAAAAAAAAAACAAATAAAAAACAAAAAAATAAGTCACCTAAAATTCAAACCATCCATTGCCATATCAATGGTCAGTAAAATCTGCAATAAATTAACGACAAGTCAAAACCTACATGGTTATTAATCTCAATCTCTCGCTCGCTCTCTCTCTCTCTCTCTCTCTCTCTCTCTCTCTCTCTCTCTCTCTCTCTCTCTCTCTCTCTCTCTCTCTCTCTCTCTCTCTCTCTCTCTCTCTCTCTCTCATCATAAACAATTATATATCAATTGTTAAAATATAGATGTAAATGTCATTTACAGGTGAATTAAAAAATGCATGTACCCAATTTTAATGTTTATTATCTGTTGAGAGAGAGAGAGAGAGAGGGGGGGAGATAGAGAGTTCCACCATTTTGTTCAACAGAAACTTTTACTACAAAATATTTAAATATCTATTTATCTATTTTACATTACATAACACTTTTTAAGCGGAATTACAAAAATTAAGAATGAAATTCTGCCATTCAGTTTAATGTTCAGTGATTTAGTTTGTTTTAATTTTTGTTAAAAACGTTCGTATAAAATGTTTTTATATGATTTGATAGAAACTATCATAATTTACAATAAAACATGCATTTTGATGCAAACTTACTAACAACAACGATACATTTTTACTGTGTGGTATTTCTTAATCTTTTAATTTTTTATTAATTGTATACAATATATTTTTTAAATAACAGGATAGAAATGTTATAGTAAACTAAATGAAATACATTTTGAACCTAAATAAGGAAATTCAGGAAGAAAAATACTGCAGGGTTTTACGCGTAAAAATCCTAAATGACGCCTAAAATAAGATCTATTGCATCCTAGTGGACGCATTAAATACTTGATGTCTTTCGAGATCGTTTGGGTAAATAAACCAAGCATGCGACCTATTTCTACCAGTTTGCTTCTTTTTTTATGTCCATTTCTTATGTTCTAGTGCAATTCCACAAGAAAACCAAGAAACTGAATTCATAATTTTATTAATAATAAAACAGGAAAATCGTTACCTCTAATATAGATCTAGAATCAACAAAACAACATCGTTCATCACTTTATGGGTACTTCCGGAAGTATAAATTAAAGAAGGGATACCAAACCCGACTTTCATTTGAATTATGGAAATTAAAAAATAATAATGAAAGTGCTAATGATAGTTATATAAAATTATTTATTTACACAAATGTTAATGTAAATCTTACATATGATAAAGTACTTTAATACTTGAAATAGATAAAATAGATATAATTTTCAAATAAATAATTTTGAGGCATCAATTAGTAGGCTACATGTATTTAGTAACTATTCAGTTTTGCATCTATATTCTAAAAATGTGTAATTGTATTACAATTTATATATTTTTAATATAAATTTTACATATGATTTCAAATGTAGTTAAAACAACTATATTTTATTTAATTTCTTATAAACCTTTAATCTATAGTACATGTATGTATACAATAATTATATATTAAATTAAGGGAACTCTGAGGGTTCAAGAACAAACCAGGAAATTACGATGGTGTTACAGTAACATATAAAAATGGCGCTGATGTTTTGTTTCACATGTGAGTGCGGGAGTACTCACTCTCCCGACATGATTAAGTTATGATCAGAAAATAAATGCTTCACATGTACTCTTGATATTTTCCCCATAGGGATGTCTGTAATTATCAACAAAAGTGCACATTTGACATTCAGTTTAATTCTGGTTGAATTGAAGTGGACTCCAAATGGACTCCTAAATTACCAAATGGACTTCTAATTTTGTAGTTGTGGGAGTCAATGGACTCCTCATTTGAAAATCCCAGGGAAAACCCTGATACTGTTTGGTGTTTTATAAATTAATTCTTTAATTTATTAATTAATTTATTTATTTATCCATTTATTTATTTTTCTATTTATTCATTTATCTATTTATTTATTTACTTTATTTCGGTACATTTTTTTAAAATAATGTGTTAGGAAATGCAATAATCGACTGTTAGGTGTTTAAACATGTCCCTTCATAAGCTACACCTGAAACCGGACAGATTTGAAAAGCACACAATCTAGTCTTCAGCTGTCTTTAAGTTATCTTTTTATCTTTTGGAAATTTGTGAACAGGGAGACCTGTTTAGATATATCACTACAATGCATCGATTAACCAAGACTTTTTAAAATAATCCGCCGACATGTTATCTCGCTATACTTGTAATACTGTAGGCTAATGGCTTTCACACCCTATAGTGCCTGACCTCTTCCTTTGATGAAGTAGCAGACCTAAAGCCTTTCACGAGAACTTTAAAGGTATGCAATCGGGATTCAGTTACTTTTTGCTAAATATCTCAGGAACGAGACATCGGATTGACTTCAGTTTTTTGACAAATGCATTTATACATCAGATACTAACAATTTTTAAAAAGTTGTACATGTATATAGCGTTAAACATCTTCTCAAGAACCAGTGGGCCAATTTTAACCAAACTTGACATATAGCATCCCTATGTGAAGCCGCATAAAATTTGTGAACGAAAGGGGCTAGGACCCATAGGGACTCCAAAAGTGGCCAAAAAGGACCAAAACTGTCCATAAATGAGCCACTAAGGGGCACTTCAGTAACACAGTACATTTGTATTACAAATTGTTTAATAACGCAAAACTGATTGACTTTTTGTATACAAAGATATATGAGAAAGATGTTAGGAATTATCTAAGGATCATTTTGACAAAATTCAAGGTCATGGGGTCAAAGGTCAAGGTCACAGACACCTAAGTAAATGGAAAATATTAGGGTTTTTTTTGTAAAATTTTTGACATTTTTGACTACTTCTCCTGAACCATCAGCCCAATTTGAACCAAACTTAACAGGAAGTATAACCATGTAAAGCTGCATAAAGTTTTTGGATGCAAAGGGGCTATGACCAAACATGGCTGCAATGGCTAAATATAGAACAAATGAGTCAGCAGATATTTTTGATTTAATACATGTATCTCCATATCTCCAAAATTATTAAAGCTAGAAAAAAAAAACATAACCTTTAAATGAGTGGCTTGGAAAAATCGACAAATATTTTATTTTGTTGGAAATTGTCAGGATGCCCCATATGGGAGTTATTCCCCTTTTAAGTGGATTTTTCATGTTTTTAGATGTTTTTTGTCATTATCTTGAAAAGTATGATAGGTAGAGTAAAAGTGTAAGATGCAAAAATGTTAAGAATGCAAAGATCCACCAAAAAAAAAAAAAAAAATAGGGCCGAAATTGTCAGGTCATCCCTTTTTGGTGTTATTTCCCCTTTTAAGTGGATTATTCATGTTTTTGACAATTTTGTCCTATAATTTTGAAAAGTATAATAGATAGGGCCAGAAATAAAATATTCTCTGTTTACTGTTTACCGACTCTACCCTTTTACCTATGGATAGGTAGGTAGGGAAATTATTTTATTTTATTTGAAATTTTTTTAGCATCAAGTTGGGAAACGATATATTGTTCTCTCGCATGTAAGTACTGATGTCATTGTGTAGTCTGTCATTTTCTGTACAAATTATAATGAAAATAATTGTAAATGAGGACACATTTAATATTTCATATATGTTTGAGACAGACAGGAGAAGAGAGAGGTCATTTATGAAATTTCAACAAGTTTCCACAGAGATTCATGACAGAGTATAAATAAAATGTATGCAAATATTCTGGAATGTATGTGTATATGTCTATGTTCTCCCCAGAAATTTCAGATAGCACCATGGTAGCTCAGATGAATAATTCAGTTGCGTTGCATCAGGCCGCGCCCCATGTCACAACAGTGTCTCATGCTACATGTTCTATTTTGTGTATCCTTTTATGATTATTTGTACAATGTATGCACTAGAACATTATTAAAAATGAAAAAAATATATATATAAAGACATTTAAGATTTGATACATTGATCAACAATTATCTATCGAAACCACATGGTCATTTCATAGTATTTGTTCACTGGTTGCAATTTAAACAGACTTGCCAGTATCAAATCTGAGACTCATCAAACAGTGTGACAGTGGCAGTGGCAGTGACAGAGTCAGTGTTTTAAAATGATAAGTTTCCTGGGACGTTTTTAATATATTTCTAATGTAAATTAGAGAGATATGCAAGGTAATGTTAAAGAAAACAGGTGTATAAATTTAATTCATTTCTTTTTACTAGATTTGATATTGTTTTTGTAAAAATTTTATTTTTTGACAAATATTTTTGAAATAAATAACAGGAGGTAACTCTTATGTAACTGTCAACATGATTTTATGTTTGCTATCTAGAATTCTTTTAACATTATTCCCTTCAGCTTTCATAAAAGGAGGAAACGTATCAAACAAACTTACACAGGTGTTTCATAAATTGTTTATCTTAGTAAAACATGTATCATACAAGATTTTTGGTTACTTATTTTTATAAATAGTATTCATAGAGAAAATACATGTGTCATTCTGGGATACAGCAGTAGCTTAGGCCAAACTTTAAGTCCCAATTTTAAGCGATTTTTGGGGTGAGTAAAATCTAAATAAATCCCTTTGGAGATTCTGTTGTGTTGCTCTGTCAGACAGAATCTCCTAAGGAATTAGGGTAATTTCCTGATTTTAACCCCCCCCTTCCAAAAAAATCACTTAAAATCGGGACAGAAAGTTTGGCGAACTCATTTCATGTCCGAATACTGTAGATGGATTGGAAATCGAAGAATCAAAGAATTACAAGAGGTCTTACATGTATTATGAATTTGCAGTTCCTTGATAGGCCCCTAGTGTCATGTTACGTATGTTCTGGCCATTATTTTACACTACTCAGATAAAATACTGTTAATATACAATGTTTCATTGAATAAATAATAGCGCCACGGTCAAAATATATATATTCTTAGAGATCGAGACAAAGTTACCTAATACTAATACTATATAAAGTTGTTACGTACGGTTATAAAAAATTCCAGAAAGATCGTCAATAAAAAAAATATTTTTTTGAAAACAACATTAAAATTTTCCAAGTCACGGCGATTTCCGTGGGTCAGTGGGTAAACAGCTAACTAACTTAATTTTATTTTAGGCCTAGAGAGAAAGTGAAAGAAGCAAAAATGTTCAGCACGCAAAGATCTAAAAAAAAGTTATAGGGCTGAAATTGTCAGGTCTACCCTTTTGGAGTTATTTCCCCTTTTAAGTGGATTTTTCATGTTTTTAACAGCTTTGTCCTATTATCTTGAAAAGTACAATAGATATAGAGAAAGAGAAAGAAGCAAAAATGTTCAGCACGCAATGATCTACAAAAATGTCATAGGGCTGAAATTGTCATGTCCACCCTTTTGGAGTTAATTTTCCTTTAGTTTTAAGTGGATTTTTCATGTTTTTGACAGTTTTGTCTAGGGCTGTCATTGATAAACTTGATATCGATGTATCAATATACAAATTGATTTGATATGATAATCGATACATTTTTTTTTAGTATCGATACATTTCATAATGCATTTCACAGTATGTACTTTCTTTTACAATGTTCAAAATTTTCCAATTGTTTTACTTCATATTCCTGAACTGTATTATATTTTATTTTAACCATTCAGTTTGTTCAAGTAAACAATATTTTCCTTGCAATGATATTTTTTATCATCAGATAATAAAATACACAGTAAAACACCTAAATATTATAATGAGTCTATATATTTTGAATGCATTACTCATAGATGAATATATTATTTGATTTATCGATATATCGATACTTTTTACTTATCGATATATCAATATCTAAATTCTTATTCCTAAATTGATAGCCCTAGTTTTGTCCTATTATCTAGAAAAGTACAATAGATAGAGAGAAAGAGGAAGAAAGCAAAAATGTTCAGTACACAAAGATCTACAGAAACGTCAACAGAAATTAAAATGTCAGGTTGACCTATATGGGAGTTATTTCCCCTTTTAAGTTGATTTTTCATGTTTTTAGTTGTTTTTTGACATTATCTTAAAAAGTATAATAGGTAGAGTAAAAGTGAAGAAGCAAAAATGTTCAGCATGCAAAGATCTACGAAAAAGTCAACAGAAATTAAAATGTTAGGTTGACCCTTATGGGAGTTATTTCCCCTTTTAAGTGGATTTTGCATGTGTCGACTGTTGTTGCACATTATCTTAAAAGATCTATAAAAAAGTTGGCAAGACAAGTCTACCCTTATGTAAGCTAATTCTCCTTTTCTTTAATTTTTCATGCTTTTGTTTGCTTTTCAGTATATTGTCATTAAAATACATTTCACTCAGGTGATTATTAAGGGCCAATGAGCCTTGGTAGATTTTCATGTTTATTATCCATTTTATCTTTTACACATTTTATATGTTTTCTGCAATGTTGACCAATTTTGCCAGGTGAGTGACTTTAGGCCCCTTCAGCCCCTTGTTTCTTAGATCCCCCTATTTCATTGTGAACATGTATACATGTATCTCACAAAAATGTAGTTGTAAATTGATTTTGTTAATTATCTTGGCAATATGCCCTGCTGGAGGATTCTTTGAATTCTTTGAATTTGCCTTGTTACGCATATAGTTGTATGGAAGTTCAAATGTATGATGAAACAGATTCAAAAGTGAGATGGGAGCAAAGCAAATTTCGACCATTAATTACACATGTATAATTCATGATCATCAAACAAATGATTCATTTGTACATTGTTGGTCTGGAAGTCATGGATTCTGTATCAGATGTATTTCAGACTTAATATATAAAAAAATCTCAGATACCAAAGACTTTGTGTAAATCTTTAGGATGTCCAGGATACAAATAGAAATCTGCTAAAAATGGACAAAGACATACCTCTGGAAACCAAGAGGTGGGATCAGGTACCATGGAAGAGTAAGCATCCCCTGTTGACCGGTCACACTTGCCATGAGTCCACAGTCAAAGCATCCCGTCTACCAGTAACACCTGCCGTGAGTCCAATGTCAAATCCAAATGAAATATGTGAGGAACGAATCTTCGTCACAATTGGTACAGAGGTCTCAACAACTGCCAATGAACAGGCAACTCAACATTTCACTTAATTAGTGAAACAGAGTAATCACAAACAGGACTATTTTACTGACTGTAAAATTTGCGGAACGTTGACATCAAACGTGCCCTATCTCAATAATTTGTCAGTGAGTTGTTTACATCTGTATATGAAATGTTCATATGTTGAACAAGCACTGGTATATAAGATCATTTGTGAAATATAAACTCCATATGTGGGTGACCGTGGGATATTACTACTTAAATGTGGAAAATATACGATGGGAAAGCCAAAATCGTCATGTATGTCATATAGCTTATTGTTAATTTCCCATCTGTTTGAGTGTGTCTATAGTAAGTAAAATGTCTAAGTGTGAAGTGTGTGTGCTTGATTCTGTTGTATCTTTAATTTCTAATTCGCTTGGATATATTGACATTTGTATGAAAATTGTCATTATTAATTGACAAAACGTCGTGGATATATCTAAATGTCAAGCTAAAGGACACCGCTAGCTTTTTCTTCTTTTGATTCAGCAATTTCTGAATGAAGTCTGCTTCATATGAATATAGGAACAGGTCAGCCAATAAAGGGGCACAATTAGTTCCCATAGGAATGCCGACAGTTTGCAATTCCAGCATCATTTTTATATCAACTTTAATGTTTTTATGTGTAGAATCAGAGTGGTGTTTGACAAAATAAATATCATGATAACCAATCACTAGATATTTAAATTTTCAGGTACAACCTTTGGTGAAAAAACAGTTGTCTATGATGCTAAAAAGTCTCTTTATTATGTGGAATTGTTGTGTAAAGAGTAGAGAAGTCATATGTTTTGATACTGTGAACTTGAGAAAAATTGTTTGCCTTTAAATTTTCTGAAAGTTGTTTAGAATTTGAGTATCCTTATCTGATTTACAAAACTTCTGGAATAAGCAACTATGCAGTATTAATGAAGTGCCTCCTTACTGGCTGTCAGTATCTTAGTAAGGAGTAAAGATAAAGGTTTGGTAGAACATTTGCTGGATCCTACGGAAGTATGGAAGGGACATGTTGAAAATTTTAACTTCTCTCAAGTGCGCATGACTTAATATTTTTTTCTCAAACATTATGTTGTGCACAGGACTTAATATTTTTTTTCACAAAGTTTTTTGTGAAAAATTTAACATATTTTTAAATTTCAACAGAATTATAAGGGATAGCTGAAGCACCTTAGTCCCTAATTTGTATGGGAACTCTTGCTAAATCAGATATTCATTCTGCAAGATCTCTGATGTAGCAAGAGTTCACATAGGAATTACCCAGTGCCCCACCCTGACCCAGGTTCCACTGTTTCTGAAAAGTCGAGGGACATTTTATTAAACCATGAAGGGTATCAATAACCTATATTAAACACTAACAAACTCTGGAAAACATTTGCCATTGGCTTATTAAGTCGTGCGCACAACATAACTATCACATGTGCACAGCATGACTTAATTAAATCTAAAATTAGATACAAAGAAAATGCCGAAATATTAATTAGGTAACACTGTATATACATTGTGTATTATACTGTAATTACGTAACACTGTGTAACACTGTGTATACATTGTATTATATTGTACTGTATACTGTGTAATTACGTAACACTGTGTGTATTATACATTGTGTATATATATTTGTAATTACACTGTATACACTGTGTATTATACTGTAATTGTGTATTATACTGTATTATATTAGGTAACACTGTGTATACATTGTGTATTATACTGTAATTAGGTAACACTGTGTATATACATTGTGTATTATACTGTAATTAGGTAACACTGTATATACAATGTGTATTATACTGTAATTACGTAACACTGTATATACATTGTGTATTATATTGTAATTAGGTAACACTGTGTATATACATTGTGTATTATACTGTAATTAGGTAACACTGTGTATATACATTGTGTATTATACTGTAATTAGGTAACACTGTGTATATACATTATGTATTATACTGTAATAAGGTAACACTGTGTATATACATTGTGTATTATACTGTAATTACGTAACACTGTATTATACTGTAATTAGGTTGTGTGTATTATACTGTAATTAGGTAACACTGTATATACATTGTGTATTATACTGTAATTAGGTAACACTGTATATACATTGTGTATTATACTGTAATTAGGTAACACTGTGTATACATTGTGTATTATACTGTAATTAGGTAACACTGTGTATAGACATTGTGTATTATACTGTAATTACGTAACACTGTAACCGTAATTAGGTAACACTGTGTATATACTGTGTATACGTATTTAGGTAACACTGTTATACTGTATATTATTAGGTAACACTGTATATACATTGTGTATTATACTGTAATTACGTAACACTGTGTATACATTGTGTATTATACTGTGTTTACATTGTAATTATATGTAATTAGGTAAAACTGTAATTAGGTATACACATTGTGTGTATTATACTGTAATTATACGTAACGCTGTATTATGTATACACTGTGTATATACATTGTGTATTATACTGTAATTACGTAACACTGTATATACATTGTGTATTATACTGTAATTAGGTAAACGTATATACATTGTGTATACATTAGGTGTACATTATATACTGTAGGTAACAATTAGGTAACACTAATTGTAACACTGTATATACATTGTGTATTATACTGTAATTACTGTAACAATTAGGTAACATATATACATTGTGTATTTTATACCGTAATTATACTGTAATTATACGTATACATTGTGTATTATACTGTAATTAGGTAACACTGTGTATATACATTGTGTATTATACTGTAATTAGGTAACACTGTGTATATACATTGTAACACTGTGTGTATGTGTATTATACTGTAATTAGGTAATTAGGTATTATACCTGTGTATATACATTGTGTAGTATATACATTGTGTATTATACTGTAATTAGGTAACACTGTGTATATACATTGTGTATTATACTGTAATTAGGTAACACTGTGTATACATTGTGTATTATACTGTAATTACGTAACACTGTGTATATACATTGTGTATTATACTGTAATTAGGTAACACTGTATATACATTGTGTATTATACTGTAATTAGGTAACACTGTATATACATTGTGTATTATACTGTAATTAGGTAACACTGTGTATATACATTGTGTATTATACTGTAATTAGACATTACATTATGTATTATATTGTAATTAGGGTAACATTGTGTATTATACAGGTTGTGTATTATACATTGTGTTATTAGTAATTAACACTGTGTATACATTGTGTATATTATAACACTGTAATATACATTGTGTATTAACAACTGTGTATATACATTGTGTATTATACTGTAATTAGGTAACACTGTGTATATACATTGTGTATTATACTGTAATTATGTAACACTGTATATACATTGTGTATTATACTGTAATTACGTAACACTGTGTATATACATTGTGTATTATACTGTAATTAGGTAACACTGTGTATATACATTGTGTATTATGTTATAATTAGGTAACACTATATACATTGTATATTGAACTATAATTCTGATTTAGTATGTACCTAATGAATCTAACACACAAATTTCTGTTTTAGGCAGAAAATTGCAGCAGCATCTTTGTCGACATCAGAGACAATGCAGTTCAGTTGCTTCACCTAGAATTACCACACATTATACAGTTTTTCCTAGGGAAAAAGATGAAAGGTGGAAAGGTACGTATAAATATATATAAATTTTGAAAAAAGACAATCATTAAAAGAACATTGTTAGATTTTGTTAAATTTTCATTATTTGTAGATGATTTTTAAAACAGTCAGGTCTGAAACTATCTTTAATTGAAAAAGAAAGTCCTAAGCCCCAGATTTTGAATCTAAGTGGCCCAGGTGGCCCCTGGATAAAATATGTTATGGTCTACCTGTGGAGGAGTTGAGTCCTGTATACAAGCTAGGGAGGATAACTCCTTTAATGTATGACTGTTTATACAAGCTAGGCCTAGGTAAGAGTTAGCCGTCTTGTATACAAGCGAGGGAGGATAACCCTAGGTATGAGCTAGTTTGTCCTTGTATACAAGCTGTAACTCTTGTATGACTGTTTATACAAGCTAGGCCTAGGGAGGATACAAGCGCCTTTAATGTATGACATGTCCTATGAAGTGTTTGTATACAAGCGAGGGAGATAACTCCTTTAATGTACATGTCTGACTGTTTATACAAGCTAGGCCTAGGCAAGAGTTAGCCTTGTATACAAGCCTAACTGTATACAACAAGCTAGGGAGGAGTAACACCTCCTTAATGTATACAAGCTAGGCCTGTTTATACAAGCGCTAGGCCTAGCTAGGCCTAGGTAAGAGTTAGCCATCTTGTATACAAGCTAGGCCTAGGGAGTTAGATACAAGCTACCTCCTTTAATGTACATGTCTGACATGCTATTAGAATGTTTATACAAGCTAGAGGGAGGATAACTAGGTAACTGACTTAGCCTTGTTAGACAAGCGAGGGAGGATAACTAACTCCTTTATATGTAGGCCTAGGTAAGAGTTAGCCATCTTGTATACAAGCGAGGGAGGATGTTTAATGTATGACTGTTTACAAGCTAGGCTTAGGCAGGAGTTGTCTCTTGTGTTTTATACAAGCTAGGCCTAGGTAAAGAGGAGCCGTCTTGTATAAAGCGAGGGAGGATCCTTTAATGTATGACTGTTTATACACAAGCTAAGCCTAGGCAAGAGTTAGCCGTCTTGTATACAAGCGGCCTAGGTAGGAGTAACGTCCAAGCGAGGGAGGATTTTTAATGTATGACTGTTTATACAAGCTAGTCCTAGGCAGGAGTTGTATGACTGTTTATACAAGCTAGGGAGGAGTAACCTTCCGAGGGAGGATTTAATGTATGACTGTTTATACAAGCTAGGCCTAGGTAAGAGTTAGCCTTGTATACAAGCTAACTCCTTTTAATGTATGTCCTAGGCAGGCCTAGGTAGTTGTCCTTGTATATGACTGTTTAAGCTAGGGAGATAACTCCTTTAATGTATGACTGTTTATACAAGCTAGTCCTAGGCAGGCGAGTTGTCCTTGTATACAAGCTAGGGAGGATAACTCCTTTAATGTATGACTGTTTATACAAGCTAGGCCTAGGTAAGAGTTAGCCATCTTGTATACAAGCGAGGGAGGATAACTCTTTAATGTATGACTGTTTATACAAGCTAGGCCTAGGTAAGAGTTAGCCATCTTGTATACAAGCTAGGGAGGATAACTCCTTTAATGTATGACTGATACAAGTTTATAAGAAGCCATAGTCCTAGGCTCTTTAATGTATTACTGTTTTGTCCTTGTATACAAGTTAGGGAGATAACTCCTTTAATGTATTACTTAATAGGCTGTCATGATAGGGAGATAACTCCTTTAATGTATGATTGTTTATACAAGCTAGTCCTAGGCAAGAGTTAGCCTCCTTGGATACAAGCTAGGGAGGATAACGCCTTTAATGTATTACTGTTTATACAAGCTAGGCCTAGGCTGGGGGTCAGCCTTGTATACAAGCTAGGGAGGCTTACTCAGCCATGGCACCTAATTCCACTTCAGGAGTTTCTGTAGGTCTCTTTATTTCCACTGTTCACCATATTTATTTATTGTGGTTTGTATACCTAATGGATGACACTTAGGTATTTAGTAAATGTCTCTAAACTTAAATATTTTACAAGTTGTCTTTAACTTCAGATATTGATTTTGAGAGATATGGAGATGAAGCTGATGTCGTGATAGTGGGAGGAGGTCCGGCAGGTCTTACTGCAGCATGCCGACTTAAACAGATGGCCAATGAACAAGGAAAGGAACTTAGAGTCTGTCTGGTGGAAAAGGCAGCTGAAATTGGTAAATAAAAAAAGACTCAAAACATTTTAGATAACAGGGGTCCCTTTTACGAAAGGTCGTAGGTCCTAAATCCTAACTTTTAGTCCTAACTACCATGGCAACACATTGCTGATTGGTCAGTCCCATGGCAGTTGGGACTAAGACTTAGGATTTAGGACTTACAACCTTTCGTAAAATGAGCCCCTACTTCTTTCAATGAAAGATTTTCCTACATCCCATATTCTGGGTCCAGGGTCCAAAAAATTGGGAAAATATACAACATTTAAATTAAAATAGAAAAACTTAATGATACATTTGTTTGAAAATACATCTTGTGATTCTTAGCACATGTCTTGCTCCAGATGCTGTATTAGTCCTGTATATTTTGTAAAATTGACCCAGATTTGGACTAAGTCTATTTACCATACTGTGGTAAAGCACTAAGAAAATTGGTTGAGGTCAGTTTAATTGAGAGGGGAATTGTAAAATGTTGGAGCAAGTCGAGTGTTGTAATCATTTATAGTCTTTGCTTTTGATTTGACATTCTTCTTTCTACTTAGCAACTAATCTTACTTTTTAGGTGGACACACACTTTCAGGGGCCTGTATTGAGCCCAAGTCACTTGAAGAACTTTTCCCAGACTGGAAGGAGAGAGGGGTGAGTAGTAATGTCAAATCTAATACATTACTTTGTTTTGTGATTTCTCACATTCAATTTAGTGTTTTTCTCATGAAAAAAATAAAAATCCTTGAGCATGTTCAGTATTGTACCCAAAACTTGAAATTATTTTTTTTATATTTCTGAAGTATTTTTCAAATAAGCAATTATTTTCATCATTATTATCCCCTCAGAAATAAAGTTTGGGGGGAATATAGGATTAGGCCCGTACTTATGTATGTTACACTTTCTAATAATAATTTCATTTCTCAACCGAATTTCACAAAACTTGATACAAGTGTTTATGTTGATTATTTCATTGAAATATTATTGGCAGGGCTCTAAAAGTATTATACAATATTTCCATTGCGAGGGGATAAGTATCACTTATGATGCCTTGTTTACAATTATATTCCAGTATGTAAACATACTCAAAATGACCTGCTGCAGCATATATTTTGTTTACATTTATATTCCAACACATACACATACTCAAATTGACCTGTTGCAGCATATATCTTGTTTACAATTATATTCCAGTACATACTCATACTCAAATTGACCTGTTGCAGCATATATGTTGTGTGTTTTTATTTCAAAATGATAAAAAGTGAGTTGAGCTTAAATACTGAGTAGATTTAGTGAATTTTGGCTCTGGCATGGAAACTATCAATACCATTCTTTGTTACAATGTATTATTGTTTAGGATGTTAAAAAATCACATTTGCTTTAACAAATGTATTCAGCATGTTCATGGCTTTCTCTTGTGCATAATTCCTACATGGATATCATGATGAAATAGATTCTTAACTCATCAACCCCTGTCGTCAGATATGGAGTCTTCCAAAACAATAGATAGTATGGTCTACTGTCATAATTCAGGATTGAACAAGTTCATATTGCATGTAAAATTATTTTAAAAAAAAATAAATAAAAATAAATAAATAAATAAATCAATACTGTAAATCATGCACCCCTGAATTCTGACAGTGGACTAAACAATTTTTTTTAAGTGGGCAGATCAAAATGTGATTTATGAGTTTAATAACAAACAATCCCATTGCTAGATAGTTAAACAAAAAATCCCATTGCTAGATAGTTAAACAATCCCATTGCTAGATAGTTAAACAAACAATCCCATTGCTAGATAGTTAAACAATCCCATTGCTAGATAGTTAAACAAAAAATCCCATTGCTAGATAGTTAAACAAAAAATCCCATTGCTAGATAGTTAAACAATCCCATTGCTAGATAGTTAAACAATCCCATTGCTAGATAGTTAAACAAAAAATCCCATTGCTAGATAGTTAAACAATCCCATTGCTACATAGTTAAACAATCCCATTGCTAGATAGTTAAACAAACAATCCCATTGCTAGATAGTTAAACAATCCCATTGCTAGATAGTTAAACAATCCCATTGCTAGATAGTTTAACAATCCCATTGCTAGATAGTTAAACAAACAATCCCATTGCTAGATAGTTTACCCATTGCTAGATAGTTAAAACAATCCCATTGCTAGATAGTTAAACAATCCCATTGCTAGATATTAAACAATCCCATTGCTAGATAGTTTAAACAATCCCATTGCATAGTTAAACAATCCCATTGCTAGATAGTTAAACAATCCCATTGCTAGATAGTTAAACAATCCATTGCTAGATAGTTAAACAATCCCATTGCTAGATAGTTAAACAATCCCATTGCTAGATAGTTAAACAATCCCATTCCTAGATAGTTAAACAATCCCATTGCTAGATAGTTAAACAATCCCATTGCTAGATAGTTAAACAAACAAATTGCTAGATAGTTAAACAAACAATCCCATTGCTAGATAGTTAAACAATCCCATTGCTAGATAGTTTAACAAACAATCCCATTGCTAGATAGTTTAACAAACAATCCCATTGCTAGATAGTTTAACAATCCCATTGCTAGATAGTTAAACAATCTCATTGCTAGATAGTTAAACAAACAATCCCATTGCTAGATAGTTAAACAAACAATCCCATTGCTAGATAGTTAAACAAACAATTCCATTGTTAGATAGTTTAACAAACAATCCCATTGCTAGATAGTTTAACAAACAATCCCATTGCTAGATAGTTAAACAATCCCATTGCTAGATAGTTTAAACAAAACAATCCCATTGCTAGATAGTTTAAACAAACAATCCCATTGCTAGATAGTTAAACAATCCCATTGCTAGATAGTTTAACAAACAATCCCATTGCTAGATAGTTTAACAAACAATCCCATTGCTAGATAGTTAAACAAACAATCCCATTGCTAGATAGTTAAACAATCCCATTGCTAGATAGTTTAACAAACAATCCCATTGCTAGATAGTTAAACAAACAACCCCATTGCTAGATAGTTTAACAAACAATCCCATTGCTAGATAGTTAAACAAACAATCCCATTGCTAGATAGTTTAACAAACAATCCCATTGCTAGATAGTTTAACAAACAATCCCATTGCTAGATAGTTAAACAATCCCATTGCTAGATAGTTTAACAAACAATCCCATTGCTAGATAGTTTAACAAACAATCCCATTGCTAGATAGTTAAACAATCCCATTGCTAGATAGTTAAACAAACAATCTCATTGCTAGATAGTTAAACAAACAACCCCATTGCTAGATAGTTAAACAAACAATCCCATTGCTAGATAGTTTAACAAACAATCCCATTGCTAGATAGTTAAACAAACAATCCCATTGCTAGATAGTTTAACAAACAATCCCATTGCTAGATAATTAAGCAAACAATCCCATTGCTAGATAGTTAAACAAACAATCCCATTGCTAGATAGTTAAACAATCCCATTGCTAGATAGTTAAACAATCCCATTGCTAGATAGTTTGGACATCCCAGTTGCTAGATAGTTAAACAATGATTGCTAATAGTAAACAATCCCATTGTAGATAGTTAAACATCCCATTGCTAACATAGTTAAACAATCCCATTGATAGATAGTTAAATTTTTCCCATTGGTGTTTTTAACAAACAATCCCATTGCTAGATAGTTAAACAAACAATCCCATTGCTAGATCGTTTGTTTGGACATACAAGTTGGTAAATTCTGAAATGAAATACTAACACAGATTGTGTCATAACTGCCTTTTGATATGTACATACATGTCAAGATATATAGAAGTAATGATATATAACCCGGATTTTTGAATGGTGTTTTATGTCACACACACACACACACACATATACAACTTGGTACGCCTGAAATGACTAAAAGATTGTGTCATAACTGCCTTTTGATATGTACATACATGTCAAGATATATAGAAATAATGATACATAACGTGATTTTTGAATGGTGTTTTATGTCACACGCACACACACACCAGTTTCCTAGTCATATGGTGGCAGCCAGTTTATAATGGGTGGAGGAGAGAACCTGGTTACAGTGTACCTTGGAAGAGACCATCGGCCTTCCAGAAGTAAACTCAGTACTTTAGTACATGTATGAACTGCACTTCAAAATGTTCAGATGAAAACCATGTTGTCCGTTAAATAAGAATGCTAAATGAATCACAAGTTTGTCTTTATTTACTTTTTTCCAATTTGACCCACTGTGACGTAAAATTCCCAGAAAGGGTCTATTATCCCCTGAAACTGTCAAACTTTCTCACAAAAATCAGCTTAGGTTCCAGCGAGGCTGAAACCTGCACTGTCCAGAAGTGAGAGACTTCATGGTTCAAAGTCCGATTCTTTAACCACATGGCTATGAAGACCCTACAAGTAATGATACATAAAGAAACATATTTATTTATTCCTCAGTAATCAATGACCTCTACAATGTTCCATATGATGTCATTTTCCATTGAGATGGGGTCTCTTTGATCGCTAAATGAAGAGTTTTAGGGAAAACTCTGGGTATTTAAAAGGTTTAGGTGTGATGTTTGACAAGGGACTATGGAGTCTAGAAACTGACATCTTTTTATACATTTTTCTAGATTACTTTGAGTTTACATGTTTCTACATGTAGGTTCATATATATATATATATATATATACAAAGTAATATTGAAGGCTTAGACATCTTTTTTTAAAGTCACATTTCAAGCTTCTTTTTTGTCTTATATTTCATCTAACCCCATTTTCTAGACACAATACAAAGAGAACCATTTGGTTAAGCATCATCAATATTGGTACATATGTACCTCATGGTGAGAAAAAGATACATTTTTCAAGGTCATCAGACTGAATCGTATTTTTGCTATAAGACCTTCTATTTATTCCTGTATGGTAGGAATGGTGTAGATTGTATACAAAAATTATTAATAGAGAACCACATTAAGTCTAGCCTCATCAAAGTTAATACATAGGTTCTCAGTGGTATTAAAAAAATCCCTACTCTGTCAACTATTTTCAAGAGTCCTGGCCCTTTGCAGTTTCTTATTATGGCCATATGAATCGTGTGAGCAGCACTACTCCTCATATACTACTCGACCTTATGTAGAAACTTGACACATAGCAACAACTTTGTCTGAAGTTGTGCAATATGAGAAGATTTTTTCCAACGTTTTCATTTTTTTTTCTTGTCAAAGTTATGGCCCTTTGCTCCTAAGAATTTCTGTTCCATGCTATGTGAGTGTTGTGACTGAAGCTCCCCACTCCACTATTTATTACATTTAGCTGAAAGTTTTGTACAGAGTTAGTTCATAGTATAAATATGTGCATAAAGGAATAGAGTATATATTTCAATTTCTTTTTTACACTAAAGACCATTTCATAGTAAAACCTGCTTTAGCGACCACCTGTGTATAAAGACCACCTGGTCACAAATGGTTTTTTGCTGTTACCAATAGAACCATTTGTGTACAAGCAACCTCCATGTAAGTAAAGACCAGCTTCTTGTAAAGACCACTTTTTATGTCACTAAGGAAGTCATTTTATACAAGTTTCACTGTACTTGGAAAAAGAACTTGGTTCCTTGTTTCTTTAAACACTTTAGAAATGTATGTGACTGGCATGTTTAAATGTATGTGTACCATAAAGAATATTCTTGTTTTGTTTCTCACCTAATTCAAATCAAGTGATATGGTTTGGTGTTGTTTGAGATGAGATTTACTGCCAACTTTCATTTCAGGCTCCACTGAAAACTCAAGTAACAGAAGATAAATTTTCTTACCTCACAGAAAAAAGCAGGATACCTGTACCGGTTCTACCCGGTAAGTATATTGTTTGTTTTAACTAATAATGAGCCACTTGTGACAACTCACTCATTTTGAGCACAGGCCTCTTAAGAAGTTGGTTCCTGATTAATTACTAGAATTGGATCATGCCTAATATATCATCTGAATTTTTCATTCAATAGCTTGTCAGAGAACACAGCTTACTGATGTCAGTCAGCTGAATCTGGTGTACATAGAAAATGTCTGCATCAAATCGTTTCGCTAGTTGTGATGAAGAACAGCTGACAAAAATTCTAAACTGCAGTGACAGTAAAAACACAGCAAATGTTATAAAGGTCGCTGTGAAGTCCTTGGAGATTCTTAAGCAAATAGCGGATGATCCAGATAAATCCAGATGATTTATTAGTGTACAGTGACGAATGTTTAAATGATTTCTTAAGGAAATTTGAACTAAAAAAAGTAATTATTTAAACATGTTCAATATAACAAAACAATCATTAACTGGGTCTGAGGGCAACAGCAATTTTGTTGGCATGCACCCTCCCACAAAATTGGTGTTGTCCTCAGACCCAGTCAATAACTGTATACTGTTACATACAGTTTACTGTAACATTCAGTAACATGTCAGAGAACACAGCTTACTGTTACATTCAGTAGCATGTCAGAGAACACAGCTTACTGTTACATTCAGCATGCCAGAGAACAAGCTTACTGAGTATCATGTCAGAGAACACAGCTTGCTTTTACATTCAGTAGCATGTCAGAGAAATTACTGTTTCATTCAGTACATGTCAGAGAACACAGCTTACTGTTAATTCAGTAGCATGTCCGAAAACAGCTTATTTTAACCTTCAGTATCATGTCAGGAACACAGTCTGAGGGTCAACAGCAATTTTTTCAATAGTGTCATAGAACACAGCTTACTGTTACATTCAGTAGCATGTCAGAGAACACAGTTTACTGTTACATTCTGTATAATGTCAGAGAACAGTTGTCAGTAACATGTCAGAGAACACAGCTTACTGTTACATTCAGTCATGTCAGAGAACACAGCTTACTGTTACATTCAGTAGCATGTAGCTTACTGTTACATTCAGTACATGTACACAGTTTACTGTTACATTCAGTTCATGTCAGAGAAAACAGCTTACTGTTACATTCAGCATGCCAGAGAACACAGCTTACTGTTACACATATCAGTCAGAGAACACAGCTTGCTTTTACATTCAGTAGCATGTCAGAGAACACAGCTTACTGTTACATTCAGTAGCATGTGCTTACTGTTACATTCAGTAGCATGTCCGAGAACACAGCTTATTTTAACCTTCAGTATCATGTCAGAGAACACAGCTTACTGTTACATTCAGTAGCATGTCAGATAACAAAGCTTATTTTAACCTTCAATAGCATGTCATAGAACACAGCTTACTGTTACATTCAGTAGCATGTCAGTTTACTGTTACATTCTGTATAATGTCAGAGAACAGAACATACTGTTACATTCAGTAACAGAGAACACAGTTTACTGTTACATTCAGTAGCATTCAGAGAACACAGTTTACTGTTACATTCAGTAGCATGTCAGAGAACACAGCTTACTGTTACATTCAGTAGCATGTCAGAGAACACAGCTTACTGTTACATTCAGTAGCATGCCAGAGAACATAGCTTACTGTTACATTCAGTATCATGTCAGAGAACACAGCTTGCTGTTTACATTCAGTAGCATGTAGCTTACTGTTACATTCAGTAGCATGTCAGAGAACAGAACTTACTGTCAGTAGCATAACACAGCTTGCTGTTACATTCAGTAGCATTCAGAGAACACAGCTTACTGTTACTTCAGTATCATGTCAGAGAACACAGCTTACTGTTACATTCAGTAGCATGTCAGATAACACAGCTTACTGTTACATTAGTAGCATGTCAGAGAACACAGCTTACTGTTACATTTCTAGCATGTCAGAGAACACAGCTTACTGTTACATTCAGTAGCATGTCAGAGAACAGAACTTACTGTTACATTCAGTAGCATGTCAGAGAACACAGCTTGCTGTTACATTCAGTAGCATGTCAGAGAACACAGCTTAGTTACATTCAGTAGCATGTCAGAGCTTACTGTTACATTCAGTAGCATTCAGAGAACACAGCTTACTGTTACATGTAGCATGTCAGAGAACACAGCTTACTGTTACATTCAGTAGCATGTCCGAGAACACAGCTTACTGTTACATTCAGTAGCATGTCCGAGAACACAGCTTACTGTTACATTCAGTAGCATGTCAGAGAACACAGCTTGCTGTTACATTCAGTAGCATGTCAGAGAACACAGCTTACTGTTACATTCAGTAGCATGTCAGAGAACACAGCTTACTGTTACATTCAGTAGCATGTCAGAGAACACAGCTTACTGTTACATTCAGTAGCATGTCAGAGAACACAGCTTACTGTTACATTCAGTAGCATGTCAGAGAACACAGCTTACTGTTACATTCAGTAGCATGTCAGAGAACACAGCTTACTGTCAGTAGCATGTCAGAGAACACAGCTTACTGTTACATTCAGTAGCATGTCAGAGAACACAGCTTACTGTTACATTCAGTAGCATGTCAGAGAACACAGCTTACTGTTACATTCAGTAGCATGTCAGAGAACACAGCTTACTGTTACATTCAGTAGCATGTCAGAGAACACAGCTTACTGTTACATTTTGTATACTGGAAATTGCCTAATTGTTTTGTATACCAATTGCTCATCGTTTTGATTGTACTTTACGTCTATAGTCACCTCATTGTTTCATCTGAGACTAGGAGTTTGTGCATTTGCTATATGCATCCATATTTGCCTGGTATTTCTGTTTCCAAGATGTAAAGTGTGACTATTCTTACAAACATTATGTACATTAATTTATTAATTTTAACCAAGAGAAGTTGTTTCATATCTATGATTTGTTACCTAATTTTGAGAGTCTTTAGTTCTGTGTCCTTATATTTGTTAAACTTGCTGTTCTAAACTTAAACATACATTTTGGTCTATATCTAAATGACATATCTATCTCCTTATGACAGGTATGCCTATGAACAATCACGGAAATTATGTTCTCAGACTTGGTAACTTTGTACGATGGCTAGGGGAACAAGCAGAGGAGTTGGGAGTTGAAATCTACCCAGGGTATGCCGCTGCAGAAGTGAGTGGATTTCTTTTTAAGATTCTGAAATTGATTTTTGACATTTACAAATTGAAGCATGAAGAAACGCAATGTTTCTGGCGGTCATGTTTTGTTCGAATCACATAACTTGGCAGGCTGGAGTAACTCTTTGATTATTCTAAGGATGGTTCTACTCACTTTTTGGTAATGAGAAACTACACAGGAAATGTAATTTACTCTCCATTTGATAACACCACACAAAGTGTTTGATGCAGTATAGCTATTTTTTATCACAGCGGTTTTTAATTTGGATGATTTTTTTCACTTGATAGAAACATTTTATGATAGAAATAATTGAATTTCATGAATTGTCTGACAGAACACTTTAACAATACAGCAGAACAAATAATAGCTGAACACCTTGATATTCATTGGAATAACATTAATTTTTTTAAATGATATGTTTACTTAGACCTACATGTAAATGTGTGTTTATTTTTCAGGCTTTCCACCTGCTGTTTTTTTTTGCTTTTTTAATGTCAAAAATGGGGATCTGTGGAATTATTAAGTTTGGTTTTAAATTAAATGACAAAAAATAAAGCTTTCTTGATGTATCTTTCAAAATCTTCAAAAGTGGGTTTTGTACAGAGCTAGTTTAGTTTTTTTTTAAAGTATGGGAAGCAATATGAGTCCGTTAACTCCCAGATAACATGTGGGTAACCAGATATATAATTTTTGCTGAAGTGATTACAATAAATCATAAATCTTATACAATGTCATATCATATATAAAGTTCTTTTTTTCTTATAAACTCGAGCTCTTGTTGCAGGTTTTGTATCATGAAGATGGCAGTGTGAAAGGAATAGCTACCAATGATGTTGGGATATACAAAGATGGCTCACCAAAGGTCAGGAAGTAGTAGTTGGACTGTTGTACTCTACCTGTGATATTCATTTAGTTGTACTTTATTCATTTCACTTCTTCAGAAATCCTTTCTATATACTAAATCTTAAGACTTAGACGGGATGTATTATGGCATGTTGATGTCTGCTCATCCCTCTGTCTGTCCATCCATCTGTCTACTTATCTGTCCCATAACTTCTGTATGCCTTACCAGAATATATTCAAACTTCACATAAGAATAGTTCATGTAAAGGCCATGTGCCATGATCTTGACCCAAGGTCATATCTCAAAGGTCAAGGTCACCATGGCAGTTTGTAAAATATTTTTGTCATGTGCATATCTTGCACACCACAAAAGGGAATGTTTTCAAACTTCACATAAGTTGTTCTTTATATGATAGTGTGTCTTGAACTTGACTAAAGGTCATATCTTGAGTCAAGGTCACTGTTGTAGTCTGCCTTTTTTTGAGGTCCAGAGCATATCTGCACACCATTAAAGGGATTATTTTTTTAAACTTCACACAACAGTTGTTCTCAATAAGGTGGTATGCTATGACCTTGATGCAAGGTGAAATCTCAAAGGTCAAGGTCACTGTGACAGCCTGTCATTTTTGTGTGGAGCATATTTCACACAGCAGTTGTCCACAATGAGGCAGTGTGTCATTACTGGATGTCAAGGGTCCAGGTTACCATGGCAGTCAAAAATATTTTTGTCCTGAGTATATCACAAACACCACAAAAGTTGTTCTCAATAATAGCATTTGTAAAACAAAAAATCTAACACATGCTAACATTTTCATCATATAGGAACCCTTTTCACAATTACTTCACGACAGGTATATTTTGTAGTTTATGGTACTTTGTTACTAAAATCGGTGAAAATGCTTTTTTACAGAACTAACACACTCACACACACACACACACACACACACACACACACACACACACACACACACACACGTCACACACATACACTCACACACACACATGTAACACACACACGTCTCACACACGCACATGTCCCACACACACAAACGTCACACACACACACACACTCGCACGTAACACACACACACATATATATGTATGTATGTATACATGATTATCAATTAAAATGGATTTTGCAAAATATATAAATAAATAACAGAATTATTCTAATGTATTAACTACTGCAGTTGATAAACAGATCATTCAGCTTTTCTTACAGATGATTCTTTACAAACTTTCCGTTTTCATATGGAGAACGTTGAAAACTGACCATTTCCACTCTTACTTTCATGTTGATATTGCCATTGATTATTTGGGTATGATTGATACATCCAAAATATTAAATGTGGCACAATTCTTTGAAATCTTTCCCGATGATTCAGTGTGTTGTGTGTATCAATGTCCCATGATCAAATGTAGTCTAAACAAAACATGCTAGAATATGAAATAGATACAAAATATTCTATACAACCCACATACACACTATTGTTTACGGTATATTACACATGGCACATATGAAATGTTATTTTTAGGATGTAAGCCCAAACTGATGTATACTGTTACATCATACAAGTAATTCTTCCGACAGGAGAAATTGCGACAGTATAAATAGTAAAAGTGAGTGTTCTAAATACTTTGTATTTTATGTTCACAGGACACATTTGAAAGAGGTATGGAGTTGCATGCAAAAGTGACTATATTTGGTGAGGGTTGCCATGGACATCTAGCTAAACAACTATATCAAAAGTTTGATCTGCGAAAAGATTGTCAACCACAAACATATGGTATTGGCCTGAAAGAATTATGGGAAATAGATCCAGAAAAACATCGACCAGGTCGAGTAGAACACACTGTTGGATGGCCATTGGTATGTATCAAACAAAAATTTTACATAAACATTATAAAGAATTGTGATGATCATAATTGTATGCTAAGTTTGGACATGTACAAATAAAGTCAGTAAACCACAAAATTTGAAAAGTCATAGTGACTCAGTAAGTCTAGACATGTACAAGTCATAAACACCACAGTATGTGAAAAGTCATAGTGACTCTGTGAGTCTGGACTTGGACAAGTCATAAACACCACAGCATGTGAAAAAACATAGTGACTCAGTAAGTCTTGACATGTACAAGTCATAAACACAACAATATATGAAATGTCATAGTGACTCTGTAAGTCTGGAATGTATGACTGTCATAAAAAAAACACAGTATGTGAAAAGCCATAGTGACTCTAAGTCTGGACATGTTCAAGTCATAAGCACCACAGTATGTGAAAAAACATAGTGACTCAGTAAGTCTTGACATGTACAAGTCATAAACACTACAATATATGAAATGTCATAGTGACTCTGTAAGTCTTGAATGTATGACTGTCATAAAAAACCACAGTATGTGAAAAGTCATAGTGACTCAGTAAGTCTTGACTTGTACAAGTCATAAACACTACAATATATGAAATGTCATAGTGACTCTGTAAGTCTGGAATGTATGACTGTCATAAAAAACCACAGTATGTGAAAAGTCATAGTGACTCAGTAAGTCTTGACATGTACAAGTCATAAACACCACAGTATATGAAAAGTCATAGTGACTTTGTAAATCTGAAAATTCAACTTCCAGATATATTTACTGTGTATGATGGCCTTGAAATACAATGCTTCACAGTTTGGCTTTAGTGTCTATAGTGTTCTGGGTTGGTTAATAAGTCAAACATAAGTATTGTCCAATTCACATAAGATGGCGGGGCGGAGTAACCTTTTGTTATCATATGGATGATACTACTCACTTTTCGGTTACGACAAACTGCACGAGAAAACCGTTTGATCCCTCACTGTCTTGTGTTTGGTGACAAGTAGGAATGATATATTTACTCTAGTCATTGTAATTTTAATGTAATGCTTTATTACTGAAAATTCAAACTCGTCCAGGTCAAGAACAGGTTCGCAAGACTCCGCCCCGCCAGGTTATTTAGATTTTACTATACATGTGTACATTGAATGAAAACAGATATCCTCATATCAGATATGAGCTTTTTCAACCTGACACATCTTATGTTGGGAAACTATTTTTAAGTGAGTGGAGACATTTTATAATAATTAAAAATCAATAGATAATGATAAAAGATCTTTCTAGTATATTATTTGTAATTTTCAGAAAATAACATTATAACAAAACTCTTCAGCATTTTCTTAACCTTGTGAACTCTTATCATATTCAGACAAATAATTTCTGTCATCTCTAGTATAGCATTCTGTAGACCTTGTGAACTTTTATCATATCCAGACAAAATAATTCTATGTATTTGCTATACATGTTTTACCGTGTGTTTTACATGATTACTGTAGAATCAGAAAATTATGTGGTGTTAAAATTTCGTTGTTTTAGAAATAAAACAAATTTGTTGACATTGAATTCTATAGAAATAAAAAACCTGTTTGTAAAGGAACCTATTACTATTATTAGGTGTAATTTATGTAAACAGTTTTTTATGGTTTTCAGGGCTTTACATTTAGGATTTTTTTCACTTGTCCCATCCGACAAGTTCTCATCAGTCATCAGCAACTATTGTCAAACCCATGTTTACGATAACAGAGCAAATCTCTTATCAAGTCAGTGTCACTGCAGCCTTAAAAGCTATTAATTTCTCATAGGTGACTTGCATTTTAGTGATTATTTTTTGGAAGACTTCATGACTCTACATCCGCACCTACTTTATTATGATTTTATCAGAAGTCAATGTCTATCTATGTTTATGAAGATAAAACTACAACGATGTTTATCTGAGTAATTCAATCTGTAGTTTTGAATTAGACATTAAATGGATTCACATAAATTTGGCTGAGTTTTGAAATTACAGATCATAAATATTGCTGATTATTTTAACTTGTCCGCTTGGATAAGTACTTAGGAAGATTTACTTGTCTGAGCCGATTTTCACCTGGACACGGACAATCGGACAAATGTTAATGTCGAGCCCTGGTTTAAATTTTGTTGATGAATAAAAACAACAAAATGAACAAAATTAAAATCACAAGAAAGATTTCTGATTCTATAGTATCTGATATTTTATCTTCATAGGACAAAGATACATACGGAGGAACATTTTTATACCACCTGGATGAAGGACCTCTTATTGCTATAGGGATGGTAGTAAGTAACTAAGTCTTCCATATTAAAGTTTAACTTCATCTTGAAAGACAACTCCAATGGATAGCCACCTATCTTCTGAGACCACATTCTGAAAACCACATGGTTGAATAATTCTTTAACTAAAACCTATTTCGACAGACAGGGGTGGTCTCTCAAGACAGGTTCCACTATATGTCTACAATGCTGAGGATACTAATAACATACAGGGTTCTAACTTTGCCGATTTTGACAGTGATATGCATTTATTTTGTGTTTTTTTTTTAGA
Organism: Atrina japonica; assembly: GCA_030159075.1. Classification (NCBI taxonomy): domain Eukaryota; kingdom Metazoa; phylum Mollusca; class Bivalvia; order Pterioida; family Pinnidae; genus Atrina; species Atrina japonica. Next base: position 118,285 of record BROG01000733.1, on the reverse strand, counting down.
AACTGGAATCAGTCATTGTTTCTTTTTTATTTATACACCATTATTTTTTTCTTTAGATTTACACATGACTGATAAATTATTTAAGTTTTCAAGCTTACTCACAGAAGTGATAGAATAGTTTGTGTTTCAATAAATCTGTGGAACATTATCTGAGTAGGCCCAGGTACATTTGCCTTTGAATGATTTAATTTTTGTAACATGCCAGCAGAAACATATGTGACAATGTTACGTATATACGTGTATGTCAATGATACCAACTTAGAATGTTATTGACATTGATTTGCATCTTGATATATATTTTTGTATAAATTCACCAATTCAAATTTGACAAAGGACTTGTCTTTCAGTCTTTTGTTTGCTAAATATTGTAGTGTAACAGTTTATTCCAACATGCCTGACACAAAAAAATTCAAGTTTATCACTGAACATTTTGAAAGATATTGAAATAGAATCATTAAGTGTCAATCAAACTTTCATGTCATATCCATGTCTCATTAGTTAGATATGTAATTTTGTCTTTGTATTACTGTAAATCTGCAAATGCTCGTGTCCATTTGATTTTTTATTATAAATTGTGAAAGTAAATTTGGAAAAAATGTAAATGTACCTTAAAAACCACATTTAATGCTATTTTCAGGCAAATTCAATATATTTAATGATTCTAAATGGCAGAAATATCCAGGAGTCAAATCTGTCAGTCATGCAATACATAATTGTTTTTAAACATTCGCCAATTTCTTCTGATTTTTTTTTTAAATTTCATTTTTTTTGTAGGTTGGCCTTGACTATAAGAATCCATATTTAAGTCCATACAGGGAATTCCAAAGACTTAAACATCATCCAAGTATAGAATCTGTTTTACGAGGAGGAAAAAGGATAGGCTATGGTGCTAGGGCTCTGAATGAAGGTGGATTGCAAGTAAGATTTTAATTATATATACCGAGATCACAAATGACTTTCAAGTGTGTCCAAAAATTCTGTATGTTCGAGTGTAGACTGCTTTTCAAATGTCAAAAATTGATTTATGGCATATAAAGACATGAAAATATGGTTTATAATTTAATATCCTACAATTGTCACCAATAACTAAGGCAGTTTATTCTACATTTGAACTATAAAACACATTAAACAGTTAAAAGTAAGATTCCTATGTCACACATTTTGTAGGAAGATTCCTATGTCACACATTTTGTAGGAAGACACCTATGTCACACATTTTGTAGGAAGACACCTATGTCACACATTTTGTAGGAAGATTCCTATGTCACACATTTTGTAGGAAGATTCCTATGTCACACATTTTGTAGGAAGATTCCTATGTCACACATTTTGTAGGAAGATTCCTATGTCACACATTTTGTAGGAAGATTCCTATGTCACACATTTTGTACGAAGATTCCTATGTCACACATTTTGTAGGAAAATTCCTATGTCACATTTTGTAGGAAGATTCCTAGGTCACAGATTTTGTAGGATGACTCCTATATCACAGATTTTGTAGGAAGACACCTATGTCACAGATTTTGTAGGAAGACACCTAAGTCACGGATTTTGTAGGAAGGTTCCTATGTCACAGATTTTGTAGGAAGGTTCCTATGTCAAAGGTTTTGTGGGATACTCTTATGTCAGGAGTTTTGTAGGAAGACACCTAGGTCACGGATTTTGTAGGAAGGTTCCTATGTCAGATTTTGTAGGAAGGTTCCTATGTCACAGATTTTGTAGGAAGGTTCCTATGTCAAAAGTTTTGTGGGATACTCTTATGTCAGGGGTTTTGTAGGAAGACACCTAGGTCACGGATTTTGTAGGAAGATTCCTATGTCACAGATTTTGTAGGAAGGTTCCTATGTCAAAGGTTTTGTGGGATACTCTTATGTCAGGGGTTTTGTAGGAAGACACCTATGTCATGGATTTTGTAGGAAGATTCCTATGTCACAGATTTTGTAGAAAGATTCCTATGTCAAAGGTTTTGTGGGATACTCTTATGTCAGGGGTTTTGTAGGAAGACACCTATGTCATGGATTTTGTAGGAAGATTCCTATGTCACAGGTTTTGTAAGATGACTCCTATGTCAGGGGTTTGTAGGAAGACTCCTATGTCACAGATTTTGTAGGAAGATTCCTATGTCACAGATTTTGTAGGAAGATTCCTATGTCACAGGTTTTGTAAGATGACTCCTATGTCAGGGGTTTGTAGGAAGACTCCTATGTCACAGATTTTGTAGGAAGATTCCTATGTCACAGATTTTGTAGGAAGATTCCTATGTCAGTGGTTTTATATGATGACTCTTATTATTAAGACTCCTTTTTGTAGGAAGACTCCTATGTCAGAGGTTTTTATTGGAAGATTACTATGTCAGGGGTTTTGCAGAAAGACTCCTATGTCAGAGGTTTTAAAGGAAGACTCCTATGTCAGAGGTTTTTATTGGAAGATTCCTATGTCAGGGGTTTTGCAGAAAGACTCCTATGTCAGAGGTTTTAAAGGAAGACTACTATGTCAGGGGTTTTATACAAAGACTCTTATGTCAGACTTTTTATAGGAAGACTCCTATGTCAGAGGTTTTTATAGGAATACTCCTATGTCAGGGGTTTTGCAGGAAGACTACTATGTCAGGAGATATGTAGGATGACTCCTATGCCAGAGGCATTATAGGAAGGCTCTTATGTCAGAGATTTTATATGAAGACTCCTATATCAGAGGTTTTATTGGAACCCAGGGGGTTGCCTCATTGGCTGTAGTCCAAGTTTTATGAATGTACCAAAAGTCAAAGGGACACATAATGCTATGAAGAGTTGGTTGGTGGCAGCTGAGTCTATATTTGATAATATATTTAATGAGGAAGACTCCTATGTCAGGGGTTTTATACAAAGACTCCTATGTCAGACTTTTTATAGGAAGACTCCTATGTCAGGGGTTTTATAGGAATACTCCTATGTCAGGGGTTTTATTCAAAGACTCCTATGTCAGGGGTTTTATAGGAATACTCCTATGTCAGGGGTTTTATACAAATACTCCTATGTCAGACTTTTTATAGGAAGACTCCTATGTCAGGGGTTTATAGGAATACTCCTATGTCAGGGGTTTTATTCAAAGACTCCTATGTCAGAGGTTTTATTCAAAGACTCCTATGTCAGAGGTTTTATATGAAGACTCCTATGTCAGAGGTTTTATTCAAAGACTCCTATGTCAGAGGTTTTATATGAAGACTCCTATGTCAGGAGATATGTAGGATGACTCCTATGTTAATAGGAAGAATCTATTTCAGGTCTTTTTGTCAGAGGAGGAAGGGTAGGAACTATGTTGCCATATAAGACTATTTTGGTATTTTTTGTAGGAAGGGTGGGAACTATGTTGCCAGATTTTGGTGTATTTTTTAAAACAGAAATGAGCAAATTGTTACAAAATATGGTTATGTAAGGCATTTGCTTAGTTGTTTGAAGGTAATTTTAAAGGGAGGTTACTCTAAATTTCTATATTATATTTATGTACTCACTGATACTGTATTTTGATTTTTTGTTATTTAGTCAATACCGAAGCTAACATTCCCAGGGGGTTGCCTCATTGGCTGTAGTCCAGGTTTTATGAACGTACCAAAAGTCAAAGGGACACATAATGCTATGAAGAGTGGGTTGGTGGCAGCTGAGTCTGTATTTGATACTATATTTAATGAGGATTTAGTCTCTAATTCACCTACAATAGGTAAGTTATGATACAGCTTTATCAGGAAAACTAACATTAATTGGAAATGGTCTTAAAGCAAGACTTCGTAACTAAATTTTGAGCCACAGAGTTAAACAAATCATTATATTTTTAGCTAGCCAGGAAGAAAGTCAGGAGAGGTAATGCCATACACCTGGTGTTTTGTCGTCGGCGTCTGTAGACAAAACATTAATCTGGCCTATAACTTATTAACAGCAAGGGACAGGGCTTTGATATTTCACATATAGATTCCGTATGACAAGAGATTTCATTTGGTACCTTGACTTTTGACCTTGTGACCTTGACTTTGACTTTGACCTACTTTTCAAAAATATTAATCTTGGCTATGGCTTTTAATCCATGAGGGATAGGGCTTTGATATTTCGCATATAAATTTCTTATGAACAGAGAATTGATTTAGTACCTTGACTTTTGACATAGTGACCTTGACTTTGAACTTTGAACTACTTTTCAAAAACTTCAACCTTGGCTATATCTTTTAAACCATGAGGGATAGGGCTTTGATATTCCATATATAGATTTCTTATGACCAGAGCATTGATTTTGTACCTTTACATTTGACCTTGATCTTGAACTTTGACCTACTTTTTTAAATTTTTAACCTGAGCTGAAGGAATAAAAATCATACCACTCCTTTGACCTTAAAACCTGACAGCTGTGGGTCAAATATCTATTTTGAAAATTTTCACCCATTTCGGCAAGCTTTGTTGTCTTTCACAACTCTTGTTACCTCTGTAGGGCCAATGATACTCTAGGGCCATAAGTAGTGTGTGCATGTGTGCTGTAGAGTTAATATTAAACAACTGCCTTTACCATTTGTTCCATTGATAGTGTTTGCTGTAGAAAATAGTTTTAAAAGTAGACAATTGTCTTTACCAGCTGTTCTGCTTGTTGTGTTTTCTGTAGACAATAGTTTCAATAATAAACAACTGCCTTTACCATTAAATTTTGTTCTTGTGGTTCTGTTTTCTGTAGGAGGTAAAGTTAATAATAAACAACTGCCTTTACCATTAAATTTTGTTCTTGTGGTTGTGATTTCTGTAGGCAGTAAAGTTAATAATAAACAACTGCCTTTACCATTAAATTTTGTTCTTGTGGTTGTGATTTCTGTATGCAGTAAAGTTAATAATAAACAACTGCCTTTACCATTAAATTTTGTTCTTGTGGTTGTGATTTCTGTATGCAGTAGTGTTAATAATAAACAACCGCCTGTACCACTTGTTCTTCTGGTCGTGTTTGCTGTAGACAATAGTTTAGAAAGTAAATAACTGCATTTACCATCTATCCACTTGTAGTGTTTGCTGTAGTGAGTAGCAACTGCCTGTACCACTTGTTCTTCTGGTCGTGTTTGCTGTAGACAATAGTTTAGAAAGTAAACAATTGCATTTACCATCTATCCACTTGTAGTGTTTGCTGTAGTGAGTAGTTTTAAAAGCAAACAACTGCCTGTACCACTTGTTCTTCTGGTCGTGTTTGCTGTAGACAATAGTTTAGAAAGTAAACAATTGCATTTACCATCTATCCACTTGTAGTGTTTGCTGTAGTGAGTAGTTTTAAAAGCAAACAACCGCCTGTACCACTTGTTCTTCTGGTCGTGTTTGCTGTAGACAATAGTTTAGAAAGTAAACAACTGCATTTACCATCTATCCACTTGTAGTGTTTGCTGTAGTGAGTAGTTTTAAAAGCAAACAACAGCAAACAACACTTGTTCTTCTGGTCGTGTTTGCTGTAGACAATAGTTTAGAAAGTATACAACTGCCTTTACCATCTATTCCACTAGTAGTGTTTACTGTAGTGAGTAGTTTTAAAAGTATACAATTGCCTTTACCATCTGTTCTACTTGTAGTGCTTTCTGTGGCCATGCCCCTTGGGGCCCAATAAGGGGTCAAAAGGGGCAAAATGTAAAATTCTTCTTTAAATATTTTCTTTTGAAGAATCATTAGGTTGACATCAATCAAATTTGGAAGGCAGCATCACAATAAAAAGTCGCTTCAAATTGTGGGATCATCATCCCTTTGGGTCAAAAAAGGGGCAAAAAAAGGTTTTGTTGTGTACTTCTTTAAAAAATCCTGTCTCACAAAACAGTGTATGGATTGGCTTCATATTTAGTAATGAGGCCCTATAGTTTCAATAATAAACAACTGCCTTTACCATTTGTTCTTCTGGTTGCGTTTGATGTAGACAATAGTTTAGAAAGTAAACAACTGCCTTTACCATCTATTCCACTGTTAGTGTTTGCTGTAGTGAGTAGTTTTAAAAGTATATAATTGCCTTTATCATCTGTTCTACTGGTAATGATTTCTGTAGACATAAGGTAACTAATCAACTGCCTTTACCATCTGTTCTACTGGTAGTGCTTTCTGTAGGCAAAAGGTAACTAATCAACTGCCTTTACCATCTGTTCTACTGTAGTTTTTGATGTAGTCAGTAGTTAACTAAACAACTGTCTTTACCATTTTTTCTACTTGTAGTGTTTTCTTCTTAATAGGATTAGAGCCAGCTGTATTTGAGGAGAGAATACGCGAGAGCTGGATGTGGAAAGAATTAAAGTCCGTCAGGAACGTGCGACCATCATTCAACTCATTCCTTGGAATGTATGGTGGTGTAGTGTATACTGGGATTTTCTACTGGATTCTCAGGGGATTGGAGCCATGGACATTTTCTCACGGAGGTAACATATATTGCTGATGTATTGTTCAAATGATCTAGGCATGGTGTAAGACTCCTAATTAAAGCTTCTCTCTTGAAAATTTCAACACACAAAAGAAAATGAAAATTGCACAAATAATTAACCTGTCGAGATCAGTAGCAAAAACATTGTGTCATAGTGCTGTAATATTTCTGTCAAACTTATTCAGATATGATGTTTGTGTAAGGGTTATGCTGTTACAGATAAGGTTAGTGATATATACCTGTATAACCTATGTGCTACAAATTTCACAAACTATCTTTTTACATTAATTTTCATATCCATCCTTGTTCAATCAGATATTAAAACATTACTTTCCATATCAATAAATCATCGTGGAAAGGTGTTCCAAAAATTGATTACACAGGTTTATACATCTTCATGTACATTTAGCTTTAACTTGTTTCTTACTAATTCTGGAGCTGAAATTTATGTTGGAATATTTTACAACGAAAAGTAAATGGTGAACATTTCAAATGTAGAATTACCATTCTGATGTTTGGTCACATGTCTAGTACCAGTATATTACGGTGTGGTATCATTTTGTCACATGTCTAGTACCAGTATATTATGGCGTGGTATCATTTTGTCACATGTCTAGTACCAGTATATTACGGTGTGGTATCATTTTGTTGCATGTCTAGTACCAGTACATTATGGTGTGGTATCATTTTGTCACATGTCTAGTACCAGTATATTACGGTGTGGTATCATTTTGTCACATGTCTAATACCAGTACATTATGGTGTGGTATCATTTTGTCACATGTCTAGTACCAGTACATTATGGTGTGGTATCATTTTGTCACATGTCTAGTACCAGTACATTATGGTGTGGTATCATTTTGTCACATGTCTAGTACCAGTATATTACGGCGTGGTATCATTTTGTCACATGTCTAGTACCAGTATATTACGGCGTGGTATTATTTTGTCACATGTCTAGTACCAGTACATTATGGTGTGGTATCATTTTGTCACATGTCTAGTACCAGTACATTACGGCGTGGTATCATTTTGTCACATGTCTAGTACCAGTACATTACGGCGTGGTATCATTTTGTCACAGTACATTACCGTGGTATCATTTTGTCACATGTACTTACGGCGTGGTATCATTTTGTCACATGTCTAGTACCAGTATATTACGGCGTGGTATCATTTTGTCACATGTCTAGTACCAGTATATTACGGCGTGGTATCATTTTGTCACATGTCTAGTACCAGTATATTACGGCGTGGTATCATTTTGTCACATGTCTAGTACCAGTATATTACGGCGTGGTATCATTTTGTCACATGTCTAGTACCAGTATATTACGGCGTGGTATCATTTTGTCACATGTCTAGTACCAGTACCACGGCGTGGTATCATTTTGTCACATGTCTAGTACCAGTACATTACGGCGTGGTATCATTTTGTCACATGTCTAGTACCAGTACATTACGGCGTGGTATCATTTTGTCACATGTCTAGTACCAGTACATTACGGTGTGGTATCATTTTGTCACATGTCTAGTACCAGTACATTACGGCGTGGTATCATTTTGTCACATGTCTAGTACCAGTACATTACGGTGTGGTATCATTTTGTCACATGTCTAGTACCAGTATATTACGGCGTGGTATCATTTTGTCACATGTCTAGTACCAGTATATTATGGCGTGGTATCATTTTGTCACATGTCTAGTACCAGTACATTATGGTGTGGTATCATTTTGTCACATGTCTAGTACCAGTATATTATGGCGTGGTATCATTTTGTCACATGTCTAGTACCAGTACATTATGGTGTGGTATCATTTTGTCACATGTCTAGTACCAGTATATTATGGCGTGGTATCATTTTGTCACATGTCTAGTACCAGTATATTATGGCGTGGTATCATTTTGTCACATGTCTAGTACCAGTACATTACGGTGTGGTATCATTTTGTCGTATGTCTAGTACCAGTATATTATGGCGTGGTATCATTTTGTCACATGTCTAGTACCAGTACATTACGGTGTGGTATCATTTTGTCGTATGTCTAGTACCAGTATATTACGGCGTGGTATCATTTTGTCACATGTCTAGTACCAGTACATTACGGTGTGGTATCATTTTGTCTGTACCAGTATATTACGGTATCATTTTGTCACATGTCTAGTACCAGTACATTACGGTGTGGTATTATTTTGTCACATGTCTAGTACCAGTATATTATGGTGTGGTATTATTTTGTCACATGTCTAGTACCAGTATATTATGGCGTGGTATCATTTTGTCACATGTCTAGTACCAGTATATTATGGCGTGGTATCATTTTGTCACATGTCTAGTACCAGTACATTATGGCGTGGTATCATTTTGTCACATGTCTAGTACCAGTATATTATGGCGTGGTATCATTTTGTCACATGTCTAGTACCAGTACATTATGGTGTGGTATCATTTTGTCACATGTCTAGTACCAATATATTACCCAGTTTAGCGTCATTTTGTCACATGTCTTTTACCAGTATATTACAACGTGTAGCGGCATTTTGTCACATGTCTAGTACCAATATATTACAGTGTGGTATCATTTTGTTACATGTTTGGTACCAGTATATTACACATTGTATAGGGCCAGTGATTTTCCGTTTCAAGTTTGCATTAATTCCGTTTCAAGATTTGGTTACTTCTGTTTTTTTACCGATTTCATTAAATGAAAACTAAAACATATAGTTCAGATGAAAAATATTTAATAATACTCTCCCATAATGACACCTTTATTAGTCTGCCATACAGTATCAGTTATCTATCTAGAGAGGCAAGCAAAAAGTTGTTGACGTCGGAACTCTCTCTGCCTTAAGCCATCTCACTGTCACTCGATGTAAATAATCATGTGCTCAGAACATTTGTCGTTGTTACTGAAAACCGGCTCCCAACTGGTATGTCGTTAAAATGTTTTACATAGTGAAATTATACTTAGTATCAATTATAAAGTACGATATTTATGTTATGTAATTGAAGAAAGAATTACATAACATAATTTAATATATTTGTGAACGTTATTTTCTTTTAAGGTGACAAGGCCAGAATAGCCCATGTGCAATATTATGTATAATCTACTGACTTTCAGTTTGTGAAAGTGATTTTCGGAGGTGCCGACTTTGTTGACTTCCTGCAGAGTATAGCTGGTGTGCTGTAATCTGTGGGTTATGTCCCGCGCAATAATGGGAGTTAAATACCAAAAACGATGCAAATTAGGTGAAGAAAAGTTGTCAATAACATAACAAATGAAGTTTAACACATGGAAATAGAAATAAGTTAATAAATTTGTACTGCATGTTGATTTTTTTTACACGATTTTGAAGAAATGTAAATTCCGTTTCAGATTGCCAATTCTATGATTCCATCCGCATTTCCGCATGTACCAGTATATTACAAAGTGGAGCATCACTTGGTCACATGCCATGTACCAGTATATTACACAGTGTAGCATCACTTGGTCACATGCCATGTACCAGTATATTACACAGTGTAGCATCACTTGGTCACATGTCATGTACCAGTTTATTACACAGTGGAGCATTATTTGGTCACATGTCATGTACCAGTATATTACACAGTGGAGCATCACTTGGTCACATGTCATGTACCAGTTTATTACACAGTGGAGCATTATTTGGTCACATGTCATGTACCAGTATATTACACAGTGGAGCATCACTTGGTCACATGCCATGTACCAGTATATTACACAGTGTAGCATCATTTGGTCACATGTCATGTACCAGTATATTACACAGTGGAGCATCACTTGGTCACATGTCATGTACCAGTTTATTACACAGTGGAGCATTATTTGGTCACATGCCATGTACCAGTATATTACACAGTGGAGCATCACTTGGTCACATGTCATGTACCAGTTTATTACACAGTGGAGCATTATTTGGTCACATGCCATGTACCAGTATATTACACAGTGTAGCATCATTTGGTCACATGTCATGTACCAGTATATTACACAGTGGAGCATCACTTGGTCACATGTCATGTACCAGTTTATTACACAGTGGAGCATCATTTTGTCACATGATTACACAGTTTAGCATCATTGTGTCACATGTGTAGTAGCATTAAACACAGTGTGACATCATTTTGTCACGTGTGTAGTATCAGTATATTACACAGTGTGACATCATTTGGTCACAGTATATTTCACACATACTACCTGGCAGTAGGAAGACATGAGGATTTGTTTACCCAAGGCAAGTCATATTTCCCGAGGATGAAGCCCAAGGTGAATATGATTTGCCGTGGGTAAACAAAACCTCATGTCTCTCTACAACCAGAGCAAACAATTTTTTATTATACCGAAATACTAAATCAATAAAGACTGTCGAATAAGCTGCAAGGGTTTTCACATGAGTGAGACAAGACACACGTGAGGGAGACATAAAGTGTAGTATCCCTGACACGTGACGGCTCCCAACCAATCGCTGACTGTAGCATCATTTTGTCATCAATAATTGACACAAAAAGGATAAGCTGGTTAAGGGAGAATATCTTGTTAAAAGTATTCTTTCACAGATTGTAAGGTTGTAAGGTTAAAAGTATTAAATATTATTTAAATTTTGACATATACCAGTGCACTCAGGGAAGTAAAAAGCAAATATTCAAATATGAATCAAAAAGTAGTTATGAATATTCAGATATTTATGTTTGGTACTTGTTTCAGCTCTACTACATTTCTCCTTCTCATATGACAATATTTACAGCTAAACTATATATACTCTTGTTGTGTATACAGCTAAACTATATATACGCTTGTTGTGTATACAGCTAAACTATATATACGCTTGTTGTGTATACAGCTAAACTATATATACGCTTGTTGTGTATACAGCTAAACTATATATACGCTTGTTGTGTATACAGCTAAACTATATATACTCTTGTTGTGTATACAGCTAAACTATATATACGCTTGTTGTGTATACAGCTAAACTATATATACGCTTGTTGTGTATACAGCTAAACTATATATAAGCTTGTTGTGTATACAGCTAAACTACGCTTGTTGTGTATACAGCTAAACTATATATACGCTTGTTGTGTATACAGCTAAACTATATATACTCTTGTTGTGTATACAGCTAAACTATATACTCTTGTTGTGTATACAGCTAAACTATATATACTCTTGTTGTGTATACAGCTAAACTATATATACTCTTGTTGTGTATACAGCTAAACTATATATACGCTTGTTGTGTATACAGCTAAACTATATATACGCTTGTTGTGTATACAGCTAAACTATATATACGCTTGTTGTGTATACAGCTAAACTATATATATACGCTTGTTGTGTATACAGCTAAACTATATATACGCTTGTTGTGTATACAGCTAAACTATATATACGCTTGTTGTGTATACAGCTAAACTATATATACGCTTGTTGTGTATACAGCTAAACTATATATACGCTTGTTGTGTATACAGCTAAACTATATATACGCTTGTTGTGTATACAGCTAAACTATATATACGCTTGTTGTGTATACAGCTAAACTATATATACTCTTGTTGTGTATACAGCTAAACTATATATATACGCTTGTTGTGTATACAGCTAAACTATATATACGCTTGTTGTGTATACAGCTAAACTATATATACGCTTGGTTGTGTATACAGCTAAACTATATATACGCTTGTTGTGTATACAGCTAAACTATATATACGCTTGTTGTGTATACAGCTAAACTATATATACGCTTGTTGTGTATACAGCTAAGCTATATATACGCTTGTTGTGTATACAGCTAAGCTATATATACTCTTGTTGTGTATACAGCTAAACTATATATACTCTTGTTGTGTATACAGCTAAACTATATATACTCTTGTTGTGTATACAGCTAAACTATATATACCCTTGTTGTGTATACAGCTAAACTATATATACGCTTGTTGTGTATACAGCTAAACTATATATACGCTTGTTGTGTATACAGCTAAACTATATATACGCTTGTTGTGTATACAGCTAAACTATATATACTCTTGTTGTGTATACAGCTAAACTATATACGCTTGTTGTGTATACAGCTAAACTATATATACTCTTGTTGTGTATACAGCTAAACTATATATACGCTTGTTGTGTATACAGCTAAACTATATATACTCTTGTTGTGTATACAGCTAAACTATATATACGCTTGTTGTGTATACAACTAAACTATATATACTCTTGTTGTGTATACAGCTAAACTATATATACGCTTGTTGTGTATACAACTAAACTATATATACTCTTGTTGTGTATTACCATAAATCATCATCCTGTTACTTGTTAATTCTACCAAACTTAAGGAATAGTATATCTACCAATTTTTATTTGGGTTGATCTATTCTACAGGTCCAGATAATACAAAACTAAAACCTGCAACTGAATGTAAACCCATAGAGTACCCTAAACCTGATGGAGAGATTAGTTTTGATCTGTTGAATTCTGTTGCTTTGACGGGAACCAATCACGACCACGACCAGCCTGCTCATCTGACTTTGATGGATGACAACGTACCAGTAGCTACCAACTTAAATGTATATGATGGACCAGAACAGCGGTTCTGTCCAGCAGGTAATTCTGTAAAAACATATCTAATAGTGGTCGTATATTTTGCCCTACAGCTATTTATAATTAGCCCAATTTCTTAGTCGCCCATCTGTCTGGGTTTGAGCTACCATGTCAAGTAAGGGATTCTTCATCCTTAAATTAACTGCAGTCCATGCAGCTCACTTATAATCTATTTCCCAGTAGCCCATTCCATACAGTAGACTCTTTTATGACCTTATTCGAATGGTAATTATACAATTATCCCAGCTGAGGGGTTCTTAAATTCTGAATTGCCCTTTCTTAATATTCCAGCATTCCATGTTTTTTCAATCAGAGATTAATATTGTGCTCCCAAAACAGAAATTCCTCATTTTCAAAGTTTCACTACAGTGTGAAGTCATTGAGACCCATTTAAGACCTCCCACACAGTACCTTGTTCCTTCTTTTTCATGTTTCACTGTCACTGTTGCTAGGCAACACTAACACTGTTTTTGTTTTGCAGGCGTGTATGAATATGTAGAACTGGAGGATGGCAGTGGAAAGCGCCTTCAAATTAATGCACAAAACTGTATTCATTGTAAAACATGTGATATCAAAGACCCTAGCCAAAATATAAACTGGGTTTGTCCTCAAGGCGGAGAAGGACCAGCTTACAATGGGATGTGATTACAATGTACCCATGGCATTTTGCAATGTTTTGGACCAGCTAATGGAATAGTTAAACTGTTTCCATATCATTTGACAATGTTCTTGTGTGCTTGAATTTGTTTAAATATATTTGTATGATTCATTTTAATATATGCGAAATGTTACTATATTAAAGTGTTGTTGATTTAAACATTAGGTCGGTGACATTTTATGAGCATTATTGGTACATGTTTAGATATAAATTTTTGGACCACATGACATTGTATGGAATTTGTAGGGAAAATGTCAAAATCTAGATATGTGTATTGTCAAATTCACGGAACTCACGGAACTTGATAATTATACGGAGGATGCTTCTCACATTTCATTTATAACCAGCTGTATGGGGAAAAGGTTTTCTTCCTCACTCAATACTTTTAGGCGTGGTAATAAGTAAAAAACGATTTCTCTTGCCAAAGTAATTTTAATGTATTACCTAAAATTCTAACTCATCCAGGTCAAGAAAGGGTTCACAAGACTCCACCCCACCAGGTTATTTGGATTTTATAATACAAGACTCCGCCCCACCAGGTTATTTGGATTTTATAATACAAGACTCCGCCCCACCAGGTTATTTGGATTTTATAATACAAGCAAACATCAGCAAAGGAACAATTTTTTTCTATTTACCTCCACATTTTACTGTTGAAAAGCTATGATGACTAAGAATTACTGGGTTCTTTAAATGAATTACTGGGTTCTTAATATGAATTACTGGGTTCTTAATATGAATAACTGGGTTCTTAATATGAATTACTGGGTTCTTTAAAGGAATTACTGGGTTCTTAATATGGATGACTTGGTTAGTTAAACATCAGAATAACTTTACATGTGCAAGTTAAATTGAACCTCATTTTCTTCTGTGGATTTTCATTTGAATGAGTCACTCTTTAATCTTATTGTCAAAATAAGTGTTTTAAGAGAGAAAAACTAAACAAGTAAACAGATCTTTAGTCTTGTGTGTATGTTTGTTTGTGAGAGAGCACGATTATGATTCTGTAAGGATGCATATATTCCTATAACAAAGGTGACATTGTTGGTTTATCTAGATTTAGTATGTCAGAGTTCCAGCCTATATATGATACATTATGGTAGTTTAAGTATTTTGATAGTTGGCAGTGGTGTTTTGTATGTCAGTGGCAGTTGTGACTGACATATCCTTTATAATGGATCTGTATGCGGAACATAATTGTAAGTTTAATTATTTGCATAAGTTACTTACATCAGTTTAAAGTTCAGTCTGTGAGTGACAACAGTTTATATCGGGCTGACGTATAAGAATACCTTTATTCGGTACAAAATTTCTGGTGTTGTGATTCTGTAAATTTCACTTGCAAATGTGAGTACCTGCTCTTTACGACTAGTTATATTTTTTACTCAGGGAATGATGCTGTCAATGCAACTGCTGAACAAACTTGTGAGTCACTTTCAGTAGTCAATTTCATGTCATTATGTTTCCCGGTAAATGTTACTTTTCACTTTACTTACTCCTTCGATCTATTTATTTCGAATTGTAAATCAATTTTTTCCTCAGAATACAAGTTTTTAATATTCTTTCTTGGTCATTTTTATGTTTCTTACTAGTCATTGTGCAGCAACAATTCTGTGTGGCGATTTCAAAAATATGGCCCTTGATTCGCGAGGCAATCATATACTTTATAGTACTTTGGTATCCGAGATTTTTTATATTATAAAAGTTCTGTATTTGTCATTTACACCAGTATAAGACATTTAAAAAAATAAAATTATTGTGTGATAAAGTAAGATAAAAGTGTGACGAAATGGGCATTCAAAATTGCGAAAATATCATCTTGCAAATAAATTTAGAACTTGTGTATCGCAAACATAATAATGTCCCGCGAAAATTTCAGGATTTACCGTAGAAAATCTTTTATTGGAAATTGTTTTATTGGTTGTTTTGTGACACTTGATCACTTGGGAATTTGTTTTCCTAAATTGTTTATTCTTCATTTTTACTATTTAGATTGGTAATAACAAATAAGATACACACACACACACACACATATATATATATATATATACAGGCATAAAATTCCCTATATGCTTTGTGAAAATAAGGTCAGCTACT